>VZTY01034132.1:0-58826 GCA_013400935.1 Turnix velox | reverse complement strand
TGTATTGAAAGTAGAAACTTTTTTGGTTTGGTGTTACTGGATTTACTTGGAGTAATGTTAAAATAACATGATTTAAATATTAGATGAGATTCACCTTTTAGAAGGTAATATATCTCCCAAAATTTCCTGCAGTTATTTATGACTTTTCCTTAACTTTATCTGTATTCAGAAGCTTCATTATAACTTAATTTTCCTTTTCTTAAATCTATTGCAGCAAGACCTTTGCACTTTCTTGATATCACGGGCATGCAAAAATTCCACGTTGGCAAACTACTTATACTGGTATGTTTATTCATGCTGTTTATTCATGTGTCAATGTCTAATTGAAATCGAAGGAAAAATGCCCATAAAGTTGTACAACAGAAGATGGACGTATCTTGAGGACTTGAGAATCTTAATTTCTGCTACAGCAAAGTAGTAAATTTAAAATAATTGAACAAAATAATTAGTAAAAGGTGAGTGCTGGTTTTTAAAAAGCACAAATGTGTTTCTTATGAGACAAAGGAAGGTGTTTTGTAGGGCAGTGTCATTGCAGATTCAGATCCTCTTTCTTATGGAGGAATTTTAGTTCTGAAATAATCTTACCACTCCACTATCTAGATGAACTAAGAATTTTATCTCACTTCAGTGGTTTAAAGGAGTAAGATGAATGCCTTACCTTCTGAGTGAGCATTTATAGATATAATTATATGTTTTGAAGAACGCTGAGATGAATAAAGCTGTGCTCTGTGAAAGCATGAGTGTATGTGTATGTATTTATGCATGTGTTTGTATATACACAGCACATACAGCTATTTACATACATATACTCAACTTAGATTCCTTTCACATTGCTAAATTTACTCATTGTAGATCTAATAATGAAAAATACTAATGCACATTAACATGGTAATGTTCTATGAATATTAGCTGCAGATAAGCAGTGAATTAAGAAAAAGGTGTGATATGTGATGTAGGCCAACCACATTTACAGAATTCTTAAAAGAATCCTAATCTACCGTAAGAGTGATTCTATTTGTAAATGCCTTTTAAAGTTTTATTATTTCATTGTTTTTTCAGTAGCTCAAATTTAAAATATTTAAGTACATGACAGCTACAGTTCCTTAGTGTAGATGTAGTGCAGTGGCCCAGGCTAATCTTTGGCTTTAGAAAAAGATGCTATTTGATTTAAATTATCAAAACAATTGCTGGTTTGATTTATATGTCTAGAAGCCAAATGCTTCCCCTAATGTTCTTCACTTGAGGTGTAAACAGGTTAGCTTGTTTCTTTCACACAGATAGAAGCCTTGCACTTAGATTTTAGCAAATTCTAAAATATTCAGACTACAGAAAGTTTAAACTTCCAGAACTCTCTTTTTCTTTCTGGCTACTTAAAAAGAGCCAAAAAATCACCAAACTCAGTGCACACCAAAAAACCCCTTAAACAAGACAACCCCCTCCCCCCCCCACCAAACAGAAATAACTAGTCAATTTGTTCTTTGTTTTCTTTCCAGACATCTCAATTTCTCAGTGACAGAGTACACATGTTGTAGCCAGTGTTTGAGATGATGTAGCCATAAATCCTCTTGGCTGCTGATCAATTGCTTGTTTCAACTATCCAGACACAGCATGCACCTAAAATAATCGATGGAAAAAGTACAATAACCCCTGAAAATCGAACTACTGCTCAATCACTTGTCATTGTAAAGTGATCCTGTCCTTATACTTTTAACAGTGGCTGCAGAAGTCAGTGGTGCAGCTTTTTTCTGTATCCTCTTTGGGTAGGTGAGGTATCTGTCCAAGTATGAAGCATTAGTGTTACTCTTTCTTTCATGATAGCTTTGAGAAACTGTCTGAGTTGCTTTTTCTTAACAAATGCAGATGAATCTGGCATGTTAGAATTCATCATATCCTCCTATTTTCCTCTAATTTTTGGTGCTTAGACTTTGTTTATATGGCATTTTTGATATGTAGATTACTGCATTCTGGCTTTGTCATTTTAACAAGGGAAAAGTATAGATCATACTTTTGGCAAAGTCCTAGGAATAAGCTTTAGTTGTAGATTTGAGGTTATATTAATGGAATGAGCTACATATGCTCTATTTTTATGTATAAAATATATTGTGTATTTTTAAATAAGAGTAACTGAGTCTGATAAGCTGCAAACCTCCAGTCTATTCCCATGATAATTCAGTTGCATAAAGATTCAGCACAAGTACATAAGGAAGGGATAGTTCTAGCTGTTGGCCTGAAGTCCAAGTGTATTTATTGAATGTGTGGACTCACTTCTGGATTCAAGTGCAGAGTCTGAAAATTTACTTAATTCTTCCTATTTTTTATAGTAAGTTTATACATTTTTGATGGGTAATACACTGGTCAACAGAAAGAAGGCATTCTATGCATAGCTACTTGTAGGTGTCATGAGTAGAAACAAGCAGAAAAGCTTTCCAAATGATTGCTTAATATAATACAACAAATGTTACAAATTATGCTGTCTAAATCTTGTAACTGGATCATAATTTGAGAGTAAAAACTTCCATAGGATCATTGACCACATGTAGAATACAGACCTGCTTCAGGACCAATGCTGTGGAATGCACCACATTGTTAATGGTGCAGTGGGGGACACAGAAGCACAGAATGTCAGGGATTGGAAGGGACCTTGAAAGATCATCTAGTCCGATCCCCCTGCTGGAGCAGGAGCACCTAGACCAGGTGACAAAGGAACGCCTTCAGGTGGGTTTTGAATGTCTCCAGAGAAGGAGACTCCACAGCCTCTCTGTGCAGCCTGTTCCAGGCTTCATTGTGAGAAAAATTTTTTTCTCATATTTCTGTGGAACCTCCTGTGTTCCGGCTTCTGTCACTGGGTGTCACTGAAAAGAGCCTGCCTCCATCCTCCTGACACTCACTCTTCACACATTTACAAACATTAATGAGGTCACCCCTCCAAGCTAAAGAGACAGGTCCCTCAGCCTTACCTCATAAGGGAAACTCTCCAATCCCTTCATCATCTTCGTGGCTCTGCACTGGACTTGTTTTTGCAGTTATAATTTGGACTTTGACTTGCTGAGTGATGCCACTTCACTGTAGTAAGTGAAAAATCTCAGACTTCAACTCTCCTGATTCAATTAGGATTTTGACTGTGTAATTTTGTAGAATTTCCCAGTTAGTTTGTATCTGATTTAACTTTATTTCTAGTTCCAGACCTATGTTGCATGGCTACTGTATTTCTCTCAAATTGTATCATACCAGTATACAGTGTAACGTGGGTTGTTTTCATCCTGTAGGTATGTAATAGTGGAGTGTGAAGACCAAGACACTCAGCAGAGGGACCCAAAGACTCACGAAATGTACTTAAATGTTATGAGAAGATTTAGTCAGGCTTTGCTGAAGGTAATGTCTCTGTGTGACAAAGTACTTAATGGTTTGGATCCTTTAAATAGGCAAGTGTTTAGAAGATGATCTTCCCTTGCTACATGTATTGTAATTTTAAAAGTTTCCACTTATGCATGAATGTTGATTTCATGACAAGCTAATGAGACTACTGAAAAAGAAAAAATATTGAGAATTTTTGCTCTGATTTATTGCTTGTCCCTGTTAGCAACATGCCGGTTGTAAAATAATCTGCCTTATGTCAATAGCTTAAGACCTTATTCCTTCAGTGTCTATTTAGACAGGGGACTTCTTTTGAATTTTCAAACTGCGTTGTTCCCTACTTGAACAGCAGAGGGTGCTGGAGCATTGGCGAAAAGAAAAGGAAAGCCAGACGCACTTTCGTGAGGTGCAGTCTATAATTTACAGCAGATGTGCAGTCTCTGCTGGTTTTGGTGCATCACACACTTCATATTTCTATTTTAAAGATGTTACTCAATTCTGACGCTGACTGTTATGCTTCATAAGAATATTCTATATCCTTATACTTATTAACTTATTTTTGACTGTGTGAATAGGTTCGTCATGCATGACTGTTCATCACTGAAATTGCTGATGTAAATTCAAGTGCACTGGTAGGTCAGATAGTTGATTGCCAGCAACAGTGATTCTGATTACCTCTTACAAAAAACACCTTTTGAATTAACAGGAAATTGATCGTTATTCACATCCCTCTTAAGAGCCCAAAGGTCCAAGAATAAAAGATTAATTTCCAGATTAAGTAGTTAGAGAACAAAGAACTAATTTTGTTTCTTTCCATTCACTTAGGGTGATAAATCTGTCAGAGTTATGCGTTCATTGTTGGCGGCCCAGCAGACATTTGTAGATCGGCTGGTTCATGTAATGAAAGCAGTGCAGCGTGAAAGTGGGAATCGTAAGAAAAAGGTAACTGAGGGATTGTTAAAACTTATCTCTGGCTAGAATTTGATAGTGGGAATGCAGACTTTTCAGCAAAAATTCTTAGCACTGAGATTTACAACAGCTGTCTACTACTCTTGTAGTAATTTTAGCTAATCCCACAAAGATGATCAAAGGGCTGGAGCAGCTGCCTTACAAAGACGGGCTGAAGGAGCTGGGGTAGTTTAGCCTGGAGAAGAGAGGGCTCAGGGAGGACCTCATAGCAGCTTCTCAATACTTGATAGCAACTTCTCAATACCTCAGAGTAGCTTCTTAGTGCCTCATAGTAGCTTCTCAATACCTGAAAGAGGCCTACAGAAAGGCAGGGGTAGGACTTAATAATAGGGTATGTGATGAAAGGACTAGGAATAGTGATTGTAAATTGGAAGAGGATAGATTCAGGCTAGGTATAAGAAAGTTCTTTATGGTGAGGGTAGTGAAACACTGGAACAGGTTGCCCAGAGAGGCTGTGGATGCCCTGCCACCTTAAACAGAGGTGCTTAAGGCCAGGCTGGATGGGGCACTGAGCAGCCTGATCTAGTGGGAAGTGGCCCTTCCAACTCAAATTATTCTGTGATTCTAACTTTATATGAACTTTGGAGAGGAATGGATAGATCAAAATCCTAAAGTTTTCTGAAGTTTGTAGATTAAAAATAGAAGGGGACCTTGAGAAAAATCTTGGGGTATTTATCTCTCTTGTGGAAAGGGAGATAAAGGAATGATTGAGTAGTTACAGAGAGAACAGTGAATAAGTTGTGTGGAACAGGTAAGTGTAGTAGAGGTTACTGTGATATGAGAATTAGCCAAGGTAGATATTAAGATTTGATAAGTAGCAGGATTTCATTTGTTCCAAGAGCAACAACACTGTTCTTTTGTAAGGTATGTGTTTAGCAGAAGTATGCCTTTTCTTTAATCTTGAGAAAAAGATTTATATAGATTTATATTGCTGAATGCTTTATGATTAGCAGGATATTTCTTTAAGAAACACAGAGCTTTGATTTTTTTTTTTTTTGAATGAAAATCTAGATAAAAACAATTAACCATTAGAAGTATGCCCAAGAGTATGGGCTACTAACTGTATCTCTGCTGTTATTATATTCAGTGGGGGAAAAGAGTAGGAACTTTTATGTATTTGATCTATGTGTAGGACACCAGATGTAAAGTAACCAAAAATTGCCTTGGCTTGTATTTCTGGAATGTAGAGCAAGTTCTGAAATGTGATCTTTGTGAGCTATGGCAATTTGGTTCATTGGTGGCAGGTGATCTTCTTGAGTTCAGAGATTTAAAGTATCAGAGATAGGGAATTGAATCAGATTTCTGGAACAGAACGAGCATTTGATACTGATATATAAAACAAATCATTCTACTATTTCTGCTAGCAATTTAGAAATAATTTTTTTAAGACTGTTAAAACTGTTGCTTGACTCACTCGGACTAGATGGAGTATCTGCTTCCTTACTGACATTACTGCAAATGGAGGATTTTTATTTCACTGGATTTTGAGTGAAAACTTGACTCTTTTACAAAGAATTTAATGAGTTGGTTATTTTAATGTATCCTTTGTTAGAGGCTTCTTAAGTATTCACATATAGCTAGCATGTGTTTTATGGTTTCCTTTTTCATTAAATTGATTTATTATTCTTTTAGAATGAGAGGCTTCAGGCTTTGTTAGCAGATAATGAGAAGATGAATTTAGCAGATATGGAACTTATTCCGCTTCCTCTGGAACCTCAGGTGAAAATTAAAGGGATAATCCCTGAAAAAGCCACACTCTTCAAGGTAAATGAGATCTTCTGAATAACTGAAATACAAACAACTCTTATGACCAGTAAGCTTAAAAATGTGTGTTCGAAGATTAGAAGGGATTGACACAGTCAGGGCAAAATGTAACTGTAACATGCTTATAAAGGTAGGCAAGTCTTTATTTTCTTCGTGGAACTCCCTTTTCAAGTTAATAGGCAAACTTCAAAGCAGCTTTTATAAGACTGATAAAGTTCATAAATTCTATGAAATCCACAGACTAAAGGCCTAGTTCGTGATTTCTCTGAACCTTTATGCTCTTTAGTGGGGCATTTGAATTTGTTTCAGTGGACAGACAGGATCCTGTATCCTTAAGGCTGGTTACACCTTAAGCCAATCCATAGTAGTTGCTTGTGACCATAAAGCCATCTCTAAATCGAGTTAGTAAGCGATCAATGTGCTGTTGAAAGGACTGGAGTTATTTTGCATTCTGTACTATCTGATCTGGAATATAAGTTATATCTTGGTGGAGTAGTGTAGAACCTCTATAAATTTCCTTTTAACTCATCTAAGTGACTGCGACCTAATTTCAATATGGATAAAATGTGTTTCACCAGTCAGAGCTATGTCTGACAGTTAAAAAAACATTCAAGCTGCTACAGCAACCAGTGCTAATACATCATCTCTGCTAGGTCATAAATTTATTATACCCAGTATTTTCAACTTTGACAGACTGCTTGTTGTCTCTTATACAATTTATGTTTACTTAAAATCAGAAGTGAAGGTATTTCCATCGTTTTCTACCATATCATCCTTTAATTCCCTAGCTTTGGCTTGCTTATGTGTACAGTAGTCTTTATGAAGCATGCACTTCAATCCCATGTTCTTGCACATCAGGTTAGAGGCAGCTTTGGAAAGTTCTTGTCAGGAAAACAAGGTTTTGCAGAACTGAATCTGCCTTGAGTATGAATATGATTTAAGGAGCAGGGGAGGTATGTTGACAGAAATACTAGTTAAATATTTCCTAGTAAGAATAATATCTTAACTTGGACAGGACAAAATGAGGTCAAAATCTATGTGTTGATCTTGTTTAGTACCATAGAAAATTGAATACCAAAACAATCAGATGGTCAAAATTTGAGATCTCAAGTTTTGAGATGGTTTTAGTTCTTCTAATTATGAAAGGTTACAAATTTCCATTTCATCTTTCATTTAATACTGTTGGCTAAAACCCAACCAAATATCAAAGAATAACTGATTTTTTTGTTGAATACAAATTGGATGCTTTTGTAAGGTCTGTTTGAACAGTCATTTTGCCTTTGTTTATGGAATCTAATTTTGAAATGTGCATTAGATTTTCACATCCAGTGAAGTACCACAGATGTACTCTGTGTCCTTGAACTTTTTTTTTTTGTAGGGAAGTGACTTGGTCAGTTGCAGTAGATGAAGTCATTCACATAAGTGATTGATTGCCTTCAACTTTTTTTGCAAAGAATCACAGAATGACCTGGGTTGGAAGGGACCTCAAGGATCATGTAGTTCCAGCCCCCCTGCCTAGCAGGGCCACCAAACAAGCACATTTACTAGATCAGGTTGCCCAGGGCCCCGTCCAACCTGGCCTTGCTCTCTCCAAGAGTGTCATTAAAAGGCATTTTTGCTTTTATTAAATAGATTAGGGAACTAAATAAATTGGTTAAGATGTGTTACCCCTAGCACGTCTTTGATGTTTATCCTAGGATGGTCACTCTTTGATCTGGTCAGTTTAGATTTGCTTTGGTGTGACCTTTAGCGTAGCACTTCTTTCTTGTTTGGAGTTGATGCATACAAAATTTGAATCTTTTTGTCCTTTTCAGCTGCTGGAGAATAGGGGGGAATAAAACAAGGAAAGCCATAATATAATTAAAAAAATATGCCCAGACCACATTTTTGGTAATTTTAAGTGCTGTTTTGCCCTAGACAGTGAGTAATATTTTTAGAAGCTTTAGAATTTCTTCTTTTCTACCAAATTGTAGGAAGGCTGAGAGTTCTTATAGTCACTGCTGTAATGTTGGTATTCAAATTAGGCTACTATAAAATTTTGTGACTGAATTTGATACTTGAACTCTATGATATGATGGTTAATTCGGTTCTGATTTTATAATGTGGTAAGCAAGGATTTATACTTTAGAACTGCACTGTAGCAATGTATTAATGTGAACATAGCTGTGAACCAGCTTAATAGATGTTTCTTTTTCCAGAGTGCCTTAATGCCTGCTCAGTTGTTCTTCAAGACAGAAGATGGAGGCAAATACCCTGTAATTTTTAAACACGGTGATGATTTACGTCAAGATCAGCTTATTCTTCAGATTATCTCACTCATGGATAAGGTAAGAATTATTTATCCACAGCCTATGTCCTTCTATGTCCTATATTTTCCTTGTCAAGACTCTTGAAAACTTACGCTGATAATGCATTCCAGGGCTCTTGGGTCTTAGAGGTCTTTTTCTTTTCTCTGTGGACAGGCAATGAGCACTTGTATACTTTAAAAACAATCAAAAAGGCAAACAGATCTTCACTGATTATTGCTTTTGGTGAAGAAAAGGGGAAATCAATGTCCAATACACACTCCTTTTATAAATAGAAGCTGCTATTCTATTGTGTTCATATTTGCTTTATTTTATGCTGGTTTTTTTTCTAGCTGTTAAGAAAAGAAAATCTGGATTTGAAGCTGACGCCCTATAAAGTGCTGGCAACTAGTACAAAACATGGTAGGATTACTTCAATTTCCTGAAAATATATTATTAGAAATCATCTTCTCTTTGTAGACTGTTGAGACTGTATTTTTCATGTCATGTTTCATTTAGTATAGAGTTTTAAAAAGGAGCTCAAAATGTTTAAGAAAAAATTACTGTAATATAAGTCATGGAGATTAACAAATGGGAAACCTCAGAAAAGAAGCCCTGTCTGGATTTTGGAGAATGTGACAGATCAGTAGGGTTATCTTTGCTGCTGGCTTCCTGTGTGATCTAAGAAAAAAAGTTAACACCTCTATTTATATCTATTTGTATAAATTGGAGGGGGAAAAAAAAAAACGAGAAAAGGTAAAGTGGAACTTGGCTCTGCTTTTAGATACATTCTGGATATTTGGAAAGGAATAGATTCATCATTCTTTTGTCAAAAAAAGCCTTGTAACAACAGTTATTTTGCAAGCTAACTTAATTATAAGTTGATTTAGTGCTACTGAAGGTAGAAAATTGGGACACAGCATGGTTTTGGTTTTTTTTGCCAATGAAAATTGGCTTAATGAAAGCATGTGTTTAATACTGCCCTTTAGTTAACATGTTGTTGAAAGTTCTATGCATTGGAGACATCTATTGTTTTCTGTTATCACAGGTTTCATGCAGTTTATTCAGTCAGTACCAGTTGCAGAAGTTCTTGCTACTGAGGAAAGCATACAGGTGGGAGGATCTAAATCATTTTCTCATGAAACAGTGTAATTTGCAGGCTTAGATTTCATGCAGAAGTCTTTAGTCTACCAACCAAATTTTGTATCTCTTAGAAAAATTTCACCTTGAAACAGCAAGGTGTTTACAGCAGAAATTCTACTTCTAAAAGGTGTACTTAAATCACTGCATTAGTAGCTCATGTCCTAAAAGACATAATTTGAGTGTAATTCAGTTTTGAAATTCTGGTTTTGCTGTAATGATGAATGGTAGGTGCAGGAAGCTTCTTAGGATTGTTTGATTTTGGAGTGTTTTGGTTGTTCACTTGGTACTTTTGACTTGATGTTTTCACAATTTTCATTCAAAAATTTTTTTTCAGAGTATGTTTTCATGTTTTTAAGGGGTTTTTTTATGAAACAGTTGAATAGCTAGTACATATAATTTCTGAGATTTTTTCCTTCCATATTGGATGTATAGATACTATGTGCTATTATTTAAGCAGACTTTCTGTAATGGTCATGGAATTGAATAGTGACACACAAAATGCACCTTAGTTTCAAGCACAGCACAGTTTACATGGTTCAGATCATTGGGATTTCATCATAGGTTGGAAGGGACTTTTCAGATCATCAAATACAACCATCAACCTGAAATGTAAGTAGATAAATATAGTGAGATAAAAACATGCCAAATTGCCATATGAGAAATGCAGATAGTAAATGTTCAATGACAAAGCACAATGTTTATCTTGGATTCAGTTTGTTGCAATACCATGTATCCCTTTTACTGCAGTCAATGCTGAAGTATGTTTTTTCATAGCTCAGTAGCCAGAAGACAAAGAAAATTACACCCAGCTACTATATATTAAAAGCACAGGGATTATAACCACTTAGCGTGGTTATTTGCTTTACAAATATCAGATGTTTATAATGTATGAAAAATGCTTGTCAAATTCCTGAAGTTTTTTGAACTTTCAGTACCCTTGATTCTTGTAAACTGCTTTTACCTATGCAATAATCATAGCATATATGAAGCATTTTCTTGTCAATCCTTTGTGGTCTTGTAAATTTACTACTCATGTTCTAGTCCATTATATGTTTTTATAAAATAATATATTCAGAAATGCTTTTGAAACTGACAAATTTGCAATAGATTATAATGTCATACTCCAATCTAAAATAGGTGTCCCACTGCTGTAGTTGCTGTGGAGACATAAGAAGCAGTACTCCCTGTGAAGAATTGCTAATCTAAATAGACAAGATGCCGTAAGAACATGATGCAAGGTTACTTAGGAGATCAATGGCAGAATACATCATAAAGAACAGATTTCCTATGCTGAAGAATGGTTAACTTCCAAAGCATTGTGGGCTAGGGATGCTTCTTCAGTGTTTGCTTACTGGAAGAAACCTGTGCTCAGGCTTGGATTTAGTTTATTTATCTTTTGTCTCAATCAACAAAAAAAACCCTCACAGTTTTCTTCTGAGTGTTGGGAAGAACTATTTTGTCCTTATCAGTGTTTCACAGAACATGTAAAAGTTTCCAGCTGACGACTTAGATTTTTTCTTGGTAACTCAGTGCCAGTCAGTTGTATTAAGAGATATGTAGTGATCATAAACCTTGTAAGAATGTGGGACCCAAATGTGATTGCTTATCTAGATTGTTTATCATGTTAATCTGGCCTAAACAGTTTCCTGCACTCATAGTTACTCTTTAGTTGCTTTTGAATATTTTGTTAATTTTCTGAAGCTATATGAGGAAAGTTCATTTTCCATTTAAGCTTCAGATCTATTTCAATTTAGTGTGACAATGTGATGATGACAACAGAAAATACATAAGGCAATATGAAATTTCTGAATATGATTTTACAGTTTTGGGAGTGGTTGTTAGAGTAGCAGATTGTAGTAATATCCATTTTTTATTCTAATTTATGGTTTTTTTGTTTTACCAGTTCTAAAGATCTATTTTCAGATCACGTGTAGTAACTATGTAGTAAATATGTTGCTGACTTCCTTTCCAGAACTTCTTCAGAAAGCATGCGCCAAGTGAGACTGGCCCCCATGGGATAAGTGCAGAGGTAATGGACACCTACGTTAAGAGCTGTGGTAAGTTACACTCCTACTTTGATGTGAGTTGATGTGAGAAACACAAAGGACATAGTAGATGAGGTTTTAAGGCTGACCATTTTAGGTAACTGCAGATGTACTTGGTGAAAAGATTGCTCAGAGAAGCTGTGGAGAGTTGCAATCCCTCTGCCATCTCTGCAGGGGAGGTGTAAAGCATTTGTATAATAAGTCACCTGTATTTGAATTAGAAGAATATAATTTGTCTTTAGAACACTGAAGTTTTTGGATGAGACATTGCATTCCACTTCTTGTTTCATTTGTATGAAAAGAAAAAGCAGCACCGTATTTCTTATTCAGTAAATTGACAGTCTTAGTGATTCTCTTTCTGTCTATTTAATTAAAAGCAAATTCCTTCTACAGAAAAAACAAAGTAATTCAGTTGTTGTTCTACAGTTTCTTCTCCTTTCTTCTTCTCTTTCTTATACCAGTGACTTTAGAATTGGCTCAAACTGATCTGGTTAGTTGTTGAAAATAATTAAACCAGCTGATATTAAAGTATCTTAAGGCTTAAAATATCATAAGTTCAAAATAAATGTCTCAGTTTTGCTTGAAACACATCCTGCTTTAGAAGTATCCTAATCCCAGTATCAAATTAATTAAAGCTTTTTGTATTAGGCATATAATTGTATAGCAAGAAATTAAAATCTAGGCAGTACTGAATAACCTTTACCATTTTAATTTATTACTTCAAATGTACTTAATGATGTTGATAATCCTGACTATTTTTCAGCAGCACCACTCTTGCCCCCAGTCCTTGTATATTTATTACTTTTGAATGAAAAGTATATGCTGCTGTTAATTGAATGGAACTTGGTGCTCTCCAGAAAAGGTATTTGTACTGATACTACTTAACTTGTTACAGCTGGTTATTGTGTGATTACGTACATCCTTGGAGTTGGAGACAGACATCTGGATAATCTTTTGCTAACAAAAACAGGTAATTCTTTTTAGCAATATGATTTTATAACAGCAGGTTGTTCAGTTTCATATATGTTGGTACTGTTTTACTCAATTTTCCTGTTCATTATAACCTGAGTTATAATGAGTGTCATAGATTAGAATATATCTTTAAATGCAAAGTTTTATTGTCTCATCTAAGGTAGTATTTGAACAGTGAATCAGAGTTTAGATTCAATCCATCAGCAGTGTGAAGTGGCAGTTGAGGAATAAGAAAGGAAGTAGATTAGTTGCTCTCTAAGCACATTAGAAGCAAGATGTAATGTGTATCTGTAGCCTTCATATCATTTTGCTAGTTGTTTATACACCTGCAGGAAGTGGAAGTGGAAGTCACCAAAGCACAGGCTTGTTTATAAGCACTAAGGTTTTTTTGTGGTTTTTTGTGGCTTATTTTACAGTCCTTTGTTCTACTGTCACCTTTTTCACACAGAAAGCTAGGTCTGTAAGGTTTTTTTTGTTTCACGCAAGTATTTTCTTGAGTGATACTGTCTTTATTGAAAATTATATGGACATACTATATAACATTTGCCTGTCTTTACAAGAAACACTGTTGTGAAGGGTTTTATCAGAATTTTGATCCAAAGGTAAAAAAAGATGATGTAAAAAATACTTGTGAAGTGACTCCAACCCAAAGTATGCTAATGGCTCTTTATTAAACCATTTAATTTTTCATTAGATTGTTGCATTCACCTTTAGTAGCCTTTTTTAGCACTCTCTCAGACAGCAAATTTAGGATCTGCTAATTGGATGACAGTTGTATTTTAATAGTTGTGTAATAATTCTGATCTTTTAATGCATACTTACTCAAATGCAGTATATTTTCTGAGAAGTGTTGTCAGTAGCCATAGGGAATTGGCTATAATGTTAATTTCACTGAGATGTTCAGTGAATTCTTGTCTCAGATTTGATTTTCTTTTATTCTAGCTCTCTGAACTTTCCATGTCTTATGCTCATGTCCCAGAAGTAGATATGTCATATAAGAGCTCTAAGAGCAGTATCCACTTCAGCATTTTCTGTTGTCTGTGGACCCTGTTTTCTTGAGGAAAATTAACTACTGTACAACTCAAAGCCAAGTGTTGTTTCATTGTCACCTTATCTGAGCTGGCTGGATCATTCTGCTCTAATTCAGATTTTTATTTTTTTTTTTAATTAAGCTTTCACTAAAAACTAACATGGAAATAGACTCTTCTGGTCCTACTTATTACAAATTCACAGACTGAGGGAGTGGATATAGTACAATTTCCTTTTTGTCGGCTACATCTCTGCATCCTCTTGTTTTCAGTTGATTGGTGACTAGTGACTCTAAATAAATAGATTTGTCTACTGTAGGAAATTAAAGATTTGAAAATAAAGCTCCTCCAGCTGTTACAATCAACACCTTGAGGTAGAGAGAAAATCAATTGTTTTATTTGAAAAACGAATTCATGTATAGCTTTACAAAGGTTTAACAAAACCAAACAATTCCTTCTAAGATAAAAAGTTTTTAGCTTTTTTTTTCTTTTTTTTTTTCTTTTTTTTTTTTTTTTCACTTGCTTACTTTTGAAATCTGTCTTCCTTTAGCAGTTCTGATACCTTGGATGCTTTCATTACACATGATGATTTGGGTTTATTGAATGAGAACCATACAAATAAAAAATGTTATTTTTGCAAGGGAGACATACCCATACGGAAGGTTTGTTAGATTTCTGAAAAAGCTGAAGCATATATTACTTTGAATCAGCATAATCTATGAAAGAATCTATGAAAATTAACCACCTCAACTGGAGTAAGAAGTCTTGCTCTAGGCTCATGGGGGGACAGCTGAAGCAAGTGCGTTTTTTCTTACCTATTTTGAAATTTACAAATTAATATTTAAAAATCTTCTGAGAGGTCTTTGTCATTTCTCTGAGGTGACAGGTATAAATAGTTCCATAGCAGGCACTGCTTGCATGCTCAGAGCAGTAATATTTTGATATTTTAATTTGGCATAGAGTGCATCCTGCTGTCTGTTAAAAAGTAAACACACATTAGCCATTTGACTTAGTGGAAGAATTTAAACAGTACAGCAGAGGGCAGCACACATCCACCGTACATTCTCAGAAATCGTTTTCCTCTGCTATCTGTGCTCTGTCACACACCCAGAGCTGTTTTTTGAGCTATTGAGAGAAACTCTGATGTTCCAAATACAACAAAGGCTTGCAACAAAAGCCTGTCTCTTGCTACTGGAAATCTCATAGATTTAAGTTGGAAAAAAAACTATCTTCATTCTTCTTCTGAAGAATGGAGGCTTATAAGTACCTTTCTTCAAAATTATATGACCATATTGCATCCTTTCTTGCTATTTATTTAAAGATTTGAAGCTTTTTAGTAGGGTAGAGAATACTGACTATGAGATACAGGTTTCCACACTTTCTTGTATTTGAATGGCAATATATATCATTACCTTTTTCAACTCTACCTGAATATGTAGCGTTAAGAAGCATCAGTAGCTTGTTCTAAGATTACAGACTGATTATATGCATTAATGCCAGTACTTGACTTACCAGCTGATGTCTTTTGTTGCCTTGAAAGGAAGAGCTGGATGATTGAGAAGCTGAACTGTGATATAAGAGATGTAGCGTTTTCATGTAATGTGTGTTGTGATGATGTGTTTCAATCATGCTGTGCTTTTGGTTGATAATACTTTGTCCTGTATTTGTTCCACTCCTTTTTTGATTGTAGAGTTGGAATCTAGCTGCTGGTAAAACACTCAGATATGGATGTCTCCGGTTTTGCTGAGACTGATTGTGATCTTTAGAGTTTAGGTAGTGCTTAAGCTATGATAGACAAGTGAAGTCTCCTGTCCTTTTTGAGCTATCTTAATAACCTTCTTTATAGAGATACAAAGGTTTTGCAAAGATCCTGACATATTTACAGGCTGAGGTTAGGTACTTTAGGATATCCCGAGGCACAGAAATTAAATTCATAGTAGCATTGGATGTGTATGTCTGACCAGCTAACTCACTCAAGTAAGTGGCCAACTTAATCTTTTGGTAAATTGAAGTTTTGGAAATTTCCTAAATAGCAGGTGCTTTGATCTGAACTTCACTTATGAAACTGCTCTGTAGCAGTAGAGCAAACTGGTAAGTGGGTACATCTAGGTTATTAATATCTGAGGGCAAGTCAAAGACTGAGGGCTTAGATCTTGAGAACTATTTTTGCTTTTAGGATCATGTGTACAAAGGGAAAGAACTGACTGTCTTCTCATTTAGTGCTTAAAGTTAGGACTGTGGTCTCTCTAGTGTGCCAGATTGCTTAAGATCTATTCTTTGGTCAGAGTTAGGAAGGATTACCGAGTACAGCGGGAAGGTTCTGAACACTTACACATTTGAGATGACACCGTGTGTTTTTGTTTTCAAGGCTTTTCAGTTAAAACCATCTACCCCAGATGATATAAAAGGAATACTATAAGATACAAAGACTCCTTCAATATCACTGTTTAGATAAAGGCATTGGTAAATGCATTTATTAATGTTGCAACTATGTTAGAGTTATATAAAATATAACTGGTCTTAATAGAGGAGCACTTCTTTTTATTAATAATAACAAAACTGTTATTTTGTTGACATACTGTTACTCTAGATTTTTCTGCAGTTCTCATGTCCATAAAAAGAAAATATAAAGTTTTAGCCATAGGTATGCTGAACACTTCTTTTTTCATCTTCTTTGCAAGTATTCCTCATTTAATAAAAAAAGTATCTGGTATCTTTTTTGTGGTTGTTGTACTACACCCATATAGAGCACATTTTGAGAGTGGACAGTTTGAGATGTGGGAGGAAAAATTACAGTACTGGGCCTTCATCCCTTATATGGATCATGATGACAGACTTTACCTCCAACTGTTGCTGTAGCCTGGATGAGTTGCTCAGAATTCGTACTATTTTTGTGGAGTCTTAGAAAACGTGTAGCTGATCAAAAGGACAGAAAGAAATTAGGAATTTTGGTTGGTTTTGTCTCCATGAAAGTGTTCTTTTAGCAAAAAAGAAATTTTGATGGTAGCGTCAACCAGGCAACCACATCCATCCACTGATTTTCATCAAATGAATATTTAGCCTATTGCTTCAGACTTAAAATAGTAATTCAGTTAAAATATTCTCAGTTACAGAAAATATATTGAAATTCAGAGTTTGGGAGGTTTTGTGTATTGATTGGTTTTGTGGGGTTTTTTTTCCCTTGTTTCCAAAAGTTGTGACAGATGAGTTTGATTTAATTTGTAATGCTTTCTGATCTGTTAAGACCATTGCCACCAGACTTAGGATTTATTTTGTAATTGTATCTATTTTGCTTTGCCCTCACATTTTGTTTAAGGATTTGAGAGTTCTGTGGAGATTTTCAGTAGTTTTTCATAGCAGTCCTTTGGTGAAATACACTAATCTTTGTGCTGCTATATGGAGCTTTCTCCTGTGCTAAAATCTAGGATTTAGCAGTAAAAGTGATGGACAGAACAGCCTTTCTGCCTCAAGTGAGATGTTATTAACTATTGCAAGCACTGGATACCAATTGTTTTAGCCTCCACAAGTGCATGCTCAATGATAATTCACTCTCAAGGCTGAAAGGAACTCAGATGGACTTTGAAATCCCTCATATACTGACTTAGTGAGAGAAACTCTCCATGTTTGATGCCATTTCCTTGAACTGTCCAAGGACCTGTGCTCTTTCTTGTGTGCTGGGAAACTAGACATTCAGTAGAAGAGTGTGGTCAGCCTCATGCATCTCGAAATAAGGTTAAAAGAAGCTTGAAAGTACTCAACAGCATCGGCATTTTGGTTTTGAATAACATAATGTTGTTTGTGCATACTTCATTATTTCTAACTCCTGGAAACATTTCAGCCTCTTCCAGTTATTAATGCCTTCCTTTCCTTTTTCTTCAGTAAAATACCTTAAATGGTTAGTGGAGAGTCATTATTAAGGTACTGTTGCTAAGTGAGAGACTCCATTTGAAGAGATTTCAGCTGAGATTTTTCTTGCTTCCCAAAGGAGTTACAATAAGCTCAGGCTTTGTGGGGTGAGCCATTTTCAGGCTAGGAAATGTTTGTCCAAAACCATGTGCCCTGAACTGTAGAATTTAGCCTGCATGAAGTCCTGATCCTAGCCTCAAAACACTTCAGGATATTTAATCATGCTTTGATTGATTTTGGATTTGAAAATATCCTCCTTTTGTATATAGAGATCTAATTTTTAAATAGGTCTCTAAAAGTTTCAGTGTCTAAATATTACAAATTCAAGTCCATTACATTTAGCCTGAAAGAGACTCAGAAAATGGAATCTGTTGCATCTGTGATCTTAAGTAACTCCTATAGTTTAAAACATGATGCTAACAAAAAGCCCTCATTCCTCAGCAGTCATTCAGGAGCAGTAATAGATCAAAATAAGAAGCCTAGTAATTTATAGGCATGCTTAATAGGGAAGAATCCTTTAAATTAGGTGTAATGAATCTGAAGGAGATAGATTGGAAGCTAAGGTAAAAACATGTGCATGTGTTCTGGCAGTGATACTCTATACTGAAGGAAGTAGTCGTAATTGTTTTATAAAACAAGAAAGTTCTAAGCATTTAGAAAAAGTAATGTTACACGAAGTTCAAAATCTGATTTTCTAGGAGATCAGAAAATAATTGTATACAAATACTGCATTATGAGTGTGTATTTTTAATCATGGTAACAGCATATTGGAAAAGCTTGCCCAGAAGGGTTATGAAATCTCCATTCCTGGAGTTTCTCATAAATTCATAAGTTCTCATGATTCTGAGGCAGATGACTCTAGGTGGCCCTGCTTGACTATGAGGTAATACCAGGTGGTGTCTGGAGGTGCCTTCCAACCTCAACCATTCTATGATTTTGTGAAATGAAGGCTTGAAAGAGTTATCTTTAAATTCAGTTGAGAACATAAGATTCTTACCAACCAAATTATATGACTTTCTAGAGTTTCCCGATACATAACACTGGAGGTGCAGGTTTCTGGTATATTCTGTCATTGCACCTTGTCAAATATGTACCAGAAAGTTTTTCCAGATTTGTTCTTGTATTAGATGTTATTCTGAATGGTAGTGTGATTGCATAAGCAATGAGAAAAAACATAAGTCAGTCTACTCAGTAGAATGCTATAAAACTGCAGAACTCCCTCAAGCTGGCTGATCGGTCTTTTCTAGTCTAGCAACTTTGGACGAGCACCAAGGGCAGTCTCTCTGTAGTCCTCAGCATAAGAAGGACATTGAGCTGTTGGAGCAGGTGCACAGGAGGGCCATGAAGATGATCCAAATGCTGGAGCAGCTGCCTTATGAAGACAGGTTGAAGGAGTTGGGGTTGTTCAGCCTAGAGAAGAGAAGGCTCCCTGAAGGAGGCAGGGGCAGGATTTTTTAATAGGATATGTGATGGAATGACTAGAAATAATGGATGTAAATTGGAAGAGGGAGATTCAGGCTAGATATAAGAAAGAAAGTCTTTACTGTGAGGCTAGTGAAAAAGTGGAAGAGGTTGCCCAGAGAGGTTGTGGATGCCCCACCAGTGGAGGTGTTTAAGACCAGGCTGGACAAGACACTGAGCAGCCTGATGTACTGGGAGGTGTCCCTGCCTATGGCAGGCAGGTTGGAGCTTGATGATCTTTAAGGTCCCTTCCAACCCAGACTATTCTGTGATTCTAATTACTGATGATTAATTAATTAATGTATTTAAATGAAAGCTCTCAACATGCATTTTGAGTCAACCTAAAAATCTCCTGAACTTTGAAGTATAGCTAAAGAAGATGTAATGTTAGTGCAGAATTGCCCATCTTATACTTCCTTTTATACTTCATGAGTAACTACTTGATATCTAATTAATTTATGTGAACACATATCAGTCAGCTAATAAAATATTTATGAATGTTTCAGATGCATATTTGTTACCACTTTTAATTAATAATTATCACCTCTTATTCCCTGTCTCCAGAGCAAGGTACAAAAAAGAATTAATTACTGCCACAAGAGTTATTGTTCTATTCAAAATATTGTCTCTCGACTCTTCAAGGTGACAGGTTTGAATAAGTGAAGAGAAAGTAGACCTCCCCAACTTTTTAATTAAACATTTTTTTAATTCAATAGTGAGTGTGTGTATATATATCAGAGGGCATACTTCAAAAACTTTGTGTGCAAAAATGAGCTGTAAAAGTAACTTCTGTTACAGCTTGAAAAAAGTGTTGGCGTGAGGGAGGGGAGTGTATGCATTAAGTATGCAAAATGTAATGGTTGTGCCATTTATCAGCTGACAAATGTCTTGCCTACCATTAAGCATCCTTTGTGATCTTCCTCGGAAAGTGTACTGTTGTGGAATTTGTTGCTTGGGTTGAAGAAGATGGATGCTTAGGATGGATATGAAGCAGGCGGACGATAAGAGAATTGTAACTATTCAAAGAAATGGCCAAAGAAAAGTTACTCATTGGAAAATCCAGGGTTTTTTTCTAAGAGTGAATGCCGAAGTTGATGAAAATACTAGAAGGAGATGGGGTTTTTCAGCATAGAGAAGAGAAGGCTCTGAAGGGACCTTATCGTTGCTTCTCAATACCTGAAGGGGGCCTAGAGAAAGACAGGGGAAGAACTGTCTAATAGGATATGTGATGAAAGGACTATGAATAATGGANGGCCATTGGAAAATCCAGGGTTTTTTTCTAAGAGTGAATGCCGAAGTTGATGAAAATACTAGAAGGAGATGGGGTTGTTCAGCATAGAGAAGAGAAGGCTCTGAAGGGATCTTATCGTTGCTTATCAAGACCTGAAGGGAGCCTAGAGAAAGACAGGGGAAGAACTGTCTAATAGGATATGTGATGGAAGGACTAGGAATAATGGATGTAAATTAGAAGAGGGAAAATTCAGGCTAGATATAAGAAAGAAATTCTTTACGGTAAGGGTGGTGGGGCACTGGAACAAGTTGCCCAGAGACGTTGTGGATGCCCTCTCCCTGGAGGTGTTTAAGACCAAGCTGGATGGGGGCACTGAGCAGCCTGATCTAGTGGAAGGTGTCCCTGCCCATGGCAGGGGGATTGGAGCTGGATGATCTTTAAGGTCCTTTCCAACCCAAAATGTTTTATAATACTATGAATACAGATACTGTAGATTAAAAATGCAGCATCTCAGACTGTAATGCTTTGCAGTTCCTGAATTCTGAGGCAAGAATTTGTGTTCTATGTTTTGTGACTGTCTGGGTAACAGCCATATCGTGTGTTTTCTTACTTGTTGCCTTTGCAGTTTTCCATCTTATATCTGCTTTTCTTTTTCTTCTGTGAATTAATCATGTAAGAGTACATTTTATTTTATGTGATAACTTCGGTTTGGATGCAAAATTTTACTTAGCTAGCAGTTCAAATGCATACTGCCTTTTATTACTTCTTAATTTATTTCATGATACCTCATTACTGATGAATTCAGGAAGATGGCTTTTCTTTGTTCCAAGGAAATCACTTAAGAGATTTATTTCTTTAAAATTATTTTTTGAATGTAACTGTTTCTTGATATATCTGAGTTCTTATTATTGATTTATGTAGTGCAACAGTGATATGGCCCAAGTCATTATTGAAATATGATGTATTTCAAACTGAAAATTTCTTTGCAGAGCATTTTCAGAATCTTTCTTTTTGCTTCTTAAAGTCAGTGTTTGAATGAGGCTTCCTGAGAATTATTAATAGTCCTAGTTTAATTTCTGTTGGTTACACTATTGTTTGCATATTTAAATAGTATTTAATTTTCAAACTGTCTAAACTTTAGTAGGATTTTTTTGAGTTATTGGTGTTTCAGTAGCTCAGTTTGGCACCTACTGTCTCACACATGATCCACTACTATTGAAGAGTGATTACTCCTCAGTAAAAGTCTTAGCATTATTACAAGCAGTACAGCTGCACACTAGTTCTTAATAAGAAGAGAACTTGCCTTGTGCATTTGAGGCAAGGTATATAGATATAAGTTCCTCTCAAGTCAGTGCTGTGGAAACATTTTAAATGTAAAAGCACTTTAAACAGAAAGGGAAAAGATAGTTATCAAGTGATGTAACTATTGCATTTTAATACTGAAAGTCTATAAAACAGACTTTAACACATTTGGAATGCAGTTTCAAATATGGAATTTTAGTGATGTTTCTTACTCAGCTCTTAAAAGAATTTTGTAACAGTTTCCAAATCTTCAGTACACAGTGGCTGCAGAAAATCTCAGGATCATGAATCTTCCCTTTGCTAAATTTAATATACAACTAGCATATTATATTTGATGGTGCAGCAGCTGAATGGGATGCTGAAAGGAGTGGGATTTGTGTTTTACTGTCTTAATGTGCTAGCAAGTTGCAAAGGCACAAAGGATTAGTTGTATCTCTTACATAATTCTGCTAATCTGATGCCAGAAAGGAAGACTCAGTAGTCCAATGACTATTAAGTAAGTATTCTTTATTGCAGCTCTGGACACGCAGGAGATTTCTCCAGCTATTTGCACATGCTGAGAAAGAGTTTTTCAAATTTATGCACCTCTAACATTCATACATTATCTCAGAAATCACTATCTTATTTATGAATATTCATGAGTCCAGTCTCTCAGATCTCCTCCTTTGGCAGATAAAGCAGTCACAGCCTTCCACAAAGCAGCTCAAGGTCTGGTTGCTTACTTTATCTTCTTTCTTGTTACATCTTTGTTCCTCAAAAAAACTCCGACTCAACCAGTATTAGCACAATTGCCTTTCTCTAATGCCTCAGAAAATCCTTTCCTTGCTTTTTTGATTGTCTGTCCCCCCCAGCTTCCAGGGCCTAATTGTTTTGGTACCCTGTCTCAAGTCAGTTTCAGTGTTGCCCCACCCTTTGTGAATATACTCCATATGTTTAAAAAAAGATTAAAAAAAAGAACAAAAACAAAGGAAAAACTCTTCATTGGTTTGTCAGTACTCCTTGGAATTTCAAACTAATAGCTGAAGATTAAACATGCACAGTTGTAAGCCTTACAGAAAACAGTGAATTATAATTTTTTGAGAACTGCTTAGCATTTTCTAGAGATTGGAGTTCAAGATTATTTTTTAATGAAATTTTGCATCTGGGTTCAATGCTGCATCAAGTGTTGAAATAAGTAATTATGTTTATTTTTCCATCTTCTACAGGGAAACTATTTCACATTGACTTTGGTTATATTTTGGGTCGGGACCCTAAGCCTCTCCCTCCCCCAATGAAGCTGAATAAGGAGATGGTGGAAGGTATGGGAGGTACACAGAGTGAACAGTACCAGGAGTTCCGTAAGCAGTGCTACACGGCCTTTCTCCATCTCCGCAGGTAACAGAGCTATTTTGATGCTGAATTTTATTTGAACCACATTGTAAAGCAAGAAAGAAAGGGAGTAAATTAATCAGAAAATCTTTATGTTGAAAATTCATAGCTTTTTTGAGGTCTGAACACAGAAACAAGAATTTATATGAAACAAAAATCTCTAAATACCATAGTATTGGTGAAAAGTGGAGCTTAACTGTAATTATTCTGTAAGTTAAAGGTCTTCATTTTTCCTTGCTTCATAAACTAAATAGCATTTTTCATAACTCCTTACAGATACGAATTTGCATCTCACTTTTTGGATAAGTTTTTGCTCTCAGGGAAATTTTCAGTTTAATGCCCACCAAGTAACTATCCTTTTAATTCCAAGTTGTTACTCAACTGATGCTTTTTTGTCTTACAGTTTAAATTAGTATGGGTAAAATTCCAAGATGCGTATAGGTGCACAGATAAGTATAGCTCAGTTCAGGTCCTGTGGGACAAAAATTAGCTACTTGTATTAGCAATCGAGTATATTAGTGGATTCTGTAGATACTCAGAACTGTGACAGCAGAAGTCTCTTTAGTCTGTGTTTATTTACAGACCAACAGATCTTTTATTGGACTTGGAATCAGCTTCATTATTTTGCAGTGCCCTTATCTACCATTGACTTTCTGAGACTAGTAGCTCAGCTTTGTTGTGTTTGAACAGAACACTGGTGTCCATGCCCAGTGATTCATTTAGTACATCTTCCTTAGAGGTAAAAGAATTTCACTGCGATGGTCATGGTCACGTTAGGTAAACCTCCAAATATGTAGAATAAAATTACTAATATGAAAAACATGTAAAAAGGGCATGCAGCATGTGAAAAGCACAGAATCAGTGACTGGAAACAGAATGCTGCATGTAGTTCTGGTTAAAAAGAGCAAGGAGCTGGTTTATGAACTGCCGTTAATGGATTAAGAGATATTCAGCAGCATGAAAAAGGAGTATCATGTTATCAGCAAACAATAATTATGACTTCAGAGAACAATCAAAAAGGTATATTCCACATTCTAAATTCTGCTAAAAACTGCTCCATGATACTGCGTTTCTTATTTGTGCTGTTGTTATTTTTTAAACTTGACTGTTTCAATGGAAAGATCTCTTGTCATTGAAGGATTATCCATTGCATTAATTTATGTAATGGTTTGCTGCAAAGATGGTCATTAAGTGTGGAATATAGCAGTAATTTGGGTATAAAACAAAACTGTAAATCAAGATGGTTTCATTTTTAATGTCTGGGGTTGTAGTTGTAATTATAGTCCAATGTTTGTTCAGTTTAATAGGAAAGTATTTTTAAATTACTCTGGGTAAATATCTTTGAGGCTTTCAACAAAGATAGCATAACATTAATATTTCTATAACTATTCCTTTAAACAGCTAGAACTAAAAATGATTACTTGGTTATTGGAAAAAGAATAATTAGAGGTGGAATGACTTAATTCTAACAGTTAGGCATTTTGACACAAACCCATTCACAGATACTTCTGGCTAAGTAGTGTGAAATCATAATCCCAATTGCTAAGGCAACATGCAAACTCTGTTTGTCATCTCTGTCAATTTTTATTTTATTCTTTTATCTATATTTCCCTGGGGTATAGACAGTTCTCCAAATCTTTCAAGTGCTATATCAGTGTTTCATGTTTCCTAGAGGAGTGGGTGTTGTATAGTGAAAACAATAACAAAATTTTAAAACTTGTAAGTAGAAAAATAGTTGAGTTTATTGGTTTAGGTTGTTAGCAGTATGGGATAAGAACATTGCTATGTAATTTTTTTTCCTATTCTTCTGCAGGGCAAATGGCAGATTAAGCTGGAAATTGCATTGTCTCTTAGTCTGCCCTAACTGTTTATTGATAATATTTGTGTTTTAAAGAGTTAAAACTTACACTGCAAAGTGTTAGATAGTGCTAATTCCAATTGATAATGCAATGTCAAGAGTTTTTTGATGGAATTATGCTTTCCTGCAGAGATTTTTGTTGAGCGGTATTTACTTCGTAAAATATGGCTATGAAGCAGTCCTTTTGTGTAGTTAAAGTACTTTGTGCTACTTGCAGTTGTCAGCTTATGTATGTTCAGCAGCTTGCTAATAAACCAGTTAGGGTGCTAAAAATTCATTTTCTATCATCTCTGAAGCTCTTTGGCACTCTTACCAATGAGTATTTTGTATCTGGGAGTCTGATTGTGCTTTGTCTCAGAAAGGAGATCTGTATCTCTCTACAGAGGAAGGCTGTTGAACAGCTTGAAAATTATCCTTTCAAAAAGCAACTTAAAGCTAATTTCCTGCAAGGGGAAACTGTTGTTCTTTAAAAGACTTGCAAGTACTTCCACACTACGTTAAAACTGGAAACTCTTCTCTGTCTTATCTTTTTAAATGGTTATAAGTGACACTTGTGAAGTGCAGCATGCCTCCCAGTTTTTACTGCGGCGTATCCAAACAGTTGGAGAGCTGGATCTGGTTAAAACACGTATATTTAAGTTGTTATGGCAAAGGCCTTGCAACAACTTGAGATATCATTTCTTATAATTGTGAAGAGCTCAACCATTTGAGTACTGCTGCAATTTTCAGAAGATTATGACAAAACCTCTTCAGTTTTGCCAGTGTGAAATGGGTTGAGTGTTAAACTTGCACTGGTAATATCAGGTATTGCGTGGTTTTAATGTTAGTTTGTTAAACCAAGTGTTGTGAGTGCATCTCCTCTGAGCTACTAACAGTTCACACAAAGATGATATGTTCTTAAATGAGGTAATATACAGGATATCTTTTGGGCGAAGTTTGCAAAGTGTTTTACCTAATTTGGTCTTCTGCTTAGGTACTCCAACTTGATCTTGAACTTATTTTCCCTCATGGTGGATGCCAACATTCCAGATATTGCTCTTGAACCTGACAAGACTGTAAAAAAGGTAACTGGAGAGCTTTCCTTGTCTTTCAGTAACTAATTCATGTCATGAAACTTTGAGTCACTTTGGTCACACACTTACAATTAGTGACCGCTTGTGATTCTTTAACATTCTTTTTACCTTAACAAAGTTTTTTGATGACTGAAACAGTCAACACTGACTGTATCATGGGAGGTTATTCTGTCAAGTCTAGATTCCTTTATGTCCTGAATGGTTTTAGAGAAGAGGCCTATTGGTGATGTAAAAACAGTCTGCTGATTTTTTTACAACCAGTAGGTCGGAATGTCTTCATCCCCAAGAAATTTGATTTGATGTGAATGCAAACTTGTATCCCATAATTCTAAATTTTCCCTTTGTGCAAGGCTGAAACATTCTTCTGCATTTGAATTTTCAGAAAGAGTTGACATTAAATTAAACTGGATAAATGTTCATCATTTCACTTAGAGTGCAGGAAAATGTTGCCATTTTTTATTATCTGATTGATAGTGAAGAGCTATCTGTTTTAATTCTGCAGATGACTTTGTGGAGCCTGTGTATCTGATGGAAATCAGCTCAGTGTAGCTTTCATTCAAGCTGTGATTTTCCTCTACAATAGGCTGCTTGTTCTTCAGTGGTTTTAATAAGCTATGATAGCAGCGATGCAGAATCCTGAAATTAGTATTTTTAATGTTCCAGTGCAATTCCCTTAAAGAAAGAAAAATATGATTCAAACAAAATCTTTCCTTTTGCCTGTAGAAATGTGTTTCTGCTCAGAGTTAGTTGATTTCAAGTCAATATAAGGAGTTCATGTAGATAGTGCCTACAGTATAGATTTCATGGAAATGAAACTGTGTTATGTGGTAAAGATAATCCCCCACCTTCCACTTGGATGTTTTGTTGAGAAACTGAGTTAATTCTTTTTCCATATCAATATTTGAACTTATTCTCTGTCCATAAATGAGCTGCAAAAGTAGGCCATGTTTTACTCTGGCTATCCATTGGAAAAATAGTGAGAAGTACTTCTATTGGTTTTTTTTATTTTTCATTTCGTTGATAAAATAAGGAGGGGAAGCTGTTAGACTTTGCAGTCTACAAACAGCAAAATAAATCCAGTGAAAAATTGAAGCATGTTTCTACAGGTAGCTCAGGGACTATTTTTTGAAAGCTTATAGTTGACTGAAGTAGTTGTCAAGGGGTCAGACTGATAGTTTCACTGAATTCCAGAAGTCCTGGTTCTTTTATGTTTACAGCAGTAAGGGACTCTGTCTATTTTAAACTTGCTCATCTCTGTCTAGAGCTTGGCATGATAGTGTTCATCCTTGCCTTGAATGCACTCACATGAGCTCTGATATTTTTTATGAGACTGAGTCTCCTGGTGTTTTCAGTCAATTAACATAATGTTGTTTCTTTTTAGCATCTTAGCATTGTACTTTTTGTTGTTAAGCTCCATAGAAGCACTCTCCCAGGGTATATTGCTCTCTGTAGTTAATGAAAATAGGATGTTAAGTTCTGTGAAGTATTTGAAAGGATTGTTTTCATTCAGTACCATTTGAACATTTCATATACTTCTAAAACTTCCTTGTTCTCTGTAAATTTCCCATAAATTTTCTTTCAATTCTGAAGCTTGATTTGTTATTTAAAGTCAACAAGTCTTTTCTACAGCTGTTAAGTATTTACTGTTCACTGATACACAGATTATGTAAAGCATGATTGCATGGTATCCTGTTGGGGATCATTGAGAGAAGCAGAATCTGACAAGAGATCCTTAGATCAGTGTGTTTACTGCTAAATTCCCTTATGAAGTGCTAGTAGTAATGCCTTCTGTGCATGGGAAGAACGTGAGTTTATTTGCTGTATGACAGTTCACTATTAGATCATATGTAACAATTAGTTACTGGAATACTGAGCTCTGATTACATTGCAGCTTTGTGAACTGTGACTTTTATCCTTGTAATCGGTAGGGTCATGCATCCCTATTCAAAGAGGTTTTGAAATGTGAAAAAAAACTGGACTGAACCAGTAAGGCAAGTATTTCTAATAGGAGATGCAACCCACTCACATTTTAAGTATTTTGAGAAGAAAATCTTTTATGATACCTAGCTGTGTAAGTTATTTACATTGTGCTTGTTCCTTTAAAAATAAAATTCTAAGTAAGGTATTATCAAAAGGAAAGAAATATTTGCTTAGTAATTTTAGCTCATCTCCAATATTGTTATTTTATTTAAACTCGTAGCTTTTTATGATAGTGTAATTGTTTTTAACTCCTGTCAGCTCTTCTGGATCCTTTTGGTTCCATAACATTGTCCTTGAGAGACACTGGAAAAGGTTGCCTGGAGGGGTGGTTGAGGCCTCATCCTTGGACGCATTCAGTGCTAGCCTTGATGAGGCTCTGAACAAACCTGATCAACAGATGCCCTTCCTTACTGCAGAGGAGCTGGAGCATGTGACCTTTGAAGGTTCCTCGTGGCTCTGTGGTTCTATGATACTTCTGGAACTTGTGCAAAAATAATACATCGTAATGTCATCTCTAAAGAGTGGGTGAAGACCCTTCCTGTTGATATTAAGATCTACTGGGTGCCTACAATTATGCAGTAATTCCTATCTGGATACCATGCATTTAATTGTTTTCTTCAGTTCTTGATTTTTTTAACTCATGTTTATAAAAAGAAAAAATGCACATCACCTGGATCACCTGTTGGTTGATCACGTAGGGTTGATTTTAACTGCTTACAGAATGTTGATTAGGTTACAATATTTTCTTTAAATAATGAGCTAGAAAAATAATTTTGGATAATAAATGCATGTTAGCCTGTCTCAGATCAGTTGCAAACTTTGTTAGTACCCATGAAATGAAGAACAGGATGTCTTGCCTCTCTTGGGCTGGGCAGCAGGTTTAGTCAGTCATTTAACAAGATAATACTGTACCTTGTTGTAGGAAAATTGAATAAATGCTTTCAGCATCTCTATTGATTTTTATTTTTTTTACTTAAAGCTTTAAGCAAAAAATCCATATATATTTCAACAGACTCATATTAGCTAAAGATCCATTTTGGACTGATCTGTAAAATTAGATTACCTTTGATGTGTGAGTCTAGTCAATACCCATTCCAACTCTGGTATCACTTTCATGGAAGTTAAAGGTGGAGATCTACAAATATTTCTACATGTAAGAAGATATCCTGCCTAATAGCATAGGTGGAAGTTCATAGCCATCATCTTCCTTATTGGTGATCTTGTCATGCTCATCCTTTTTCTGTGGAGCTCTTATTTTTGCTGCAGGGGCCTGTTGAGCCAGGTAAATGAAGTATAATGAAGTCAGGTAAATATAACGAAAGAAAGATATCCTTGTTTAAATTTATTGACAAATCAGAATACTTTGATTGCATTTCAAAAAAATTCAAATATCAGGAAAATAAAGATTTTTTTTTTCCTTCTTTTTAAAAAATGCTTGCCTTAAGGGAGTATTATGTTTCAATTGTGTTAAAATTTTGTTTGACGTAAGGGTCCTTGATACTGGAATTTTTCAGAAGAGGCAGCTATACTAATGTTACCATGTAGATNAGAATACTTTGATTGCATTTCAAAAAATTTCAAATAGCAGGAAAATAAAGATTTTTTTTCCTTCTTTTTAAAAAATGCTTGCCTAAGGGAGTATTATGTTTCAATTGTGTTAAAATTTTGTTTGACGTAAGGGTCCTTGATACTGGAATTTTTCAGAAGAGGCAGCTATACTGATGTTACCATGTAGATGTGAATTATTTTAATGATTACTGCTGGAGAAAGGGTGTTCTTAAATTGCCATAGTTGTATGGTTTAAGTTGTGATTTTTAATTATTTTTTTTTTAAGAAAAGTTCAGACTGGTATGTTAAATGAGACCTCTTGTAAAAATCCGAGTGCAGAAGGCACTCATAAGGAGTATTACTAACCTAATAGCAGAAGGGGAGGCAGTATGTTTATAGTTGGAGACTTTTTTCCAAGATGTCGTCTACTTTCTGGTAACATGACATCCCAAATCCCAAGAAACTAACTGGCAGAATGTAATTGCATTGTCAAACTTCAAATCTAAATGAAAACAAATTATCTGAGTGTTGTTTTCTGTCCAGTAGTTGTGAAATATCTTGGGAGAAATTTATATCAAATCAAGGCAAAAGTGAAACAGCCGCTTGTGTCATGTACAACTTTTTGTGAAACAAGTATAGATTGCACCTGTTTGACAGGGTTTATTGCATGTGATGGTGTACACAAGCTGGATGCTCTGTTCCTGTCATCTATGAAGGTGCTTGCTCATTCTTCTTGTTCAAAGGAGAACAAGCTCTGCAGAAACTGGTTTTACTTATTGGAGAAAGATGACAATGTGGGTATTCTTGTTAGCTTGGAAAGAACAAGAAATTCCCAGGGACTGGAGACACTGTTTTAGGGAATATTAGAGTTGAAAAGTACCTTTTTACTTGGTTTGCGTTACATTTCCTTTCACAAATTAAATCACTGCTGACCTTATTGGCACATTCTCACACCTAAAATTCATCTGAAAATGGATACTAGTTAGCGTTGCCTGAAATCAACAAAATAACACGCTATTTGACGTTTTTCATCTATTGTGTGTGAAAAAATGGTTTTCAAGCAGCTCCCACTCTCAGCATGTGTACCCCATATCACTAGATAGATTACCTACTGCCTTTCAGTTGTAAGAAAGCTTGTTTGTGTGTCTCACTTCCCTTGTTTCAGTTTCCATTTCTACTTTTCCACATAGAAAAGCACAGAGAATAGTGATGACCAACTACACAAAATTGTCCCTGTCATCAAAACCATAGCAACCCAGTTTAAATTCTTGGTGCTTTTCAGTTTTACACCAAGAAAAAAAAATAGCTGCAGAGCTTGAAATCAATTGTCTTTTTGATCCTTTCATTGCCTTTTGTCCTCTTCATATTCTTTATATAGGGAACTGTCCATTTAGTGTGCTTCACCTTATGGTTCATGACCTTCTACTACCAAACTCTGATTTAGGCTTTTCTGAAAACATACTTTGGCTCAAAAAATGACGAAAAATATAATTAAATCTAAAAGTAAAGTAAGATCTTCTGTAATTTTCCTCTCTCTTTCCATGGCCTCTGAGGTAAGTGCTTTTTAGATTTTCCACTTTCCATTTATTCTTTTCCTCTTCTCAGTTTTCAGACAAAGGGCAGGGATGAGGACTCTTTACATTGACTTGTCGATGCATAAAATAGTAAAATGAAGATTTTTCCCACAGATACACCCACCTTTTTTATTGTCAGTGCTGATTGCTTCTTTATTTCTAGTACAGCTGCAACACTAATTGCTAGATGCTGGGCTTTTTTAAAATTAGCCAGTGATATAAATTTAAGTAGTAATGACTGAAGTCTGGAGTCAATTATATAGTCGGTTTTGCGTAAGGAAGAGGTAGACCATCACTCTTCTGATGTAGGTAATGTATTCAGCATTGTCACTTCCTAACAAAAAAGCTTTTGATTTTTCCAAAGGAAAGCCAGATGGTTTCTATCTGTCCTTCATAGCAAATTTGACCTTTAAATTAGAAAACATCAGGGACCAGTGATTCATTGGTGCACAAAGAACTCGGCAGGCATTAAAGGACAGTGTCCTAATTGACTGAGCTGTATTTCAGATGCCCATTATTTAAAGAAGTTGCTGCAAAGCTGCTGCAACTGTTTCATTTAGAGAAGAGGTTATTGTGAACACAGAGGGCACAAATACCTGTCTTCCAGCAAAAAGTAGGTAGCTGCTGTCAGTGACAGTGGCCCTGTATACACAGGAAAGGCTACAATCAAACTATTCAAAGGAGTAGAGAATTTTCTTCCTGCAGAGTGTGTCCGCAAGCACCCTCTGTGTTTCCAAATCTGCCCAAACATTGACTAAGTCTCAGTCCCTGTGATAAGAAAACAGAGACAATTTTCAGGAAACTGGCAAGAAGAAACAGCAGACCTGTTTTATTCCTTTTACATTTATTGTAAAAAATAAAGTGATTTTGTTCTGCAGGTAGCTGAAGCCAAGATATGATGTTAACTGTTTCTGAGCTAGCTTGTTTATAAGCCTGAGCTGGTTTTGATAGTAACTTCATCTGGGTTGTAGTAAAACTCCCTATGCTCTCTCTTCTCCCCTCTTCTGTTGTCCCCAGGAGTTAGTCAATGAATAATCAAGAGCTGAATTCACAAGCTGGTGTAGACATATAGGTCTTTTAATTTATTCCTTGTTGTATCTCTTTATGTGGTGGATATCTGTCCCTTTTCACCCGACTGAAAGTGCAAGTTAAACAGTAGAACTAGAAAACATTTCTGAGGTTTAATTATGCCAAAGCTGTATTTTCTTTCATAGGAGTAAAAAAAACCTTGGGATTTGCTTGTTTAGAGTCTATTTGTTTCAGTATTTATATTTGCATGCTGCTCTGTGAAAGTTTATTCTTTGTAAAATTGTCACATAGACATGAAGCTTATTTTGCCTAGGCAGACATTCATCTTTCTGTCCATTTGGATAATGATACTGCAGCTGCACACCCAGCTTTTTTTGTTTCTAGGCTGTTGATTTTGCATGTATATTAATTCACTACAAAAAAAAAACCAAAAAAAATCTGAAAAAAAAAGAAAAAAAAACCCAAACCACAATTGTGAAAATGTTCCTTTTTTCATTATAAGATTTTGACTAATGCAGCGTAATTCTTATCTTTAACAGTGTCATCTTTGCTTACTTCTGCAGCTGAAATCCTGATTTTCATGGAGGTTCAATTTGGAGATGTACTAGCATCTCTTATGGCTTCTATTTAAACAGAAATAGACTACAGAAGTATACACAGGCTTGGTAGAAAATGCAGTTTCTTCAAATCAAAGACTTGAAAATAAAAGCTATTGTCAGAACAGTTTTTCAAATAAAATTGTTCATTCAAGTAGAGGATTTGAATAGTTCGTAGTGAGAGTTGTTTGGACTGCAGGCAGCAGGGAAAGCAAGCAAGTCTTTTACTGACAAAGGTGAAAGCCAAGAATTTCATGCCAAATGCTGATGTATAAATGTTGGATGCTGACTGCTGGTAAGGCAGAACAGTAGAAATATTAATGAAAATCCCACTAAATATTGTTGCAGGGTTTTTGGTTATCAACTGATTTTTATCTGAGGCTTTAGTCATAGTCAGGATGTTTACTTCCAATGTGTAAACATGGACACTGAAATTTCTCTTAAGTGCAAGTAGCTGACTTTGCAGTGAACAATCTCATATTGGACTGAAAAAATTATATATCTAATTGTAGTAGAAAATGCTGGCAGTGTTGCTTAGTATTGCTGTAAGAATAAATATTAGAACACCCTTCTGTCTTCAAAATGTCTGACTTGCAATTTATCTGAGAACTAAACAGGACTATGAAAAGAGTCCTTGTGCTCATGTGATATGTTGCCCCAAAATGTGTTCCTCTGTTCTTCAATTATTATAAGCAACATAGCTAAAAATATTCATCATGTCTGGGTTTGAGTACTGCCCTGACGTTTACAAAATTTATGAAGTTCAAAAGTGGGGAAGTTTGTCTTAAGTACCTAATCTATTTTAGGTAGCATCTTCTCAGTGCAAAGATGCTTGCTTGTAATAAAGTAAATTCAGAGTTTAATACACGAATGACCTATGGTAAACAGTAGGTCAAACTTTAGTATGAGGAACAGAACCAGCTAAGGATTCACTTTTTGTTGAGGGGGAAAGGGAAGCCTTGCGATAAATGGGCAAAGCAAAGGTCTTGGAACTATGCAATAAATAGCACTTGCACTAGTGCTGTTCCCAGCTGGATTGGTGTGCCATCTCTCAACCTTAAGCCTATCATGCTAAGCCTAAAATGCCAGCAAGAGAAGGAAATACATAGATTCATTCAATTTATGAAGACATTAGTCTGCCATTATCTTAGCCCTTTAGCTATGTTTTTTTTTAATATGATATTTGGTATTTTCTCAAGTTTTTCTTTGCGTCTTTTTTGCTATACTGATTTTTATACTGTACATAGCTGTGTAGACCTGATCGGCAGTTTTTCATTCAATCAGTTTTCTACAACTTGTTTGATGTAATTTTCAAAATGACAGTCTTTTTTGTTCTCCTTGAAGTTGCTTCAAGCAAAAATGAGGTGTGACTTTACCAGCAATTAACACTGCTGAGTATTTTACAAGATGTTATGCTTTCACTCTCAGTTAACATGATAACATAACTTGGTTTGATAAATATCAAATTAATCTTCATTTAGAGTCATGTTTAGAGGTTTTGAAATTTCCAGTCTTCACAATAAGGAGGTTGTGGTGGCTGTTATTTGGGTTTCTTTCCGGTATTTTTGTGGGACCCGTCAGTGTTTTCTATAAAATAGTTACATTACTATTGCAATCCCATTTCTAATAATGTTCTACTTTACCATGACAATATTTCTGATAACAGGGGGATAGGAAGTGGCCAGCTTTAAAATGTTAAATGTCTGTGTCTTCATGGACTTATGAGGACAGGTGAAGAAATTGGGGTTGTTCAGCCTGGAGAAGAGAAGGCTCAGTATGGACCTCATAGTAGCATCTCAATACCTAAAGGGGGCCTACGGAAAGGCAGGGGTAGGCCTTTCTAATAGAATGCATGATTGAAGGTCTAGGAATAATGGATCTAAATTGGAAGATGGGAGATTCAGGCTTGATATAAGAAAGATATCAGGGTGGTGAGACACTGGAAGAGGTTGCCCAGAGAGGTTGTGGATGACCGCTCTNCCTATGGCAGGGGGGTTGGAACTAGGTTATCTTTAAGGTCTCTTCCAACCTGAACTATTCTATGATTCTATGACTGTCTAGTTCTTTATCTGATTCTTTTACCCACTACATTCAAATTCTGCTGTTCAGTCCTGATGTTTAAAAACAATGTCTATAGAATGTGAGGTCTAAAATCTCTGGAAGCAAAGCAGATTCATCAAGTGTGTTTTTTCTTTGACAAATACTAATGACTCAGCTAAAATAATTCAGTGAAATCTCTAAGTAAAAAAAACTTGTGAGGTGTTTCCAATGCCATAATGTTGGCTAGTTTTAACTCTGTAAAATGAGATAACTGTACAATTCCTCATGTGCCCCCCCTGCTTACTTTTTCTTTCCCCATGCAAAAATCTCTTCCTACTTGCGACTCAACTGTGAGAAACTGTTACCTTTCAGACTAAATGGTTTACTTTGCCACGAAAGATTAAAAATAAGAATTGCTTCTAGTTTTGTTACAAGAACAAGTCAGTGTGTATTAATCTTGTCACTCCTGTTGCAGTTCAAGAGGCGATTTGTCATCTTGCTGTCTGTCTTCTCAGCTAGTGACAGACAGCCAGTTTTAATTGCAGTACTGAAGAATTTGCAGGCAAAAATCTAGTAGTCAGTAGCCTTTGATTCAGCTGTGAATTTCAAACTGATTTTAAGGTCTAACAGTGGGTAAATTTCTCTCCACATATATCAGTTAGCCAGTCTATTCCTAGCCAAAGTGGAAATTGTGTTTAAATAGTTATTAATTCTGTATAATGAAGCTTCATCTTAGTATTGCTGACTGCAAGACTTTGAGAAGTTCTGTGAACAAATTAGAAGATTGCTGAAGTGCTTGATTACTGAAGTTGTGTAAGATATCATTAGTGATTTTCTGGGTTTGATGCTACAGTTGGCAATTTTGCTGAATTCTCATTACAGCTCCTTTTCTATGAGCATGGAAATAGTTCTGATACAAGACCATTCTCTCTTGATCTGGAGAGATACCTGAGCTTGGGCATAATTGCATATGAGGATAGCCCATTAAATTCAGTTGGATTCTACTGTAAGTCTGTGGGAAATAATAAACTTCCTTCTCATTGTATTGGCTATAAAGATTAAATTTCTGTAATATCAGCCTGAGATATTTTCTAAATCACTTCCTGGTACCTGTTCCCTTGAGAGTGTGAAGTTTTCCTGCTTAATCTATTCTTTTGTGTTGATCAAATTCCCTTTTGAGGGGAAGCTGAGGAAAAACTTGATTTATGTTCACTTCAAACTTCAGAATTATAATCTATTTTGAGTGAAGCAGCATTATCTTTCCATACTTGAGGAGCTAACTTATACATTTATTGTAGTGCTGAAGGCTACTATTCTGGAATACATTGTCTTTGAAAAGAATGCAGAGCAATGCTGAGTGGAAATCTCGGAATATTTTGCAGCTATAAAAAGGGTGGTTGCATATGCAGTGTCTTTGTTGCATAAAATGAATACAAAATGGGAAGAGAAGGTAGTATCAGCCTACAAATATGACCTTGAGAAGAACATTGTAATAATTTGGATTGTATTTTTGTCATTCCTTAAAAGAAAGTGAATGGATGAAAAATGTTCAGAAGATATTTAATTCTGCCTTGTAGTTAGTTTCCTTAGACGTATCCAGGAATAGGTTAAGAAACAAATGAAATCATTTGGTATTTACCTACATGAGAGAAATTTCTGATGGACAGCTCTTTAATATAAAAAGTTTTAATAAGCTCTACTATTTCAGATGGAGATTGGACAAACCCAGATAAGAAGTAAATCGCAGTTGTTAATAGAGCAATAAATCACTGAAACAATTTACCTAGGACATGAAGTAGTCTGTGAATTTGCTGAGAAACTTTCTGCAAGTGATCAGCAAAGTAATCAATAGTTTTAAATTTTGGTGGCAAGACTGGTGGTTAGTGAGCTCTAGGCTCTTAGACTCCCTAGAAGTTCTTAAACTCATTTTCCAAGTGGAGTATCCAGAATGATGACCCAAAATGTGATGATTTTTTTTTTCAGATAGATACTGAACTCTTGAAATTCTTAAACGAAAATGCTGCTGCACAGCCAGCATTTCCAAAAACTTAGAATATAATGTTTTGATATCTATAGGGCTTCTTCAGTTCCATGTTTGAAGACATAAACACTTTTCATGCATCTGCCTCATAACTGTTGTGAGGGGTAAGGCATGTCTGCAAAATTTGTCTCGTATAAGGCAATTTTTTAATTTTATTTCATAAATATCTAAGATCTTGCCAGTTCTATGTACAGAGGTCTTTGGGTATTACCAAAAGAATGTCCATAACAGTGTTGTGCAATGTTGCCATCTGGAGGAGTCATGGAATTAGTTGGAAGTCACAGAAGAGCATCCACTGCACTTTTGTAAATATTCATGGGTCAAGGCTTTGCCAAGGCTGAAGTAGGAAAGTATAGATGTTTTCAGTGTAGTTTTAATTATAGTGCTTTCAGCTTTCAATTCACACTCAAATTGCAAGTACTATAGTTATTTGTACAAGAGTTTAAAGTACATTGCTGTTAAAAGAAAATACAACATAAGGGGCAGCTGTATTGACAGCAAACTGGTTGCAAATGCTGGATATCATCAAATTTCATTAAGTTCTCACCTGCCATTTAAAGGTCAGTTTTTCAGTGTTGGTTTGCTCTCCCCTTCTGATTCCGCATTCATTACTTAATTGGTCCTTGGTTTTTGAAAGACCATGTCACCTGAAAATAAGGCAATGGTACAACCTTTTAGAAATGGTTAGAATCATCCATATTCTTCACTCTTTATATCTAACATGCGAAGTTTTGTGGATTTTCCCTCCAGTGGCATATTGTTCTTATTTAGTGATTTCCTTTCTATATGAGTGTTTGATATCTATCTAATCTCTTGTGTCTAGGTACTTGACTTTCTGACTTTTAGCTTTGAAATTATTAATTGGGTGTTGAGGTGTAGGATGTGGTTTCTAGCTCATTCAAATACTAATTTTTGCAAGCAGTGGAAAATACACATTTCACCGGGGCATTGTGTATTTCCAATAACCTGCTGTCATTTTGAAGGAAAGGAGTTATTCCCTGCTGCGCTTCCATAAATGTGATTGTTGCGTGTTCTGCTGCATAATGCAGGTAGAATAGTTTGTGTTGTAGCTGTTGAATTAATTTTTCATCTGCACTCTGTTCCAGGTGCAGGACAAGTTTCGTTTGGACCTGTCTGATGAAGAAGCTGTACATTACATGCAGAGTCTAATTGATGAAAGTGTCCATGCCCTCTTTGCAGCTGTGGTGGAGCAGATACACAAGTTTGCACAGGTGAGGTTTTCTCAGTTGGTGATGTCAGTTAAAGCTGAGTAAAAGAGAGAGGTTGAAAGTGTGAAGTTCAAGTGTCATTGTTTATGATGACTTAGTTCAATTTCAAACTAGTTAAAGGCATCTGGGACAGAATAGCAAACTCTAAGTGGTCTTAACAAATTCTTTGAAGGACATCACACCACCTAAGTGGAATGTAAGTGGTTGTATTACTAAAGGTAAGGACTGCAAGTTGGAAAGATGGAGAAGATTTGGGGAGTTCTGAGGGAAGAAACCAGAACTTCCTTAGCTTCCATTCCCAAAGTACATAAGTCAAGGTGAAGAGAGATAGAGATCCTAAGGATAATGCAGTTCTGCATATTTGGAGCTATAGAGGACTGCTGAAATCTCTTGCTGGGGTAGTGGGATTTGGGCTTCTTGCTTGGAAGTAGAGGAGCTGTCAGAGTTCAGCAAATTTGTACAAGAGTTTAAAGACACAGTTTATTTTGACTAGAACTTCCCCAGGTCCTTGGTGTGACTGACAGCCCCTAAAGTCTGGATGCCATGCAGGGGGACCAGGACAGGCTTGAACAGTGGACCTGTGTGAACGTTCAGCGAGGCCAAGTGCAGGGTGTGGCACATGAGTGAGGGCAGCCCCAGTATTTATGTAGGCTGGGGGATGAAGGAATGGGGGTGCTGGTGGGTGACTGACTAGCTGACGGCAAGCCACTGTTGTGTTAGCCCAGCCTAGAACACCAACCATATCCTAGTCAGCTTCAGAAGAAGCATGGTGAACAGGGGGAGGGAGATTATTGTACCCCTCTGCTCTGCTCTTGGTGTTTAACCACACTATGTGTGCTGTGATTACTACAAGCCATAGCAGGACAAAAAAATGTGTAATTCTCATGTTGAGTAAAACCATGTTCACAAAAGCATTTCTTCTTTGCATTTACAGTCTTTTTTTCCTTAAAGATATCTGGCATTTTTAGTTTGTGTTCGTCAAGAATTTATGACATTGCACTGTTTGCTTATGTATTAGGCTCATGACAAGAAATGGAAGTGAGGAAAAATTAATTGCCTCTAAAAACCTAGTGATTATCTCAGGAGTTTTTTAATGATTCTTTCTTCTCTAGACTGATCAAATTCTGATAGAAACTGAGAAGTATTTTTATAACTATCCATTTTACTAAAGGTCTTTCAACTAATCTGTTGTTTCCTGCAAATTTAATTTTTATTTTGAAGAATGACACTATAGTGCAGGATCAGAAGCAAAAATGTCATTTCGATCTGTATATCTATTTAATAAAGGTGATGTTTTACCTGATGTGAAAAGGAGTGTAATTATATGAGAATATAGCAAGATTTGTTGCCATTCATTACAGATTACTGTGACCAAAGGTTCAAAGACAGTAATTTCATAAGACAAGGAGGAAAATGTCTAGCATCTGCCTTGAGATTCTGAAAAAGTTTTTTAAAAAGCCATTATAAGGATTCAAGATTAGAATTTTAAGTGCATCCTATATGCATGTATAGACCTTTCTTGTAATCATGTACTGACAGTCACTTTTTAAAAGACATATCTTTTTACTTCATTGGTTTTAGGTGGCTACCAGGCTCTCCCAGATAATTGTTATTGCATTCATGAAGCTGTACTAGTAAGTCAGAGTTTACAGGTTTGATTTAGGTGACCTTTTCTTTTTTCCACTCAGACTTGTTCTTGCTTGACCTTTCTTCAGCTCTTACAACTGCTTTTAAAATCACAATGTGATTGTTCAGAATACTTTAAAAGTAGTCAAAAATTTGAATCCTGGTCTTCTTTCTCCTGGGAATGGTATTCTGATGGAAGGTTGATGGGTATATGCAGCAGCAGGCAATGCTGGCATCTTCTGTTCATAGTTTGGGATTTTACAGGCAGGCCCGCAGTATGTTTATATTGCACTTCGAGTAGCAAATAAGTGGATCTGACAGCCACTAATGCTGGTGTGATCCAGTTTTCTCATCCTGGGGGTTGTATTTCTCCAGCTGTCTGAGGCCGAGTTCGAGCATGGAGTCTTCTAGCCTGTGTTTCCTGAAGCTGCTTCAGAGTTTGCTGCCATTTGTGCTTTAAGCTTTCCTTTCTAGTTCACATGTCTGAAATAAAGACAGTAATGGTTTGCTTTGAGTGCTTGAGGCATTGTTCACATGATGTTCAATTCTTCTGCAAGTAATTACAAACTTGTAGAAAAACTTCCCTCCACAATAATACTGTGTGCTTGGAAGTGTGAGGATACAAAAAGACATCATGAATTAAACAGTAGGCGACAAGTCTTAAGAATCTAAGTTCTATTTTTAATCTTTTAAACTTAGAAAAAGTCCATCAAAATTAAATGTAATGATGTCTATTCATTTTATATTACAAGTGAGGTAGGACACTTAAGCAATATTTAGTACTCATTAGTTGAAATCGTTATCTTTCCTCTGTGTCTGATCCAGTCTTAAGAATTTTCTCCTCAGTTGTCACAAAGTCTGTAAATCATTGAACAAATGGACAATTAATATGTCACTGAATTTTCTGTAAATGGGTCATCTTACACAATGGCAAATTGAAGCTTTCCATTTGTTCATATATAATGCTGCATTGAATTGTCAGAGGCCTTGATCTTAATAGTAGTGTAAGTTGTCTAAAAAAAAAAAAGGAAAAACCATTACACAAAAGAAACCCAAAAGACAAAAAAGTCACCTATTATTTTTACCTAATGCCACACAGTTTTTCATTTGAAATGCTCTTCAAGCATGTTTTTTGGTTTATCAATTGGTACTTATTTTCTTTCTGCCTCCAAATTAGGCCTACAAGGAATTTCTGATGTCTACTGCAATAGTAAAGAGCCTTTAAAAGGGTGGTCATTATATTAACTGCTGTGTATCAGCATTCTTTGTATCAGTGTAGAAAGTAAAGATCTCACACAAAGCTTTCTCGGTATCTTGGCATCAGCTTGGTATTGTTCTTTTGTAACAGCATTTCATGTTGAGTTCAGTTCAAGCCATGTTTCTTATGTGTCTATCAGTTATTTTGCAGGCATTTTTATGTAGTTTTTGTCTCCTTAATGGTTTTCAGAACACTGTTGTCTCAAAAGTAAATTTAACGTTTAAAATAAGTGAATTGTGTTGTACAGGGATTGCTCAAGAGGAAAAAATGTGCATATTAATTTTAGCAGAATTATTTGTTACTTCAGGGGAAAGAAACAATCTGTAGTTGAAGTGACTAGTTCTCACAGTTCCCTTGTAAATTTACAAGTCAAAATAGTTGTGAGCTCCTTGTAAGCAGTGATTTTTAAAAAGTGAAAGTTTGAGAGGATAAAGAGCATCCCAACTAATATGTAGCTGTGCAGTTTGGGGTTATTCTCTGTTTGGGAACAAACTCAAATTAAGTCATAAATGCTTAAGTGGCTTTAAGATACCCAGAGCTTCTCTATCCTAAAATGTAGCTTTGATTCCTTTCCCTCAGGACAGGGCTTCTGTTTCCCTCCTACTGGGTGCCAGAATAGTTTAGGGAACATCTACCAGTAGGACTGTGTAAACTGTATGAAATAATTTGTCAAAAAGCAGATAGTCTTGGTTTCCAGGCTGTTTATCTCCCTGAAAGAATGTGAAAATTGCCTGCCCTTAGGCATTCCACCGTGCTTTTAAAAATGGAGTTCAATTTATGCATAACTTTTGTTCCTTGAGAGTAAATGAGGTTGAATAAATGCTGTGCTATGTGTTTGTTTTTTGTTTTCTTTTAGTATTGGAGAAAATAAGCCTTTGGTCTGCCTACGGTGGAAACAAGCAAATGTTTAAGAAAAAGGATATTTAAAGCCCTTGTGGACTTCACCAAACTGTTCAGAAGATGAGAGCTACAGACAAAATAGAATGGAGAACTGAGAATTCAGGAGGTGGAGAAGCTTTTTAAGTCTCCATTCTCTGAAGGTTTGAAACCATCCTTTTTCTTTTGTGGAAGGAAAAATGGTTGTTTACGCTGTCCTTCAGGCTTAGATACTATGACATTTCTTTCTAGTGAAAACCTTTGGTCCTCAAAGGTTGAAGTAAGCAACTCCCTCCTAAGCCAAAGATAACTGGAAAAGGCTGGATTTGATGGTGGATTCTTGTACCTGTTAATATATTTTCTTATTTAAGATCAGAAGTCATTGCTGTACTGAACATGGGTATGTACAGAGTTACAGCAGTGAGGCCACAGTTTCCTCTGTGGAGACAAAATACAAAACTATAGCAATCTCCTCTCTTCCCTTCCCAGCAACCTTATGCATTGAGAATTTTTCAGTGTAATTTGTATGATCCTGTGTTTCCCACCTTTGGCAATGTTACTATTTAGAAAGGACAATCATTTCTTTCCTGCTTACTGAAGTGTTTTTAAGAGCTGATAAGTTAGCCAGCTGTAGGCAGCCAATTAAATCATAGCAGCAATGGGGATGCACAGTAAGCAGTTCAGTATTTCACACTCTTAACTCTGAATGTTTTCTGTACAGTGATTCTATATTCCTGACTCTAATAAACTCTTTGTTGTTACAGTCTTGACATGTTCAGTCTCTTTAATCTTACCTGTAGAGGCAGGCAAACTAGAGGATTATGTTCGCAACTCCTGGCTTTTTGCAGGGTTTTTTCACTCCTCAGTTTGCTTGATGCAGGAATAAGGCCGCTTGTAAAATGACTTCTGTGCCACATGTTGAGTTCTTAATGAGTCTGTTTTGTATAATCAACAGTGTAATTTGCTCTTCATAAATGTGTGAGTCTCTTATACTCCTGTATTTTTAGTAATAATTGTCAGGAAGAAATCCCTCATATTTATAAGGATAAGGAGGACTGATTGGAATCTGAATATGACTTATTTATTTGTGAGTAAGTCTTTCTGTGTGTTTCTTTTACTAACAAACACAGTAAGGGTTCTGATGAAGGAAAATCCACTAGGGCTATGACGGGCCTTTAGTTGTTTCAGCGTATTATCTAAATTTGCTAGTTGAGCACAACACCACTTCAGCCCCTCTCCTCCCCTGCATGTGCCTCTCACAGCTACACTGCCCTTGTTAACTAGTGCTTGTGTCAGCTCACAAAAAATGTTGCCACAAAGTAACCTCAGTCATGTCTTACATGTAATTGACTCATAACTACCATTTTCTTGTAGGCTGGGTTTTTTTTGGTTTGTTTGTTTTTTTTTTACCTGTACAGTACTTTGTGGAATCTTCCATGAATGATTTTTGAGAGCCTAGATTTTTCAAACATTCAAATAAAATTCCACAAAGAAATGTAGTCTTTTAAAATTGATCTTGAAAAGGTATAGAATATCTATTATCCTACATAGAACAGAATAGAATTGCAGAATGGTTTGGGTTGGAAGGGAACATGAAGATCATCTAGTTCCAACCCCCCTGCCACAAGCAGGGACACCTCCCACTAGACCAGGTTGCTCAGTGNTCGTTGGGGCTAAACAGCCCAAACTCCTTCAGCCTGTCTTCAGAAGGGAGCTGCTCCAGCCCACTGATCATCTGATCACACTCTGATGGTTTAAATGCAAGATGCTTCCTTACCCTTCCAGGAAAAGACGTAGGTCACAGGCATGTTCTTCAGTTAGCACATTCTTTCCACTTATAGCAGCCTTCCCAGAGGCCAGAATCATTCTAAGATAATTTCAAGATACGACATACTTGCACAACTTGTTGATTGGTATGCTGTAGCATACAAATGAGGTTTTGGCTGCTGATATCCAGCCCTTTCCACTGTACTTAATATTCTAGGATTTTAACACTCATTTTTGAAGAAAACTTCCCATTGCCCAAGACTAATAAAAATATGACAATGGTTTACCAGGCAGATCAAAAATTACTCCCTGTTAAAATCCAGAAGACACCATCAGTCTAATCCTAACATTCTGCTTTGAACAGAGGCTTATTAAGTGTTAAATGTAACTTTAATATACATATTAGAAATAAATACGTGGTTGTTCACTATGGCTGTGCTTTAATGTGAAAGTACTAACCTGTTCTTAGAATCATGGAGTGGAGGGGACATTTGAATGTCTTCTAGTCCAATCCCTCTGAAGTGAGCAGGGATAACTTGTATGAACTCCGGTTGCTCAGAGCTTCCTCAAGCCAGACTTTGCCTCCATGGATGGGACTTCCACCACCTCTCTGGGCATCCTCTTCCCATGTCTCACCATCCTCAAGATGAAGAACTTTTTCCTAATGTCGACTGTAAACCTACTGTGTTATAGTGTAAAATCACTGCCTCTTCCCTGTTGCTACATTCTCCGTCAAGCAGTTCCCTCCCCAGGTTTCTTTCAGGCCCTTGCAGGTATTGGTAGGTAATCCACTGTGAGGTGTCCCCACAGCCTTCTCTAGTACACTCCAAGCCATGTTCTTAAGAACAATTTTCATCAAAAGTTAGTATCAGAAGTCCTCACATCAATAGATTTTCTTTTTTTAAATCCCCGCGTAGTTAGTAAGTTTTGACTTAAATTTGAAAACCTTAGATGTTTCCTAGTGTAGACCCCAGATGGAAGAAGATCCCTAGAGGATGTCAGACAGCAGTTTCACCCTGCATGTGTGTGTAAATGTGGAACTACGTACCCACGTAAAAATTTACCTGAAGTTAAGCTCTACTGCATTTATCAAAGCATAATGCAGTATTTGGTGGGAAAACAAGCTGTACCAGTTGTGTCATGGGATAACTTGTCAAAAGCCATCCTGTAAAGTCTCTCTGGGAGGCATTGCAGAGAAAAAGAATGATTTTGCCATGGGCTTGTTTTACCTAGCAGTTGTATTTTGACTGAGTTGATAGGAGGTACTATAAAGCCAGCTTGTGGATACTTCCTTTGTCTTTCATGGTTTGTCTTTGTTGCATGCTAATTCTGTTCTGGAGTGTCTGTCAGTCTTTCTGTTGGGACTGAGCATGAGAGAAATAAATTGCAACCTTTTTTCTCCCTCACCTAGCTAACACTGTCATCAATTGCTTGAGGAGCAGAAAGTGGTGCAGTTACTTTTTGTGTATTTCCTGTGGAAAAAGCAGTAATTTCCTAAGTGTGGTGGTATATTTGTGAGGGGGAGGCAAGGGTTGGACGTACAGTAGGTGACTGTGAAATAGAAGGGTGCCTACTTTAAGATGAAAGTCCTTTTGGCAGGAAATTTTACTGCTCTTACAGAGAGTAGCCTGGCTTTGTTCTCCTTGTGTGCAATCTAAAATAAAAAGCACTTCTGCAAGGAATAATGGCATATGAAAAGGGAGGGAGGAACAGAGAATGGGAATCTTAACGCCTCCTCACAGTGTGGGGTAGCAGCAAAGAGGCAGTGTGGTGAAATGTCCTTTCTTTTGCAGGCAACAAAGGTTTTACTCACAAGACTCAAGATCATCAGCAGATGATGGCAGAAATGCTGTAGTTATGAAGTATCTGAAGCATGTACATTTAAAGAGTCTTAGGGGAGTCGTTGAGAACTGACTGCAGGTGGATTGTGTTAAGACAAATTTTTGTAACCTCTTGAGCTGATGTGATGGTTTTTTGTAGTAGTGAAGCTGTGTGAAGTGCAGTATCCGTGTCCTTACGTCTGCCCAAGCATCCATCATTTAGAAGGGACTCTTCTGGGGAGGGGGAAGAAATTTTCCTTTGTAGGGGAAAACAGTTTCTTTCAGAGTTTGGAGGAGTGATGGATTTGCCTGCATGGGTTCAAACCCCAAGGGACTGGAACATTGCTTGGAGAGGAATTCACAGCTCATCTACACACAGCCATTAATCAGTTAAGCTGTGTGTGGGATGATCCTTTCCAAAGTGGATTACGTTGTACCATGGGGAGGCACTTAAAATTCTGAGTAAAGCCTCTCCACAATTAAATGTTCTACAAAATTTATCAGGCATGCTTTGAATTCCTTCCCTTCACTATTGTGCTTGTCCTTGTTTTTTTGCCATCCCTCTCATCAATGGCAAGGAGTCAGAAGGCAGTGACTTCACAGACTTCTCTGAAGAGAGTGTTCATTCTCTAAATGACGATGCAAGGAAAGAAAAGCCTCAGAAGGGAGAGCTGAGCCAATGTGGTGACTCCAGAAGCTCTGGGATCAGTTCTTCATGGGCAAGCCAAGCCATTCAGTCCCCACAGCAACAGTGGGATAATGGCACTCTTCCCATCTCATTAGGTACTTAGACATTAAATTGAATGGGTAATGAGTAAATTTTACAGGTGCACCTTCCACACTGACAAGCAAGCTGCCTCGCCTGTTCCTCGTTTCTAAAAAAGGAAGTGGTTTGGTTTTTTTTTTGCACAGTCCCTTCTTCAGCGTGCCTTCTTGCACTGTGAATCAAATTGGGTAGTTAATTACAACCAAAGCTGCCTTTCTCCCATGTCGGTTTAAAGTAACATCTCTCACTGATTAGAGACTGAAGAACCCATACTGCGAAACTAAAATGGCTTGCTTTTTTTTAATAGGTTCCCTTTTTTGGCACAGTCACACAGAAACAACTTTTCTAGCTGAGAAGATGGGAAGTAGTTGGGGAAAATCTCTGCCTTTAATAAACCTTTCACAAAATAATTCTCTTTGAACTTTAGTTGGTATAAAGAGCTCCATGTCTGCATGGGAGTACAGAGAGGTGCCTGACTGGTGATGTGACACCTTGTGACAGAGACCCTGTGTCTCCAGGACAGGGACACAGCTTTTTTTCCTCTTCCAGTAAATACTGGATTGGTTTTTATTTCCCCTATATTGGGTGATGTCAGCTATGCTCATTCAGTGCAGTCAGTGTTCTATCACCTATCTAATGCATCACTGTCAACAGGAATCTGACGAAAGCACAGCCAGTCTAGAAGCAGTGTCCATTCCCTTAGGTAGGCAGCTTCCACTTCAGAGTAAACTTGGGCTTTTCTCCTGGCTTTGTGCCTGCAGAGAGCTGGAAAACTGTTTCCCTTCTGACATGGATAGTTTCAACAGTGCGGTAGCTGATGTGGAGACTCAGTTTTCTGACCAAGCATAGGGTGAAGGGGAGGTCGTTGGATACTGTAATGATTGTCTGATTCATCTGTTGACCTCAAGAAAGAGGAAGACAGCCAGGTTCATGGCAGGAAGCTTGCTCTTTAAAGGAGTGATTCAGCTGAGGTCTCTGACCACGCTCTGCCAAGACAGTGCTACATTGGAAGTTAATTCAGTTTCTTTTCTGAGGGAAAGTGCAGCAGCAGACCTTGGAATAAGGAATGACATCTTCAAAAAAAGAAAAACAAAAAGCCAACAGAACAGAGAGCTGGCTGCCACAAGAACAGTACTCGTGAAATCCTGAATGAGTTAAAAACCATGGTAGTGCAGTTTGGAGGTTTTTCTTGTAATAAATTCACACCATTTACTAAAATCAGTTGGTGGTGTCTTTTCTAGGACATCAGACCATATTGAATTTACTTTTTCCAAGCAGGAATCAACATGCCAGTAACAAGGTGAGGAATAGCATTTTGCTCTGCAAATGAGGAGATGATAGGTCTTAGCTCTCATGCTGCTGCTTCCTGGACAAATACTGCCTTTGAAAGGAGGTGAGAGACTCTGTCACAGGCCTGGCTTTTGTTGTCTTTGGCCTCGGAATGGGGTTTTTTTGGCTATTTGAACTTTGCATTTCCCTCCCAGCTCTGTAAACTCAGTGGTGCAGGACCCATGTTTAACTTGTCTCACATAAGAGGCACTGTAGCTTGGGGCTTGAGTTTCAGATATGCCATTATAATCTGCCAAAACACAGGGTGTTTTGATTGCATTTCACATTCAGCCTTGGTTTGTTGGCTTTTTATTTGTTCCATACTTTAGAGCTGAAAGATGCCTGAAGAAATGTACTTGCTGGAACTCCTGTTCCTGTCAAAAACAGTTCTGGTAGTTCTCTCCATCCTTCTGTTTCGGAAAGCTGTAGTAAAGAATAGGAAGAAAATGTTTCAGTCCTTTCGTTAACTAATTGTAAAGATCTATGCATAACAAATAAGGGCTTATCTGAAATACAACAGAAGAGCTGTTTTTGCAGCAATAAATAAGTAAGCAATAACCACAAAACACACCCTCAAGTCTTTTTATCAGGGTCCACATTTTCTGCATCCATATCACCAGCTTAATGGTTACCTGAACCTGATTTAATGTGCTGCAACAGACTAGTTCTTGTATTTGATGAAGAGAGGATAGCTAAAAGCTGTACATTTTTCCTAGTTAAGCAACATATGGATTGTACATAGGCATGTGCAAGAACAACTGAGAATTATCAGTTCCAGGGATTATTCTATCATTTGCTGTTAGAGCTGTATAATAAATAAGCAAGATGACCCACTCATTTTAAGACTTGTAAATTAGCATAAACCAGGACACCCACAGTTCAGCCTTGTATCTCCATTATGTAAGTATACAAAAGGCATACTTGGCAAATGCTTTTCCACTATTTCATTAATTTATTGCCCATGTTAATATCTTGTGCCCCTACTGATAATCCTCAGTGGCAGTTTCATTGCTGAGCCTCTTGTTCACTCATGAAGGTTACTCCTTTTTTCACTCAGTTCTTTTGCATGTTGAGTTCCAGTGTCATAACTTGCCATTGTTCAGCTGTGGTTTTGGTACTGGTGTCAAGGTAGGCACAGGTGGGGAATGGGGTTACCAGCCATCCTAACTGTAGTGATGAAAAGGCATGAAAAAGAAGCCTGGAACCATTTTAATCAGTGCCACACAGACACAGATTTGGGGCAGTTAATCCTGGTAGATAAAATCAGCCAGGTGTAGGCAAATCTAATCCTGCAGACTGCAGTAGCTGCAGGATCCTGTTCAGTCTTTGCTGCCCTTGGATAACTATTGAATAATCTTTTTATTTCCATTTGTCATCCCAGGCAGGGAGGTGAGGATCATGAAACTCAATTTCGTGTTGTAGAATTTGTATCACAGATTAAGATTTCTAAAGGGGGTTTGTTTAAGGTAGATCCAGGATCTGATCGGCATCCCTCCCGGACTCTGGCTATTGCTGCAGAAGAGCATGAGTTACATGTATTCTCTGTTTTTTAGATACATTCCATAGAAGTCTTGGCTATCATGTGGAATGGTTTTATCCCTTTGTATAAACTGAATCAAGGCTTGTGTGCCTACTTTACAATGACCTGTCTCTGAAATGTCTACATTTCACTGATCTCTACTGAGAAGTATTCTCAGACCATGCTAGGAACTTCAAGTTTTTTCTGTAAAGTTGAGGCACACTTGTGGTAGTTCTGTTTTCTGGTACTGGCATGTTCCTTGCAGGTACCAACAGAGGATATCTCTAACTGGGTCTCCCAGTCATGGTTGTTTTGGATAATCTTAAGGTAATCTTAAGGTCCTACCAGTTGGCAAGAGGTTCACAGCAGGAAGTAATCTTCTCCAAGAAGAGGCTGCAGTCTGGCATACAGACATTATGTTTATCTCTAAACACTGGAATTCACTGTGAGGTGTGGGTTGAGTGTGCATTTGAACCCCATTTAGGCTTTAATTTGTTTGACTTGTATTCTGAGAGGAGTCATAGGTACAGGCATGTTCAGAGAAGAGTCTGAGCTCGTCATGTTTTTATCCAGCTGATTCCCTTGAGAATGTTGTATCCTGACTACTGTAGAAGTTCAGAGTTTCACGTGTAGTACAGTATTAGGAGTACAGCGCTGTCACTGAATGCTGAGGTACTTTCTCACTTTCAAATTACCCACAAACTTGGCAAGAATAATGCAGAAGAGAGGTCTCCTCAAAAAACCACATGAGACATTGATGTCCCAAGAAGACAGACTGCTTTTACCAAAATTTATTAATGGATGACATTGGAGGCAAGAGTACCAGTTTTCTTGCAATACCATCTTCTCAGAAACTGGAGCATTGTCAAATGTATTTCACACAACTCGGCACACCAACCAAGCTTAAATCACAGAGCAGATAATTACATTGCCCTAGGAAATCAACGAGCTGTGCTGTTATGCCCAGCTTTGGGCTCTAAATCTTCATGCAGCATTCAATTGCCATGGCAGCGAGGCTTCAGATGTACTTGCTTTCATCTTTGTTCTTTACCTGCTTTCAGGTGTTTTGTGAAGCCTAAAATAACAAATATATTCAGTGGAAAGGTGCCAGATCAGGCATAAATTCTTGTTTTTTAAGGTAGATATTGTTCTGAGTTACCTGGATTTAGGCAAAATTTGTACTAATGTTATAGATTTTAAAATGTCTCTCGAGTATATTGTTGATTATTCTCTTCCTATTTTGCTTAATTTCATAAAAGCCAGCATGATTAAGGGTGGAAAGAATGCTACTTTAACTTTCTTTAGTTTATTTTTCAGTCTAATGAAGAGAGGAGTTTTACTTGAATTTGGGATCATGACAGCAAATTCCTGCTGGCACAATAAAGGACAGACGTGATCCCAGTGCTCCATAGATACCATGCCAGCTGTTTGCCATTTCATATGTATGAAGAGTTTATCCAGTATCTTTTAAATCCTATATATCTGGCATTGGGGATCCAAGAGGTTCTTATTTCATCTGTTGCATCCATCTGGTTTGTCTTCTCTTGACATTTTAAATTTATGAGCTCTTCTGAGCAAGGATCTTAATATTGCATAGCAATTCTCACCATAGGTCTAGAATCTCTGAGCATTCCTATTGTGCAAATAATTATGGAAGAAATCATTAATCCATGCCCAAATGAAGAGACACATATAAATAGCACGGCAGGATCCTGATAGTTTAATTAACAGTAAAATGAGGAGGGACACTAGATAGCTACACAGAATACAGGAGAAGCCCTATGATAAAGATGTGTATTTTCTGCTAGAAGTAATTCAACTCACACATTTTCACTTTGGTTAACCTAAAAATATCAGAGAAGAACTGTCAACTATTGCTAAACTGTTTAAAGATCTGGTGAAATACTTCAAGTCAGACTGTTAGACAGTGCCAAAAACCTGGTGGAGAAGAAAATGGTTAATGTATGCAGGTAGCCTGTCATTGTATATAGTATAGATCTAGAAAGCAACGCTTTGTCTAGAAATTCTGTCAGAAAAATGTTATTGGTAAGGTGGCAGTAATCCATGTGTGTGAATGTCTTGGTCTGCACCATGGAGTTGGAATGCAAAAATATATAGCTAAGCCCCCCCATAACAAAATCCTAGTATCACAGAATGTTTTGGATTGGAAGACTGGAAAATGTTAAGACCACCTAATCCAACCTGAGCTGCAATGAGAAGAGACACTTTCAGCTCAATCAGGTTGCTTAGAACCAAGTCCAATCTGACCTAGATTTAGACTAGACGTAAGAAAGAAATTCTTTACAGTGAGGGTGGTGAAATACTGGAACAGGTTGCCCAGGGAGGTTGTGGATGCCCCATCTCTGGAGGTGTTCAAGACTAGGCTGGACAGGGCTCTGGGCAGCCTGGTCTAGTGGGAGGTGTCCCTGTCTATGGCAGGGGGGTTGGAACTCGATGATCTTTAAGGTCCCTTCCAACCCAAACTATTTTATGATTCTATGATTCTATAGGCACCTACCGTCACTCAGGGCTGCATGGGGCAGTGTCTCAGCACCCTCACTGTAAAAAAATGTATTCCTTTTATGTAGTCTAAACCTACTTTCTTTTAGTTGAAAGTCATTACCCCTTGTTCTATTACTACAGAGTCTACTAAAAATGTTGTCCCCGTCTTTTCTCTAGGTCATCATTACTACAGAAAGGCTGCAATCAGGTCACCTTCAGCTTTTTCTTCTTCTGAGTGAACAATGCCAGCTCTCTCAGCCTGTTCTCACAGCAGAAGTGTTCCTTCCCTCTGATCATAAAATCATTGCACCATTGGCCCCAAGAGCATTTTGAGTGCTTCTCATCCTTTTGGAATGAAATCCTAAAATACTTCAAGACATATGCAGAGCAGAAGACACCCCTAGAACAAACAGACTCTTCTGGTCAGATCCCATTGGGCTCTGCAAATCAGAAATTAAGCAACACTTTGCTGGAAATGTGAAAAGAATGAAAGCAAAAGTTTTACAGTAAAGCTACTTCAGATGCCTCCAAGGTTGTAGTCACCAGCCACTGTAGCTAATCCAGCTTTAAAAAGCAGATTATGTAGCAGAAGCAGGTAATGAAAGTGTGGGTGTTCTTCTACGTTCTCCATTTCACAAGAAAGAAGTCTCCAGTCCTTGAACTAATTATTTTGAATTTGCCTAAAATTATTTTGATAAGGGTGTCTGAATTCTTCTGTCATTGTAGACCAGCAAAGGAGTGTAGAAGGTGTTCCCATAAGCTCTACTGCAACCATCTCAAAAAAAATACAATTTGTGTGATCAACATTTTGCTTCAATAATCCATGTTTACTCATACATTTCTACCACTTGTAGGCTTCTCTTCTGCCCACTTTCTCTTTTCTGCTTTGCCATTGCAAAATAACTCAAAATGAACATAAACGCTAATGGAAAATGAATTCCCTTTTTCAGTTTCTATTTAAGACATCAAAGGAGAAACTTTTTAAAGAATTGTAGTGGAAAGTATTTTAAAGGGATAACAATACCACAAAGAAAAACTGGCATTATACGGCCTCATCTGCTGAAAGACTTATTCATGAAAGAAATACCAGAATTCCAATACAGAATTTTAGGAGAACATATTTTCATGCTCATTACCTGTGAAAGAGAAGTTGGAGATTAGGAGTTGTTAGAAAAACAATAAAAATGTACCAAAAATATACACCTGACCACTGTGTGTGGCCTGTGCACACACAGGGAATGCAAGCAAAGCTACATTTTTCCTACCCCAAAATGGATGTTTTGATCTAGAGGAGGAAAATTACTCCCAGCAATGTCACAGCAGCAGTCTAGAAAAAAAACATGATTAAAGAGGGACATGCCAGGTCTTTAAAATCTACAGTCTTCATCAGTGGAGATGTTCATAAGCCAACTGGGCACAGTCTGGACAAAATCTGCTCTAGCTGACCCTGCCTAAACAGGGAGATTGGAAATTCTGTCTATCCTGAGGCCTTTGTGTGGAAAATCCTGAGTAATGTGAAAAAAAGGGGTTTTTCTCTTCCTTAATGAACAGATGTTATCAAAATATAATTAGCAATGCTAAGGTTTGAAGTAAAAAAAAGAGAAGCAGTTTTTACATAACACATAATTGAATTGTGGAGTTCCTTATCATAGTGTTCTGTGGGTGCTAAATACCAATTAGATAAATGTATGGAAGAAGCATTCATCAAAGTCAGGTAAAGGCAATATCACCCACAGTTTCTGAATTTCCTGGACCTACAAGCCACTGGAAACTGAGAATGCAATACAGAAATATTACTATGTTCTTGCCCTTCTCACTCTTCTTTGGACTCTTGTTACTGGTCACAGTTGAAGATGTGACATAATACAGCCCACCTTTCATAGCTGTCATATGTTTAAGAGTGTAACTCATGCAATTTGAGAACTATTTAATTGCAAGTGCTCTGTGGAAATAGCAAAAGAGAAATAGGAAAATAAGATTTGAGTAGAGAAAGAAATTTTTTTCACAGAGGGAGGATTTGTTGGGCAAGAAATTTCCATTCTCATGTCTGCTGTTGATGAATATCAAAGGTTAAGACTTCTTTTTTAATTGATGTTTAATATGTAGCAGAAGAAATTCTCTACTCAGAGCTGTTAAAATAGAAATGGAAATTTAATGTACTTTTCTGTGGCTTAGTGTAATTCTGAAGTACATAAGTATGAATAAAATTACTTGTATTATTTATAGTCACATGGTAATTAGGAAATCTGTTCATTGTGCAAAGCACAGGACTGTAGCTGTATGTTAGGAGACTGAAGAGTTTCCCATTTTAACAAGCAAATCACAGTTTTAGGAAAAACTGGAACACATGCTGAAGAAATTGTTCATTGTAATCCATTCTTAGACAAAACAGTGAAGAACTTGATTTGCATATGACAGAAATCTTGTTTTCTCTGTAATGGACTGAAATTGAGCAGACAGAGCCCTGGGCATTATTTTTGTTTTGATTATGACAATTGAAACAAACTAAAAGCAGCCGTGGTCTTGACTTACATTGCAGGGAAGGCAAAATCTGGAGAGCAGAGTTTTTAATTTCTTTTTGGGCATGAAGACCTGGATATTCGCAATGAGAAGAAAGAACAAGTGAAACTGACAGGATTTTGTGCAAAGAATCTGTACAAGGTTGAAAATGTTGAAAAATTAGATAGCATGGGGATTAATTGAAGTCTGGGTAAGAAAGTTCTCTCTTGAAGATGAGAGCAGCTGAAGCTGCCTTTGAGCTGGTGTCAGTGGGACACTGTGATTAAATACGTCTTGTTTTTAAAGCAATGACAGTCCCTGAGGAGCAGTGATTAGGAACTCAGATCAATTATATGTCAGTGTTGGTTTAAGACTCCTTTTTTTCCCTGCTGTTGCCTTCATTACAAGTCATTGGAATGAGATGGTACAAAGGAGGAACCCCAGGTTATTCATCCAGAAAGGCTGTTAGCTTTGTTTGGAGAGGAAGATCCCCATGGAATATCACATGTAGATATTCTTCGAAGTTCTTTCAGTATAGTCCAGTGCTCTTTTTTGCCAGGTTTTCCACCCTCCCCCGGCAAAAGCCACCCTAGGTGATTACTGACCTGCTGTGGCTGGCAACAGATCTTGGTGCTTGCTATGCCTTCAAGCTATTGCAAGCTTCATCTGGAGAGCTGAGCTCAACTGTGAATATCCTAAGTCACTTTGTCTGTAGACTGGTTGCTTTGATAATATTCATGTCACGGGTGATGACAATTAAAGAACATTTAAAGCACTGGCCACAGTGTGCTGGATGCAGGGGAAAAAACAGCCAAACAAAAAAATTCAGCTTTCATTTAAATAGTGTGATCTTAGAGGAAGAAAGAGGAGACACCTGAGGGGTGAAAATTACTTTTAAACAGAGTTTGAATGTCTGTGCTGCTGACACCACCCACTGAGTCAGTCAGGACTTGGTCACTTTGACCTAAAAGTTTGTGCTTGAGGATAAGCACAATATCGTTCCTGTTTTGCTAGTTTAAACAACACCAAAGCTTATTTTAAGGACTCTTGAGAGCAGATGACCCTCAGTTGGTGACTGGCTTGATCTGATAGGTTGAGGAAATCTCGACAATTCTGCAGCATCACTCCAGCCACATCACAGTTTTCAAAACAGGCGTCAAAACAAGTGACAAAATTTTCCAGCAGTGAGGAGGAAGGACCGCCAAAGGCCATGTCCCTCCTGGGTTCCAGGCTGCAAATCAGGAGGTGATGTCATTACCTTGAGCTCTGCTTATTTCCATGGAGTGTCGCGTGGTTTACTTCAAGGAACTCTCTACTGGATAACTGAGTGAAAGTCTGTCATTACTCCAAGGACTAGAGCAAAGAAATGGGCACTACAGTGTGATGTGATCTGCCAAGCTGTTGGACTCCTCAGTAATTGGAGCTCACAAAAGCAGCTAGTTTTGATGACTGATAGATATTAATTACCTTAAGGATATAATCATTCCTGTCTCTGACTATACAAATGCTTGCCTGAAAAGTCAAGAGAGAAAAAAAAGACAAAAAATCTCCTGGAAATGTTTCTATATCCATTATTCCTAGCCCATTGGCTGCTAATTATTCACTGTGTGAGAGCTCACATTATTGTACATTGCAGACAAAAGACCATGAAAGATGTTATAGATACCATTTATGAGCACAAAGAGCTCTGAAAAACTGATTTTAGTCCATAACAGCCAAATCAGGCCTATGCTCCAGTCAGTCAATTACCTCTAATACTGTTTGGATAGGCTTTCCTGGAACTCAACATATAGTGATTTTGTTCTCTTGAATCATTCTTCCCATGGAGGGACATCCTGTGAAAGCAAACCCTGGCTTGGAGGTGGCATTTTCTCCCTTTCCCAGAAGAAATAAAAAGCTATAGTTATACTTGTATATGTATGGAACCATAGAATCACCTTCCTTTGAAGTGTCCGTTATTATCATCTAGTGCAACCATCAATACAACTCTGACAAGAACCATCACTAAACCACATCTCTAATCACTATTTCTGCCCATCCTTTAAATATCTTGAGGGATGATACATCAACCACTTTCCTGGGCAGCCTGTTCCAATGCTTGATAATCCTTTTAGTGTACACATTTTTCCCAATATCCAGTCTAAACCTCCCCTGCTATGGCCATTTCCTCTTGTCCTATTGCCTGTGACTTGGGAGAAGAGACTGACCCTCATCTCACTACACCCTCCTTACAGGCAGTGGTAGAAAGTGAGAAAATCAAACCTCAGCCTCCTTTTCTCCATGCTGAACAACCCCATCTCCTTCAGCCACACCTCACAAGACTTGTACTCCAGACTCCTCACCAGCCCCATTGCCCTTCTCTTGTCTGACTCCAGCATCTCAATGTCTTTTTTGTCTTTGTTGTGGTTATTGTGGTTTGACCTCAGGGAGATGAAAGAACAGCATCTCTTTCTCTAGCTGCTTCCTTTGCTGGGGGAGTCAGACTTGTGAGGGGAGAAGTGAAACAACACTTGTGGTTTGAGATAAAGGGAAAAAGTAGCATTTAACAAAACAACAGGAGTAAGGAAAGAGCAACAGTAACATGGGCAGGGGAATGTACAGGTAAGGCACAATGCCACCTGCAGCTGCTGACCATTCCAGATGCATGAGGCCACCATATTTTTCATTCCCATGCTGTGTACTCATGCTGGCCACCTCATGACCCCACTTCCCAGCCAGCTCATGGCTACTGGTGGTTATGACTTAGGTGGGAGTGGGATATCTGTGTCATCACTAGAGTAAATGCTAAACCACCAGAACAAGGATTTTATCCACCCATAATCCCATACCAACTATGTCATGCCCAGATATTACAGTTTCCCATCTAACAGCCGTATATACATATGTGCAAACATTGATACAGTTATAATGCCCTAGGTCTATGGGCATTGAAATGTCCATTATAAAATGTCTATTAAGTCCTCTTAATCCATGACTCTGGGCTCCATCTCTAAGAAACAGCCTCTTAGGGTGTTTAGGTGTTGTGTGGTGCCATGCTGTTGCATGCTGTATTTTCCAAAGCATCTGATAGGTGCATCTGATACTGCTTGTGCCCATGGTCCACGCACCAAAGCTGTCAGTCTCAAGGAAGTTACTGGGCTCCAGCTGCTGGGACCAAGTTTGATCCCACCTCTGTTTCTTCAGTGAAGTCTATCTGCCATGAGTTTGGATGGTTCTTACTGCAGTATACCCAATAACAATTACTGAAAATAAGGACATACAACTGCAGAATTATTTAGCAATTAGCATCACACAAATTGGTTCATTAAGTATTCTCATCCAAAATTAGGTCCCCATGAGGTACACATCAAACTTCCCTGTCCTTCTGTGTCACCCACCAAGTGCACACTGGTCCTTGAGAAAAAATAATCCCATGGATAGGTTTGTCTTTGCCTGAGTCAGGGCAAACCTAGCCTACCTTTCCTAATATACTCCTCATGTTCACTACAGGGAGTTTTTCCCCCTCTAGAATACTTGGGAGTTTTGATTGAGTAGGGCCTGGCTGATTGGCACATCCTCAGCCACTAACCAGGTGGCTTTTGCTAAATGTGTATCCCAGTGTTTGAAAATCTCATTCCTCTCAGGGTGGTTTTTAACAATGCATTATATAGTTCTGTCTTCCTAGAGGCCATGCTCTTTGGTCCAGATGTCTATGAGGCTGGTCTGGAAGTAAATCCACTGTCTGACTCATTTCTCTCTGGGATGCCATGTTGACACAGGACTTGTTTTTCAAGGCCTAGGGGGCCTTGAGGAGTTCATGGCAATGTGATATAGACTGTCTGCTAGGCCTCCCCATATTTATATTTCAGTCATTGTCCTCCATACCAAAGAGGATTTAACTGCTTGGCTTGCTTGATTGCATCATGTCTTACACTCATGGATAACCTGTACAATGGTGTCCATGGTTAAGTTCACCCCTTGGTCACTCCTGCCCACCCCTTCCTGGAAAGCTTCTGGCTACTGGTGGGCATGGCTTAGGTGGTAATGGGATAACTGTGTTACTGCCAGACTTAACCATATCCCCACCAGAACCAGAAGAGTAGTATACTTAGTTCAGGTTTGTTTAAAGAACCATGTTTCAACTGGTGGTGCTGTTCTGTTCAGGAAATTAACTGCAAAAATAATATTGATACAGGGAAATATTCTAGAATGACATGAGAGATTGCTCTGGGAGGAAGAGTTTCCCCCTGAAGGAGTGTAGAGCATGTTCTGGAGTTCAAATATAATTATGTGTTGTGGCATCTCAGTAAGTTAAAGAAATCCCTTCCAAAGCGATATTGCTGTCCACAGATCACACGGTCCAAAAGATGTGAAAAAAAATGTGCTCCATCTGGGAAGAATGACTTATTGACTGAGCTGAGGGACTGAAGGAAAAGAGCATATTAATTTCTGTTTTGTTCTAAAGCATGAGTAGAAAATACCTTTGCTGTGCCTTGGAATGAGTATTTTATCTTTTACTTATAGTGACTTTTCTCAACCAAGCAAAATCTGTTAGAGAGAGACTTTTCTTTCTCTTGTTGCAAAGGCTCCTCTTTACCCATGTGTGAGGCTGTGCTTCTCCTTCCATCAGGCCACTGTAAAACTCTGTGTGAAGAATTATCTGAATTATGATGAATTACACAAATTAACATGAAATGTAATAAAATCACTACTCTTCCTAATAAAGACATGGTGAATCAAGATATCACAAAGAAATGGGATGAGAGAAGAATTTTACTTGGAGAGGTGAGGGATGTAGTTGAAAGGAAGATGCCCCTTGTTAGCATGTAAATGCAAGCAAATAAATTCCTGTGCACTGCTTAGAGCCCAAAAAGCTGAGATACAAGTGGAGCAGGTTCCCTGCAATGGGTAGGAGCTCAGGTGCCCGCTGAGAGGTACAATGGGATGGCAGGGAGATTGCAGAGTTCCTCCCACCTTAGGAAAACTTAGGAGGTTTCACTGCTTTGGATGCATACAGCATTTCCTGGTCATTCATTGCTTCTAAGCAGTAAAAAGGCTGTGTTTTCCTATTGCCATGTGACATCCTGAA
>VZTY01034128.1:0-10391 GCA_013400935.1 Turnix velox | reverse complement strand
GATGATCTTTAAGGTCCCTTCCAACCTGAACTATTCTATGATTCTATGAGGATGATGCAAGGGTTGGAGGCTTGTCTGCTGTAAGGACAGGCTGAAGGAGCTGGGGCTGTTGAGGTTGGAGAAGAGAAGGCTCCAGGGAGACCTCACAGTGGCCTCCCACAACCTGAAAGGGCTGGGGATGGGCTGTTTGCATGGAGTGATAGAATGGGTGGCAGTGAATTAAAACTACAGCAGGGCAGATTTAACTTAGACATCAGTGTGGGACACTGGAACAGGCTGCCCAGAGAGGTGGTGGAGGCTCCATCCCTAGATGCATTCAACACCAGGCTTGCTGAGGCTCTGAGCAATCTGATCTAGCACAAGGTGCCTAGTTAAAGGGGGGCTGAACTAGATGACCTTTGAAGGTCCCTTCCAACTCAATGTGTTTTATGATTCTATGATCTGTCTGCAAAGAAGAGACAGAAAGCACAAGACTTTGGAACAGGCAGCTAATGGGGCATTTTGGACCACAGAGGTTATGACTAAAGGTTTAGGAACTAGAACTTGCTGAGCAGAGACTGAAAAGACAGCCTTAGGAATGATGAAGAGGGTTTTGGAGATGCAAGTAGGAAGTAGAAGAATGGGCAGATCAGGAACAAGTTTGAGAAATGGGGCAGAGGTGGCCATGTTTTGTGTGACTGCAGAGAAAGTTCCTTGTGTATCACACACATCACCAAATTCTCCTTGCTCATTTTAAAGCAAAAAGGTCTAAAATCCACTGGCAAAGTGTGACATCCATTTTAAGTGCTTCTCTGAGGGAAAGCGGGCAGTGCAGTACAGCTGATGGCAAATCTGTGCCTTTTGCCTTGCACCTAAATGTTCCAGGTTACCCCTGTGAGAACTGATTGAAACCACAAGTAGACTTTTGATCTTCTATTTAGCTGCCATTTTTTAAAATGGAAAGAACTGCAGACAGGTTATTAAGGTTACTGAATTACTCAGTTTGGAAGTGGTGAAAGTTCAGTCCTCTGTTCAGTATCTGAATAGTGGGGATGTGGAATGGCATGTTGTAAACAATTTGGGGGAGGAAAGAAGAGAAAATTTAATTCTATCATGGAGTCTATTCCAGACTTGCTGCATCAAACTGGTTTCAGAGGCACTGGGGGTCAACAGCTGCAATTGGCTTCAGCAAGAGCAGGGTTTTGAACACACAAAGTGTTGTGCTAAAGGATTTGAGAATAAATGTGATAACCACCTTCAGTGGGCTCTGAAAGTTAGAAACTTCAACATATTCATGGATGAGAGGACAAAGCATAACCCCAGCAAGGCTGCTGACAAAAACTAGGAGGGGTGGCAGACACACCAGATGGCTGTGCCACCATTCAGCACAGCCTGGACAGCTGGGCAGAGGGGAACCTAATGAAGTTCAACAAGGGCAAGTGCAGGATACATCTCCTAGGGGTTAATAACGCCATGCACCAGCACAGGTTAGGGTGGAAAAGCTCTGCAGAAAGACATCTGGAAGTTTTGGTGCACAAGTTAACCATAAGCCATCAATATGCCCCTGTAATTGAGAGAGCCAGTGGTAACCTGGGGTGCATCAAGAAGAAAGTAGGTTGAGGGAGGTCATCCTCCCCATTTCCTCTGCTCTGGTGAGTCCTGTGTCCAGTGCTAGACTTCCCAGTTCAAAAAAGACAGGGAACTACTGGAAAGAGTCCAGATGAAGGTTATGAAGATGAAGGGAAATGCTGAGAGATGTGGATCTGTTTAGCTTGGAGAAAAATGAGAGGGGGGGAATCTCATCAAGACTTAGAAATATCTAAAGGGTGAATATCAAGAAATAGGTCCAGACTCTTTTCAGTGACAGGATGCGGGGCAACAGGCACAAACTGGAAGGCAGGAAATTCCATCTTAATGTGAGGAAAGACCTCTTTAATTTGAAGACAGCAAAACACTGAAGCAGGATGTCCAAAGCAGTTGTGAAGTTTTCTTCTCTGGAGACATTCTAAACCTGCCTGGATATATTCCTGTGCTATCTGCTCTGAGTGAACCTGCTTTGACTGATAGGACTAGATGATTTCTGAAGGTCCCTTCAAACCCCTACCATTCTGTGACCCTGTCATTCTCTGTGCCTCAGTTTCCCAAGTATAAAATGAAAGCAGTATTGCTGCTTCCCCTCACAGAGATGTTTTCAGAATAATTTAATGGATGTTTGTTAAGCAGCCAGACACTGTAGTAGCCTGGAAAACCCACGAGGGGCATGGAGAAACCCATGATGGAATTGATAATTTTGTCTTCAGAGCAGAGTATGAATAATGTGTTGCAAATAAGGCCTGGGACTACACACTGAGCAATAACAAATAGCTGTTACAAGAAAAAATAGTTCATTATGTAGGCTGTGTTCATTTTGTAGGCTGAATGAGTCAGAATTTATGGAGAAAAATAGTCTGTAATCATATAGTTAAAGACTATATGGCAACCTAAACAAACAACAGGCCAATTCAAGTGTGCTTCATTATGTGTTTTCTACCTATGGCTTGAATTATGGCTGAAGTTCTTTTAAAGTGTTTTTATTTGTTTTATACTCACCTCATATATTCAAAGATAATATCTGGATATCATGACCAGAACTGGAATTTGTGTCTTCACCACTATCCCTTGACTAAATCAATTTTTTTTGACTTCTGAAACTTCATTTTTTGACTTCTGAACACTTGACATCATCAAAATTGTTTAGTCTGAGTGGCTTGTATGAAAACATTACCTCATACAAGCCAAGATGTCGTTATATAAACAACTTGCCTGTGAGGTTTTTCATGGATTTGCCCACATCTCATGTTTTCTTAGTTATTTCAGAAATCTGTTACTATGCTGGATTTATTTTAGCATTCCAAAAGGTGTTTCTATAGTTTGTAAATGGGAGTTTTCATGGCCTTTCAAACAGAAGGGATAAAGTGGCATCATCAGTCCACGGGTGCATTCTTCAGATGCCTTTTTTGGCATTATCATAGAATCATAGAATGGCTTGGGTTGGAAGGGACCTTCAAGATCATGTAGTTCCAACCCCCCTGCCTTGGGCAGTGACACCTCCCACTACACCAGGTTGCTCAATGCCTCATCCAGCCTGGCCTTAAACACCTCCAGGGATTGAGGGGGCATCCACAGCCTCTCTGGGCAGCCTCTTCCAGTGTCTCACCACCCTCACAGCAAAGAACTTCTTTGTTAGATCCAGCCTAAATCTCCCCTCTTCCAATTTTCATCCATTATTCCTAGTCCTGCCCTCTTTAACCCTATTCAAAAGTCCTACCCCAGCCTTTCTGTAGCCCCCTTAAGGTACTGAGAAGCTCCTCTGAAGGTCCCCCCTGAACCTTCTCTTCTCCAGGCTGAACAGCCCCAAGTCCTTCAGCCTGTCCTCATAAGGGAGATGCTCCAGCCCTCTCATCATCTTCATGGCCTCCTCTGGACCTGCTCCAACAGCTCAATGTCCTTCTGATGTTGAGGACTCCAGAACTGGCCCCAGTGACTCCAGAACTGGCCCCAGTAACTCCAGTTGGGTTCTCATCCAAGCCAAGGAGGGGGGAAAAATCACCTTGCTGACCTTCTGAACAAACTTCTCTTGCTGGAGCAGTGCCACTGCTATGTCCAAAATGTTAGCCTGCAAGTCTCAATGTCAAGGTAGAATGGAATTTCTAGGTTGATTCCCACACAAAGGACAACTGAGATACCCAAATTTCACAGTAATTCTTAGTGTTCTGAATGGTTGGACTTCCATAGTTGTTTGTCTGAGTTTTTTAAAGCTATGAGACTTCTGAGCACAGGAATAAACAATTCATTACTTTATATCTAGCATAATAGACAGGTGCCTCTAACTGTGATGTCTGAGGAAACACAAAATTGGGAGGGAGATTTATTGTTGGTTTCATTTCTCTCCCCAAGTCTAGAGATTAAATTTTTGTTGTTTAAAATGCAAACTGCATTCCTTTCTTAGAATTTGAATGATGGAAGGGCCTAGGAAGACATCTATTTCTGCCATAAAATTTTGTCTAACCTGTCTGAGCTTAAAAATAGGAATTTTTTGACTATTCAACATCCCTGTGTCAAGAAATGTAGTCACCTAAATTCTTTATACTCTTTAATTTTTAGAGTTGTTTTCCTTCCTTCTTCCTCACCTTTTTTTTTTAGAACTTTAATTTTTTCATTTTACAAACATGTGTAATCTGTTATTGACTATTTTAACTGATATACTAGCTGAATTTTGACTGGTATTGATTCAATCATTCAATTATTTTTCACTGAAACTTCTATAGACCCTTTCCAAAGTAACTGAAATGCTTGATGTGTAATTAGGCCAAATTCACATGTAGAAGCACCATTTGGTCCCAGAGGTCTGCACTATTTCTGGATTGAAACTCAAATAATTCTAGTTTTGTAGTTAATTTATACTCATTGTTATAATTAAGGCTTTTAAAACATTTCTGTCTCCCATGTATGTCTCTTCTTTGTGGTTTTTCTTTCCAGATTATAATCCATTATTTATTCTGCAACACTTTCTGACTGTGTTTTTAGGCATCTTGTGCTTGCAACTCCTATTCCAGTGTTGTCTGCAATGCAGAAATGTGATCTTTTCTTTCCAGATCATTCATAAAGAAGCTTATTTACCCTGGAACAACAGTAGCTCTATGGTAGTCCAGTAGACACCTCAACTCCTTATCTGTTTTCCCATTTATCAGTCTCATCTATTCCCACTGAGGTTCAGATTTGCAGATCAGTAGCTCTTAGGAATTACAGCAGCAGGAGAAATCATTTTGGGAAGGGAAATTCTGCTCCCTCCAGCATTTGAGAAATAGAAGTGCCAAGCCAGCATCTCACTTAAAAATGTCATATTTTTGCTGGAAATCTCAATGATAAAAGTTGTTTTACTCGAGTGAGGCAATTCAGATCCTCTTTATCTGCTTCATCTTCCTTTTTAAACAAGGTATAGCAATTTTATTCTTAGTGTCTTCATCTGATGATTCTGCCACGTCTGGTTAACTGTGTTCTTAGCTCCTTTCTCTGAATAGGGTCCAGGAGAGCAGGACTAGGAGGAATGGATGCAAATTGGAAGAGGGGAGATTTAGGCTGGAGAGAAGGAAAGAAGTTCTTTCCTGTGAGGGTGGTGAGACACTGGAAGAGGTTTTCCAGAGAGGTTGTGGATGCCCCCTCAATCCCTGGAGGGGTTTAAGGCATTGAGCAACCTGGTCTAGTGGGAGGTGTCCCTGCCCATGGGATGGGGATTGGAACTCAATGATCTTTAAGGTGTCTTCCAACCCAAACCATTCTATGATTCTATAATTCACTATAATTCTATAATCCACTTCCCTGGATTCTCTGGTATCCCAGCTGTTATACTGGTTTCTAATCTAGATCAGGCTTTGCCCTACTGGCCACTTCTGCATTTATAACAGCCTTCAAATGAGGTCCCTTGTCTCAGAGCCATCACTTCTAGAACAAGCAGAATGTCACTTTTGTCATGTAAGGAGGAGAGACTATATCACATTCTTTAATTTAGAGTTCTGTGGTATTTTGTCATTAATTTTTGAATAGGTTCCAGTCAGGCAGGATCCCTTCTGAGGAAGGGCTGAGGGAGCTGGGTCTCTTAAGCTTGGAGGAGGTTGGAGGGTGACCTCAATCATGTTTATAAATATGGAAAGGGTGAGTCTCAGGAGGATGGAGCCAGGCTCTTCTCTGTGACATGCAACAGTAGGACAAGGGGCAATATGTGCAAGCTGGAACACAGGAGGTTCCACAGAAATGTAAGAAAAAACTTTGTGTGGGTGAGAGAATAGAGTCCCAGGCTGCCCAGAGATGGTGTGGGGTCTCCTTCTCTGGAGACATTCAAATGCCACCTGGACACCTTCCTGTGTGATCTGATCTGGGTGTTCCTGCTCTGGCAGAGGGATGGAACTAGATGATCTCTCAAGGTCCCTTTGAATCCCTGACATTCTGTGATTCTATGATTATTATGTTCAGTTGCTGAAGCATCTTCATGACCTTGAATCCTTCTGGGACTTCTCTGCCTCATTAATTTTTCCTACCAAATCTAGAAGGCTCTGTTCCTTTACATGTTCTTTGTAATTTCCTCCATCTTTCATTATTCAAGGCTTCTATTTAGCAGAGTTTGAGATCCTGGCTTCTGTGAATATGGTAGTTTTCGGTTTCCTTCTTGCTTCAAAGTAGTTTCATCATCTTTAACCCCAACCTTTAAGAATTCTTACAGTCTGAGTTTGTTTTTCCTTGTCCACTTGGTACAGAAAGTACATCTGCTGTGCTGCCAGAGTGCCCTTTGTGCTTCATGTGACCTGGGAGCTTATATTTAGTACTGTCTGAACACAGCCCACATCATCCTCAATATTTCCTTTTCTCTTTTGATAGGAGATTCAAGCCTTCTACTTGCAGACTGTTTTTTTCTTCAAAAATTTAGAAGCATGTCTGAAGAAGTAGTTCTAACTTTGCCAATACAATAAAATATGTACATATCATGTAATTCCTACATGGAAGAGGGGAGATTTAGGCTGGATAGAAGGAAAGAAGTTCTTTCCTGTGAGGGTGGTGAGACATTGGAACAGGTTTTTCAGAGAGGTTGTGAATACCCCCCTCAATCCCTGGAGGTGTTTAAGGCCAGGTCGGATGAGGCATGATAGATGATATGTAGGAAATTATGAACAAATACAGTGCTGATTGTGTTAAAACAAAAGAAAGCTGTTCTCCAGAATCACTTCCAGTGGTTTTCACTCTAGATTTTGTTATACCATGGAGCATCCTTTATTTCACCTTGAAAATGTTTCCTTCAGCACAGAAGGTTTGTTTAGAATTCATGGTGGTGTTTGTAGCTGGATCAATTTTTGCAATGGTGTCTGTAGTTGTGGACTCATTAATCAATTTTATTTTATTGTTTTCCCAGAGTGTTCTTGTTTTACTTCTGCTTCAATGAACAAGCTGGTTTTGCATGGATGTTTTCAAAAGCAATGATTAGCTCTACTGTTTTTAGACCCTGACAACAGTTTCTGTGTGCCTTGACAGCTCTAGGTGCTGCCAAAAAGGGGGAAAGCTTAAAATTAGCTTGGTGTTACTCTTTTCATTCCTATGAAATGACAGAAAATATTATGAGACTTACACTCCTTCTTAATGCCAAGTATAGAGTGGCATCTGGAGTTTATTTTTTCAAGACTAAGTCCAACTCAACAGGCAGCTCTCAGAGGAGCACAGTTTGAGGAATTCCCACATTAAGCTTGCTGTGCCAGTGCACTGTTGTTAGGGGAGCTCTGCAGTTTGCATTTCTCAGAGGCATCCCATAAATCTATTCCATTGTTTTCACTAAGACTTTGTGCAAAAGCAAATTTGTTTCCATAATTCAGGATGATTAAGGTCTTACAACTCTATTTTCCTAACTTTAACTCTGTGCATTTCATAGACATAAGCATCTAATTTGGACTTTCTCTCTTTGAGTGGCAATTGGTCTGGATTTTTTCTAGTTTGGGGCTAGAAATAACATTTTTTAAATGTTATCATATAATCATAGAATGGTTTGGGCTGGAAGGGACCTCAAAGATCATCTAATTCCAATCCCCCTGCCTTGGGGACACCTCCCACTACACCAGGTTGCTCAATGCCTCATCCAGCCTGGCCTTAAACACCTCCAGGGATTGAGGGGACATCCAAAGCCTCTCTGGGCAACCTGTTTTCACTTCACCTCTAAGTGTATTTGAAGTTGAAAACATTAAACTAGCAGGATAAAAAGATGTTCAAAAGCTCTTCCAATCTTGTATACAAATATCAGTGGAGTGATTTATGCTGTGTCACCAACTTATGTTAAAGAAAAATTATAAACTATATAAACTAAGGGGTAAAATTAAGAACAGAGTGTGCAGCAGATTGTATTTTAATGCTACAAAGGTGCATCTCATGACATAAAAGTAAATATTATGCACTTATCACTTTTATGATGGAATTTATGCTGGTAATTTAATATAAATGCTTAGTAGTAAATGTAGCCTTCAGAGTAGCTCATGTTGCTGATGAATTGCTGGTCTTCACACTGCATTTCAAGGATATCTCTAATCACAGGGAAATTTCCAAGCTTATCTGTTCACCAAATCCATTGCTTTACAGAGAAATTGTCTTTCTTGTATGGAACATACTGGAATTTTAGCTGTGCTGTGATGACACAGTTACTTACCTTACCCTTCAAGAAAGGGCAGGTTTGAGCAAAAGGACTTCACAAAGAATTTATTTGAATTGTCTCACCCCTGCCCATGTGGAAAGGTGACTTTCTTTCCTCCCTCTAGATGGAGGCACCTGAAATACCACCTGAAATACATCTTTGTTCATTCTGTTGGCTTTGTACCATGCTTTGGAACCTGGAACCACTGAATATGATGCTTCTGTCCTTCATTTTGTCTCTCAGTTTAGGTTGTATGGAATTCTTAAATTATATTTCATTTAAGGCTCTGAAAATCCCTCTGGACTTAGTTTATAGGGCTGAAAGTCTGAAAGCCACATAAAAGTTATAAAATAGAATTTCCTGAATATTGTGAATATCAAACACATCTCAAATCACAGTGGAAAACAGGCTGGTGTAAAACAGATCCAGATCTTATTCTTTATGAGAGAGCTGTGTGAAAAGCACACAGCAATTACCTGAAGGAAAGGAATGCTCATTCATGCTGCAGGCTGCCAGTGAGTCACAAAGACCCACACATGCTGAGCATCCTGCTTTCACAAGAAAAAATGCTGAGTAAAATTGTGTCCCCCAGCCTAGAGTTGTCTCTGCTGCCCTTCAAGTGAGGAGTTTTACCTTAGAATCATTGAATCATAGAATCATAGAATAGTTTGGGTTGGAAGGGACNGAGGGGGCATCCACAACCTCTCTGGGCAACCTCACTGTAAAGAATTTCTTTCTTATGTCAAGTTTAAATCTTCCCACTTCCAATTTACATCCATTTCTTCTGGTCCTCCTATCAGATATCTTATTAAAAAGTCCTTTCCCTGCCTTTCTGTAGGACCCCCTCAGGTACTGAGAAGTTACTTTGAGGTCCCCCTGAGCCTTCTCTTCTCCAGGCTGAACAACCCCAACTCCTTCAGCCTGTCTTCATAGGGCAGTTGCTCCAGCCTTTTGACTATCTTTGTGGTCTCCTCTGGACCTGCTCCAACAGCTCAATGTCCTTCTTCTGTTGAGGGCTCCAGAACTGGATGCAATACTCCATGTGGGGTCTCACCAGTGCCCAGTAGAGGAGCAAAATCACCTCTCTTGATCTGCTGGTCAGGTCTTGACCTTGTTCTCTGTGCCTTTGCTTGAAAGCAAAGTAGGTCTTCAATGAGTGCTATCAAGGCTGTCGGTTTTCAGACAGGCTGGCAGGTCAAAATGAAGCTCAGGAGAGTACAAGGGTGCCTCTTCTCACTAGGTTTCAACTCACATGACTCATCCTGAGGTAGGGAACACATTTTGAGTTTTCATTAAGACACAGCTGCAGTAAATAGCACAAGTTGTTGCCAGCCAAATAGGAATGGAGTAAACAAGGAAGAGCGTGAGGATTATAGCAATAAACCAGCATGAAAGCATTTATTTGCCTCCCTTTTGATTTTTAGTGATGTATGAAACCACAGATAATGAAAGGCCACTCAGTTCTCTAATATTATGTTAATATTAAAAGCAGGAGAGGATTAAAGCCAATGCTTTGCCCTTAGTTACCCTGTGTTAGATGAAGAGCAGTGGAGTAATTAGGCTACTGACCCAGAGAAACTTATGTTGGATCAGAATCTGGCCTCAAGCAACTTTTCCATTGTCAAACAATCATTGCCTTTTGTGAGATGTGTTTTCTTTCGTTGTGAGTCTTGGAGACACTCTCACAGAAGCAGCTGGAATTGTTTATTCATCAGAAGAGGAAAAGCCTCGTGCCACAAGAAGCTGCAGATCCCTTCCTGCTCTCAAACCTGCCCCTTTAGTAATCAGCAGGCTGTTGAAAAGAATTGCTTCATGTTTTCCAGCACAAAAGGACTGAGGTAGAAGCCTTTGGAAAATCCACCACAAAATTGGAATGAGCACAGTCTGAAGCATGGTGAAAATTAGGTAAGAAAGGATAGATACCTGGAACTGCAGGCTTCTCCTGGCTTCTGACATAGTTATAGGTTTTTAAAATCTGGAAATCCCTCTAGCTGAAGGAGTGCATAAACAATTTCTGGTCTATGTGAATGGCTAGAAAGTTCATTTTAATTTTTAAATGACATTGAAATGAGGAAAGCCAAGTGCAAGGTTCTGCACCTTGGTTGAGGCAACCCCAAGCACAGACACAGGCTGGTGGAGAGTGGCTTGAGTGCAGCTCTGAAGAGAAGGATTTTGGACTGTCAGTGGATGAGAAACTCACTATGAGCCAGCA
>VZTY01034127.1:0-39830 GCA_013400935.1 Turnix velox | reverse complement strand
TCTTTCTTATGTCTAGCCTGAGTGAGCACTTCCCTTTTTTTAGCTGGCCAACTACTGCCTCAGCTATCAGAGAACTGCTCTGATAGAGACAGGGACAGCAACAAAAGAGGAATTGTCATCTTTTATACATGTCCTTGCCTGAGTGATGCCTCGTGGCATCCTCAGCTTCTCTTTGGAGACCACAGGGCTTAGTGGGGAAGCTGCCCTCCTTTTGTTTCTGCTGCCAAAGTGGCTCAATAAAGCCATTCCCTCATCTTTAATATAGAGGTTAATTCTAAATGTTATTTTTCCATCTTAATCTAAATGCCTTTACAAATTAGATAAAGGCCTTGGACTCCAAAGAGTTTGCCTTAAGGCCCTGGTGTTGTTCACATGTTAGCCTCTTTTCATGAGCTAAATGTAAATTATTTTCTGCAGAGTGACATCTAGCTTTCATTTCAGAGCTCAGTAATATTTGATATATTCTTCTACATTATTTAAAAATGTTAAAATATTATGTTTAACATGGAACATTCTTTGAATATACTATATATTTATAAAAACACAGCATGAGAAATATAAATGCAGGTTTGCAGAGAAGCCATAGTACACAGAATAATTACTCATTGTAACCCTTCTACCCATTCAAAGTTTGATTCAGAAGCCTTTTTAAAAAGAGGTCTGGTTCTGTTTTGCAAAAGCCCTGTTACAGCTTTGGAATACCTTGAGCGAAGGTGATGGATTTACAAAAGTTTGCCATTAATAAAAATGGAAGCAGAGTGGAATCCAGGATAATAATTCTTAGGGTGTTGCTCTGGAGTATCTGTCATTTATGGAAGGAATCCAAGAATAAAAAACCATTTGAGGTGAGTTGTCCCTGCTTTGAGCCCTAGGCCTGGAGCAAGTGACCTTCAGAAGTCCCTTCCAACCTAAATTGTGCTCTAGTCCTATGAGTTCTAATCCTACAGGAATTAGGTTCCCAGGTGCCATTTCCTGCTCCTCTGAAAATCCTGGCTGAGGAGTTAGAAGTTGACTGAATTAAAAAAATGCAGCTTATACAATGGGAATTCCATCTTCTCACAATAAATCTGGTACAGGGCAGAGAAGGACTGTGGTTGTGACTTTGTCTAATAAGTCCCTCATGTATTTCACAAGAAGGTGGAAAATTGAATAAGTTCCTCTAGATAGTCTCTGTATGGTTATAGCAGGAGTGCTAAACATGCCCAAAAAATCTGATAATGATTTTGGCAGACATTTCCAGTGGTGATTTGAATGGTTTGTCACAACACTAAATTATGAGTGAGCTTGAGATTATATTAAAAAGAAGGTTCCCTAATGGATTTATGGGGCTCTTTAAGACTGTGGAATGATCTGTTTTCACTAAAAACACTGCAGAGAAATGAAACATTTCATTTATTTGTTTTATTTTCATCTCTGTTGTGAGAGCTGCTCTCCCTCCCATATTCACCACCCCTAAAATATTCTAGATTTATTGAAATAGTCACTCAAGGAACTCGAAACAGTTCTTTACTTAACAGCAGGAGGTGATACCAGAAGCTACTTAATCCACTTACTCTGGTCTTTAATTGGTCTAAGGTTTTTATACTTGTTTAAGATACCTTGGGAAGTTGTCATCATTTTTTAATCACATTTGATAAAGAGTGGATAAAATATCACTGCTGTGAAGTGTGGATTCTGATAAGACCAGAGCTCTGAGACATAATTTTATTTGCCAGCTGCAAGTGAGGGATGTGTTTTATTATTTTGGTGCTATCAATTAACTATGTAGTTGCACGTAACTTGCTGTGGCTGATTTTTTATTTTGCTACAGAATTTATCTCCACGAGCAAAGAGACAAGGGGATACTCCTTTGGAATTGTTCTGCCTTTTCTTTGAAGTGCAGATAAAGGCTACAACAGAAAATCAGCTCTCTCTCAGTCTTCATTTATACGACATGGGTGGCTAATTGCCTCTGAGCAATCCTGTTGTTACTGAGATCATGGCTGATGAGATACGAAGCTTTGAAATAAAAATACCTTCTTAATGTCATCAGTGCTTTGAGTGACAGCCTCTTTTGCCCATCTTTAATGCTCCTGTTTCATAAACAGCCTTACATGGGTGTAATGGCTGAGCTGCAGAGAGGGCATCAATCTCTGCTTGCTCGGGGATGACTTGTCAACGTGCTCATGACTTACCGCCCGTGTCTCCTGGCGGCATCCTTAACTCTCCCAGATAAACATCCCATCTCAACCCAGGCTATTAGATGGCCACGTTATCTCTCTGTCTGACCTTCTACAAACTAGCAAATTGCCAGATTATTTGTTCCTATTTGATTTTTTCTCAGTCTGAGCTAGAGGCTGGGTGTTCCTCTGATGGATAGAGCAGCCAGGCGCTGGTAATTCCAGCATTAGGACTGGAATTTGCCCCAGTTTAGGTTGCAGCTACTTAAGTACAGACAGAAAAATAGAAAAACTTGGAATATTCCTGTTTTCTTTTTAATTGCCCACCTCTCTTTTTACCAGTTTCCATTCAAAATTACTTCTTGGACTTAATACACTCTTCTGTGCTGGCGTGGCACTGAAAGAGGTAGGAAGTGTTGTCAAACTATAATTTAATTGTGAGCCAATCTGGTTAAAGTGTTTTAATTGTTACTTTTCCCTTGGTTTCTGACTGTTCATCTTTATTTCATAGAATTATGGAGTGGTTTGTGTTCAAAGAAACCTTGAAGATCACAGAAGCATAGAATAGTTCGGGTTGGAAGGGACCTTAAAGATCATCTAGTTCCAACCCCTCTGCATTGTATATGCATTTTTTATCAAAATATGGTAACTTAAAGATGGTAATTCACATTTTCACCTCTTCAATTTAAGGCAAATCCAGAAAAATAGGCAGTGGGAATAATGTAAGGCAAAACATGAGTGCACTTGCTGTCATTTCTTAAGTAACATGTAGAAGTGTGAGATCCATTTGAAAGGATCAGTGTAAGGAATTAAAAACCCTCAGAACTTTTTAATTAGGCTGAAACAGGAGCTGATCCTTCTCGTTGCTGTGTCTCTTCCTGTCAGTGACACCACAAGAGTTAAGGGATCCTCAGTACACAGCAAGAGGATTAATATTTTGCAAAATTGGTTTATTAGAGGCTTCATTTAGCTCACCGTAATTCTGGGCAGGCTTTGTGGGAAATAAACATTGAAGAGGTTGTGTACATTTCAAAAAAACAAACCTACTGTGTTAAAAATAGATTTTAAAAACCAGTTGTAAAGTCCCAAATTTTGCTGCAATAGCTGTGGGACAATTAGAGATTGACTTAAGGCCTCAAAGCAAATCATCACTGTTTGAAATACTTTGTCATTCCTGCAATCCCTCCCCTCCTAACATTCCATTTTATGTTAATGTGTCTTGTGTTAGAAAATCACGTAATGATAAAGAAAATGTTCGTGTGGAAGGTTAGAAATTACTTTAATGAGTTATTATTACCTTGCTGGCAGAGTGTTGGTAATATTTTTGTGTTATTTTAATGTATTCTGAGTAGAGACAGAGGCACTAGTCAGATTGGATCATCGGGAACATTCCCCAGGGAGTCAGGGCAGGATGTAGTCCCCTAAGAAACGATGTGTCAGATGAAGCTGATGCTGTATTCACAGGGGATAGATACACCACCACACAGTGGAATATAAAAATCCACTGAAATATGTTCTCTGTTTCACGTCTGTTCTGACCTGCTGTGTGGAGAGCAGCAGGATGATGACCACAGAGGAAGTAGCTGAGAGGCAGCTACCTCTGTTATGTGATAGAGCAGTAATGTCTCCCATCGTTTCTTCATTGCCCCACACTGAAACAGGCTTATACTTGAGGTGGGAAGATGGAAAAGTTGCAAAAGAAAAAGAAAATAAGAAACATAGTCTCTCTGATCTCCGGGCAGGTCCAGAGGAGGGCCATGAAGATGATGAGAGGGTTGGAGCACCTCCCTTCTGAGGACAGGCTGAAGGAGTTGGGGTTGTTGAGCCTGGAGAAGAGAAGGCTCAGGGGGGACCTCAGAGTGATTTATCAATACCTGAAGGGGGCTACAGAAAGGCTGGGGTAGGACTTTTTAATAGGGTCCAGGATGGCAGGACTAGGAGTGATGGATGCAAATTGGAAGAGGGGAGATTTAGGCTGGAGAGAAGAAAGAAATTCTTGACTGTGTGGTTGGTGAGACACTGGAAGAGGTTGCCCAGAGAGGTTGTGGATGCCCCCTCAGTCCCTGGAGGTGTTTAAGGCCAGGCTGGATGAGGCACTGAGCAACCTGGTGTAGTGGGAAGTGTCCCTGCCCGTGGCAGGGGGTTTGGAACTAGATGATCTTCAAGGTCCCTTCCAACCCAAACCATTCTATATCAGTGACCAGTAACTAACTGGTGTCAATGCAGAACTGTAACAAATATTTCAACAGGGAAAAGAAATGAAATAGCACTCAAGTAGAATAGGAACATAGTGAATGCATTGCAATGCAATAAGGTTATCCTGCTTTGAGTAACTGATATTTAATAGAAAAACAGGGATGTTGTGGTGTTTTATTTATGATTTTATTTATTGCTACACATTTTCAGGAATCTTTTAGTAACTTTCTCCACGTGGAATGGTTTCGTGCATTAGGGTCTGAACTCTTTCTTTTCAGCTTTGTGTATCCCACACCTCATCTCCATTCCAGGAGAAGGTTCTAAACTGAAAACACTCCTTTCACTTATTTATCCCTGTCTAGTAGATGCAAAGTTGGATTATTTGCATGTGTCCATAAGTGGCTGCACAGCCTCAGCCTGAGGAAGGCAAACACCCCTCTGAATCATCCTCAGAGAAATTCACTACATTCAGAATGCAAATGGAAGGAAAACAAGAGGGGTAGGGGAAGGAGCACCAATTCTGGCTGCTCTTCTTGCAGACGTGCCTGGTTCAGTATTCATGGTGGTGATTAGAAAATAAGAAGTTTGTGTGAGAGGGCTGTAGGAAGGGAGTGCAAGGCGTTCAGCGCGTGACCGTTTTATAAATAAAGTGAATATAGACTTTCCCAAACGTTTCATTCGTGATCTCATGGTTTTGTCATTCTCTGGCAGGAAAAATATTGACATTTACCAGGCTGTTTGTTCCAGCTTTCTGATCTCCTGCAGTTTATTTTTATAACAACCTTATCGATGAGGCTCTTACTCAGCTCTCTAGGTTTAACTGAGTCGAGTCGATTTGTTACCACAGCTTCAAGTAGCTGTTACAGAACAAGCGAGACATCCTAATAAAGCTGTAAACGTGTTTACTCAAACATGGTATTGATTTTACTTGGAGAGGGAGAAGCTAGTGCTTAGCATGGTGTCAGGGAGGATGAATTCAACTGCAGTTTTTCATTGTCATCTGTCATGGTTGTGAAACGCTAAGTGAAGCCACGAGAGGATAATTAGAATTGCCAGAAATTTAGCCCCTAAAATCAGTTAACCGCTTGGGATTTTTGGAGTTTAATTAGTTTTTATTAAAACTTTCCTCCAGTGGTACAGACAGGAAGGCTTTTCTAATGTTCTTTTCAGCGAGGGTGAGATTTCAAGGTTGCCACTTGTTAGATGTACATCTTTAAATGGCTGGTTTTTTTCTGAAAGGGTTGGTAACCTTTTTTTTCTCTCACTTGTAATTAGCCTGGCACTCCAGTTCTGCAGAAGCACGAAGCCATCTAATGCTAGGAGGGAGGGAAAGACTCTTGTTTACTGTGTGCCCTTGTTTGTACATGTAGGTTTTTGCAGTTAATAACATACATGTGCGTGTGTGGAATAATTCTCACATTGTATTTAGACAGAGCTAAGGTGTGTGAAGGTTAAAAGAAGTTCAGTGTGTTTGAAGATGCTCACATTTAATTCATCTCCTACAGTCTTAAAGTCCAACATGTCAGACCACGGTGCCAAAATACATGAAAGCAGAAGCCAAATCCCACCCTTAATCAAAAACGTTTCCATTTCGAATAGCCAGCATTGGGTTTGATAGCAATGGGCAGGGCCTCTGGCTCACCACAGTTCTTGGCTGTGATATCCACCATCTGCTACCAAATTAAAAGAGGAGAAACCTCAGCATGTTGACGTACGGCCCTTTCAGAGACTCTACTGCAGAGTCATCTGATGCCAACATCTTCTACACAGATCTGCCTTGGCCCCTTGGCTCTTGGCACCTGCCTTTCCAACCACCCCATTACAGCTCACTGGGCTGGTGCTACCATAGCAGTAACCCACTCCCCTTAAAGATCATGACATCCAGAAAAAAGCCTTGAGTCCTGTCATCTCTGAGCTGTGAGGGTCATGTTTCTGGTAATGTTTCTTGAAAACAGCATCTTCCCACTCTGCTGGCCTGGGAAGCTGATGGGATCACATAGAAATAGATGGGCTTTCCAGCAGCTGGGTAAAGGCAGGGGTGTAAAAAGGCACTTGGCCCCCTTAGTGAAGTCATTTTTAAAAAGGCAGTTCACAAATCAAAAACTTTAAATAGAAAAAAAAAATCAGAGAGAGGAGGCAGCTGAGCTGTTGGTGACCCTTTCTCTGGCCTGGCTGATAGTGGATGCTTCAGGGTTCAGCTGGTAGAGAATTGTCTGGGAGCATCTTCTTAAATTCTGGAGCCCTCAGCACAAAAAAACCCATGGACTTGTTGGAGAAGGTCCAGAAGAGGCCAGCAGAGCATCATCAGGGGTTGGAACACCTCACCTACAAGGACAAGCTGAGAGTTTGAGCTGTTGATTCTGGAGAGGAGAAGGCTCTGGTGACACATCATAGTGGCCACCCAGTGTCTGAAGGGGCTACAGGAAAGTTGGGGAGGGGCTGTTTGCCTGGGCATGGAGACACAGGATGAGGAGGAATGGTTTGAAACTAGAGAAGGGCAGGATGAGACATGAGGAAGAAGTTCTTCCCCATGAGGGTGGTGGAGCCCCCATACCTGGAGACATCCAAGGCCAGGCTTGCTGAGGCTCTGAGCAGCCTGATGTAGTGCAGGATGTCCCTGTCCCTGCAGGGGGTTGGTCTGTATGATCTCTGAAGGTCTTTTCCAACTCTATGATTGCAAGATCACATAGCAAAAACATTTTGAGGGTTTGTGACTCCAGGTGAGCTTGTAATTGTTTATAATTAATGCATTTAATCATTGCTTTTTCTCTGCTTTTCTATCTTTCATTTGAAAAAATACGTTAATTGAGGCTTGGGCATTTGATAAAGGTTGGAAGTGTGAGAGAAACTGTGGAAAGACGAGTAGTGGGGGAGCTGGGTGTCGCAGTCTATAAATGGATTTCCAGCCAGCATTAGTAATTAGCAGTCATTAAAATTAATTGTCAAGTGTACAATTTGAAATGAAACATTTGGCTTCAACATGAGCTGTTTTTAAGTGTTGTTAAACCATTACTGAAGCAGACCAGAACTGTTTTAAAATCTCCACCATTGGACTCCCACATTCCTGTCCAACTGCACCAGCACTGGGCACTCATTCAGAATTACCACTAAAAACAAAACTTTCACTGATTTTGGTGAAATTGCCTCAGAAATGTCCTCTTTGATGCTTCTCCTTTACTAAGTGTTCCTCTGCTCTTAAGAGTAACAAAACCAACACCTTTTTTCTCAGCTGGTGACTGCCTTTCTGTGCTTTTCAGACTCCCCCAAAGAGATTTTGAACTGGTTTCAGTGAAGGCCACGGTTTGGGTTTGGATTTTGAGGCTCAAGCACCACTTATGGCACTTAGAGAAACTTGCCATTTGGTGGTGAGCACAAAAAGGATGAAAGCAACTTCTCCATCCCTCATTCTGTTTGCAGACCCAACGATAATAAACATTGTCTTTGAGCATATGTTGTAAGGAAGCTGGAGATAATAAAGATTAACTCTCAATTATCTCAGGCACTCTTCTCAGAGCAAAGTGATTTCAGAGCTGCTTTTCTCTGCTGAGCAGAAAAGAAATAATTATGGGCCAAAAATAGCTATTGATGTGTTATAATCACTTCTATCAGCTGGGAACGTGGATACATTTTGTACCATTCTGAGGCTTAAAGCAGCAGCTTTTGAAGCCAAGTTGTCTTTGCTTTCTAGGAAGACACTGAATAAGAGGGATGAATTGGACACAGTTCCAAGTTGCTGTCATGACTAGGTACAAGGTGATTTCTTGTCCAAACCTGAGGACACAAGGTGTCCCACTCTGCTCTGACAGCCATCTAGACATCCTGCAACTGCCATCGCTCTGGCTGCACAAACACTTTGGGTGTTAGGGCAGGAGAGTCTTGAGTTTGGGTCTTGCCTTTGTGTTGTGGTGTGAAGGAGCAGCACAGCTTGGACTAACACCATCTACAGCCTCCCCTGTGTAGAAAAGCTGGTGCAGAATAGCTGCAGTTAGAGGCTGGTAGGCAGTGCTGCCTGCAGTTGTTTTGGTGAAGTGTTTGAATCAGAGTTGTCTTGTGTAGCCAAAATACACTGCTGCTTCCTGCACTCCCTTCCAATAATAATCAGGAGCTAGTTCAGGCCATGGCAAAAGTTAAAATCATTGCTGGGCTGCTTTAGGATGTGCCAGATGATGTAGTTCTGTGACTCCAGGCTCATGGTACAGGAACAGGGTTCAATCCTGCTTTTTTTCTACCTGTGGAAGTGTAGGCAGAGTGTGAAGGGAGTGTTCTTGCTTTTCCAGATGTGGCACCTTAAAGAGATTCCACCCCTCAACTGCTTATCATCTTCCCTCTGCTGCTCTGCTTGCTGGTGGAGCTGTTTGAGGACTCACTAACCCACTGCAGTTGCAATCAGCTGGGTCAGTAAAGTAAAGATTTACTGTTTAAACTCATGTGGCTCATTTTGATGGAGCATTAGAGTATGGAAGCGTGGAGAAGGATGTTAGAAACCAGATGGGGGCAGTGACTTCTTCAGCTGGAACTCCAAAATCTGAATCCATGCCTAGAGACTGTGACTCACGAGTTCACATCTCACCACCTTATCCACTGGAGGAGGCAAACTCAGAATTATATTCTGATCATGTTGCTCCTCACTGCATTAACTAAAGGGAACATTGTGTAGCTAAGGCAGCCAACCCCACAGAGCTCTTTGTTTCTCTGCTCAAACAAGAGTGCTTTCTGGTGTTCCCTCGGGGTCTGCTTTGCCAACTGCCTCCTCTTCCTGTGTGATGTAGCTCTGTGTTTGTGATACGTGTGTTTGTATTGTCATTCGATGCGATATTGTGTCAGATACTGCTATTTCTATTTCATCTATGAAACACATGCCTTTTAAGAGAAGCTCAACAGACAAGAGAATGGTTTGAGGGCAAACTCCCCACTACATGGCTCATATATGACAGCTGTACTTAGTGCCATTTCTCCACCACTCTGAAGTCACAGAGATCTCTCTTTCTGTCCTCAATTAGAACAGGATGCTTTTTTCACCTGATTCTGCTTTCACTTAGAATAAATAAGAAGTAGCTTCACTGAAGACTGGAGTGAGAATGGGAGGTGATGACAGTCTCAGCCTAGTTGGTATTCAGGAATAATTCCAGTTTTATGGTTCTCCACTCCTTGGATTGCTTCATCTCAATGTATGTTTGATGCCTGGGTCATAAACATAGAGAGCAGTTGTTCTGTCTTGTATAAACCCCAGTTTGAATTCATGCTCTGCACAAAACCCAGCCTGGTGTTTGCCTTTGGAGCCCTGCCCAGTGCATCTTCACTACTCACTGAGTCAGAAATGGACTGTCTCAGCAGCCTCATTTCACATACGGTTACAACTTGCTCTCAAGTTCTAACCACCCAGAAGCACACTGGCAAGCTCCTGCCTCCCAGGCAGTTTAAATTTAATGATTGACATTCTCTGCCTATCCAAGGAAGTTTCTCTTAAAGAATGCATGTTAATTTAATGGAGAGCAGACCGTTTTTCATCTTGTTATTCAGAAATGGTCTCATTTCTGCCAGGCATGCTGTTGGAGTTTCTCAACTGCTACCCAGCTATTGCAGCTGGACCATCCTGCCACAGCTGGGATGGATGTCTGTCATCCCCAGACTGCCATTGGGATGGCACTCACAGCACAACTCCTCCCTGCTTCAGATTCTCATCTTTGTGCCCTGATAAATCATAGAATAGTTTGGGTTGGAAGGGACCTTAAAGATCATCGAGTTCCAACCCCCCTGCCATGGCAGGGACACCTTCCACTACATCAGGCTGCTCAGTGCCTTGTCCAGCCTGGTCTTGAACACCTCCAGAGAGGGGGCATCCACAACCCCTCTGGGCAACCTTTTCCAGTGTTTCACCACCCTCACTGTAAAGAATTTTTTTCTTATGTCAAGTCTAAATCTACCCCCCTCCAATTTACATTCATTGTTTCTAGTCCTCCCATCCGATATCATATTAAAAATTCCTTCCCCTGCCTTTCTGTAGGACCCCCTTAGGTACTGGTAAGTTACTATAAGGTCCCCCCTGAGCCTTCTCTTCTCCAGGCTGAACAACCCCAACTCCTTCAGCCTGTCCTCATAGGGCAGTTGCTCCAACTCTCTTTTCTCCACTTGTCCTTATGGACTTAACTTGTGTGGCTGAAGGAGTCATTTTTTCACAGCTGGTGTCGCTCAATAACTCTGAAATTCCACCTAATATGTGGTTCTCTAGGAAGGTTTTGATGTCAGAAACATACAGGTTTTCTCCTGGTTGTCAACTAAAATGCCTACTTTCTGCAGCCTCCCTCTTCCAGTGAAAAGTGATTTATAGATTTAGTAATTTGAAATTCTTTTCCTATTCAGTGCAGTTTAGAGAAAACTATACATCATCTGGACTTTTCATCAACATTCACGATTGAGAAGCCAAGATTTCTTCTGTAATTCAAAAAAAGGGGGTCTTTTGTTAACCTAACCTGATTTTTCATGTTTTACATGATTTTTAATCTCCAAGGAGCAGACACTATTGCACAGGATAAAGCATTTTTATCATCTCGTGCTCTGATGTGACACAAAAGGAAATATTGAGAAGAGGAGCACAGGTTAAATGAGAGCATCACGATACAGTCTTTGTGCCAAGAAAATGTATTTGAAAGCAAAACTAGCAAAATGCCATCTTCTTTGAAACTAAATTTGTAATGTCTTAGAAATTGGTGTCTCCGAGTTACTTATGAGAGATGTATTTCAGGGCATGATTTGAACTGTCAAGGCCTAAGGCCTTTCAGAGCGTGGCAAAAGAACCTGAAATGGTGGATGAAAGCATTAAAAAGAGCCTGTTTCAGCTTACTCAAATTGTGGGCAAGCCTTACTTTTCTTCTGGATGAGGGAAAGAGATCTGAAAAGTATTAAAAACAGGATAAAAGAGAATAAAATATTACCTCTAGAATGACTGTGGAGAAAAACCTCTCTCCAACTTGAAATATGTATTTCACCTCTGCCTTAAGTCCTATCATGCTTTCCATCACAACACTTTCAACCAACACAAAATGTTTCACAAGTGAGGGTCTCAATCCATAAAATTTCTGGTGCCACTTGTACTTAACTTTTCCAAGTACCTATAAATAATCTCCTTTTTTAGGACTCTCTGCTTATATTAATTTTAAGAGGTGCTCTGGATTTCAAAACACTCAGCTCCCTGCAATTTCTGCTTTTCTAAGCCTGTGGTGCTGGGGCTTTGGTGGCCAAAACAGTCACCCACGTGCCCTGATGCTGAGAGGGACTGGGCTCTCCATAAACTTTGTTGTCTCTGGGAGCATGCTGAGAAGTGCTCACTCTTCTGAAATCTTAGCTTAAATTTCCCATAATCTAGGGCAACAGATGTCATGGAATCATAGAATGCATTTAATTGGAAGTGACCTTCAATGACCATCTAGTCCAACCTCCTGCAGTGACAGGGACATCCTGCACTAGATGAGGTTGCTCAGAGCCTCAGCCTGGCCTTGGATGTCTCCAAGGATGGGGCCTCCACCACCTCTCTGGGCATCCTGGGCAAGTGTCTCACCGGCGCCACTGGTAAAACCAACTTCTTAATGTCCAATCTAACCCTGCCTTGCTCTAGTTTAAATCCATTGTCCCTCATCCTGTCACTCCATGCCCTAGCAAACAGCCCATCCTCAGTTTTCTTCATCTATCTTCATCAGGTGGAAGTTTCTCACCTGCTTTTCATTGTGAACACCTGTAGCTGTGCATATAAACATCATTTATTTAGTAAGTGCCTTTCTTTTTGGGGAGGACAAAAGCTTGTAGAGCCATAGCTCTGTGTGGCTATGGTTGTGGCCATGGCTAGAGTGACCAGAAGGAACCCTCTTTAGTAGGGAAGACTTCTTTTTTGGTTTTGAAATGGTATTTGAGGAACGAGGGTCTCTCTTTGGAAAAAAAAGAGAGCAAGAATTCTAGAAAGATAATTCTGAGAGCACTAGTAAAGGACAGTCTTGGTCTAGAAAAATAATCCTGAGAGCACTAGTGAAGGTAAGTCTTGGTAATGTTTAATTTACTTGAAGCTACTAATTGGAGACTTGGGGTAGAAGCAGCAGCACCCCAACTCAGCAGACCACTGTGGGGAAATCCTGTATTTAGAGCAGCCCAAAACACCAAGCAGGCTCCCTGTAGGGGCAGTTAGGCCAGTGTTTCTGTGCTTTACCCTGTGCCAAGCCCCAAATCTAACCATTTTGTTCCTTTTTTTTCTCTCTTCTTGTCCTACAGGCTTCCTCTCCCAGCTGGTGTATGACAGACCAGTGACCGAGTGTATCCGCGCCGGTCACTACGCCGCCAGTGTCATTATCAAACGTTCAGGTTGCACCTTCCCAGAGAAGCCCGACTTCCACTGATGGTGGCACCTGCAGGGATCAAGAGTGACTCCCGTGGGAGTTGCTGTGGGTGGGGTTGCTGCCAATGTCTTTCCTCCTTCCCTGTCCTCGCCTTTCCAATGACCTGCATCAACGCTTCTGTACTTCTGTTCATTGTCCTTCTAAACAAAATATATATTTCTATGGTGTTTTTTTTCCTACAATGTCTCAGTAGTAGTCTTAACTTTTGGAGACAGTGCTAAGTGAAGCTTATTCTCTCGTCTGTCAGGAAGAATTGTTCTATTTAGGCAGTTTCTAAGGAAGTCCCGTGTAAGTGACACTTCTCGTTACCAGCAGTTAAATACTTCTGTTGAATTATCTACTTTGTATCCAGCTGCGGCCAAATCTTCCTCAACTCGCCTGAAATCAGCAGACCTGAGGTTGTTTGTCACTTAACATTATAAACTGGCAATTTGTTTCTTTCTCTGTAGTGGAGTCAGGCTAGTGTAAAGAGTGGTGTCAATGTCCCAGGAACTTCCTTACGTGTTTGAGTGTGCAAGATCTGGCCACAGGACCCAGCCCAGCTTCCAGGAAAGTGAGTAATTCTCAGTAATTTAAAGACCTGACCCCACACTGGTGTCGTACATCCTGTTTTTTTACACCAAAACCAGTAGTTTTGGGTCTGGTGCTATGTGAGAGCAGGGTTTGGCCACTCTCAGGTGAGTCAGCAACAGGTATTTTCAGTGATTTCAGGGTGATGATGAACATAACATCCAGATGGATCCTCTCTCTCCTCCACGTGAGCTGTCTAGAGGCTGTATTTAATTAAGGTACATTAGTGATAATGAGGTACAGAAATATTTATGCAGGATGTATTGACGGGATATTGCCAAACGGAATCTCTGAAACGCACATTTTTAAACTTTTAATTTACTTTGGGTAATTAAGCAATATGGTGGATTTTGTTTGTATTTACAGTATTCAAAGAGGTGATCTGACACTGCATTCATTACTTTGCTATGTAATTTGATACTGATGAATAAAAAGTTGTCATACAGGTATTCTTGGGTTTGTATTGATTTGTTTGTCCAGCTTTCCTCTATGTTTCCAGCTGAAATGGGAAAACAGATGCTTAAACCATGGTACATATTAGATCTCAATGTTTTATGCATGCATTTTGGTCTTCAGATGGGTGTTGTAGGGTGATTTGGGCAGTAAGGAGGGGAAGGAGCATCAGTTTGGTGTTTGAGATGAAAAATGAATGGTTTGGCTTCATCAGAGAATGTGAAATCAGTGAGAGCCTCACACTTCACTGCACAGCACAGAACAGAAAGTAAATGTTATCACAGTTTGTTACAAAGTGTGTGGGGACAAATCAAAGCTGCAATCCTGATTCCCATGTTTGGCCCAGTATCCTGCCAGACCAGTAGGATCTCTGCAAGTCCATCCTGGAGCTTCAAACCAGCCACTTCTCATGGGGCTATGGAGCACCATCACCACAAGCTCACATCCCTGCACTGTAAGTATCCTCTGTTTTTTGAGCTCGCAGTTTCTGCCTGAAAAAGGTTGCGTGAAAAGTGTCTGTGGAACTACTCATTAAGATATTTCTCTGGATTCTTCATGGTTCTACTCTCAGAAGAGCTTTGGACTGTACATCTCTCATGCTACCATAGGAGGAGAGGAGGAAGATGAATATATTGAGGTGAAAAAAGAGCTGCAAACTGAAAGAGGCTACAGTGTGTAAGGTCTTCAGGCTTTATGAGTTGATAAGAAGAATGTTATTTTTTTACATCTCAAGGTTAATTTGTAATTCTTTAACTTGATGTAGCCATGCAATATATTTTAATCAAGAAAAGCTGAGAGAGAGAATGTTGCAGCCCTTGCCTTTAATGTCTGGTCATTGCATCATGCTTACTGCATGGATTTGGCAGCCAGTAAGGAAAACCCCAATGGTCTAGTGGTTAAATTTACTGTTTCTTTTGCTCTGTGGTGCTCTCCATCCACTTCTGGAACAACTTGGTTAATGTCCTGGACAGAGGATTATGGCAGAATATAAACATGTAAACATTCTTTACTGTTCCAGTGAAACTGCCAGGGTTACTAATTACTGTCAGTGCTGACTAAGAGCTGTAAAGGAAGGGAGGATTTGGAAAGGAAGGTGGTCATAACATAGGGTCGGCTCCTTTCTTCTTTTTCTTTTTCTTCCTCTCTACTTCTCTTTCTTTCTGTCATTCTTACATCCACTGTTTACAATTCAGGATGCAAGAATGTCAAGTCAGAGGTTCAGTTCTGAGCTTTTCCACTGACGTGCTTGGTGAGCTTGGGCTCCTGACACTTGGCTCCCAGGGTCAGCTACAAAGCAGAATTTGAAGCCAGTGGGAAGAGCTGAGGAATAAACTGCTACCCAATTCATGGGAGGGCACCAGAGTCTGACCTGCTCTATTTAGCCATTCATTATTTCTCCAATATCTGTCAATGGATATTCTTGGATGATATATGGATACTCGGAAACGAACTGCCAAATCATGTTAAATAATTGGAATTTGTGCTGTCAAATTGCCTGATGATTTCATCCTGGGTTCTTTTCCAAGATCTGTGTTTCTTTCCTGCTTTTCAGTGATGAAGGAGGTTTTAATCTATATAATGGATAATAGTGCCATCCTTAATATTCTCTCTTAGAAATATTATTCTTCTCTCTGGTCCTGCATCATCTTATTTCATGCAGAGGCATGTGAAAAAACTGGGCTTCCTGAAAAACACCTCTGAAAGAGTTGTCTGCCAGTGCCATGTGCCACTGTCTCAAAGCCCAGATGGGATATCTGAAGAGGGTCTGTCACTGAGCTTGAGCCATCATTCAAACCCAGAGTGCTTACCTGGGATACTTTTAGGAAAATAAATACTGGAAGTCTATTTCCTGCTCTCTTCCAACCAAAGATTATCACTCTCTGTCACAGTAAACTCTTCCCTTTTGCTGCATTTGCTGTGCCCAGCACCATGTGTTTTAGGCTTGTTTTAGTAAGTGGGTAGCAGTGCACTCAGACCCACAGGGAAATAGGCCTGGTACTCAGAAAGCCACTTGCTAAAGAACTGAAAAGAATTAAGAGCTGGCAGTGAAAAAATAAAGGTTGCAAATGATCCACTTTGTTACTTTGGGCTGATCACTTTCTCAAGTCTCTTTTTTTATAAAGAAGATGGGAAACTCAAGAGGTGAAGGTGGTGGGAATTGAAGTAGGGCAGCATCAGCCACATCTCTGCCTGCACTCACTGCTGGCCTCTTAATGATTTGAGTTATCCCTTTTGTATATGAACTAATTTGAAACTATTTTGTTACTCTTATGAAGCAGCACGAGCTATTGCTGCTTCCTTGAGGGCTAAGGCAGGGAAGGCAAAGGAGGGGAGAGGAAAGAAAAAAAAAACCTTATGAAGTGAATTGAAATATGCTACATGACAATGACAATAGAAATGCACAGTGTTTTAAGATGACAAGTCAGGGAACAATCTTTAATTTAAAGGGTCTTATCCACAGTTTTCATAAAGAAATGTTAATTAAAAGTGTGATGCCGTGTTTGGGATTTAAAGGAAATCTTCTGCAAAGGATTTATAGCAATCACAGCTCCAGAGCATTAGGATTACAGATCCTTGTGCTGTTCCTTTTCAGCGATCATGTGATTGGCCTGCTGTTAAATATAGCTCCCATTTAGCGAATGGAGACAGGCAAGGGAAAGGTAGGGATAGTTTCCCTTTAAGCAGCAGGATTTCGGAGGTGTTGGAGATTATACAATTCATTAGTTTTTACATAAGATCAAAGGGAGAAGGGAAGTCTTAATTTGGGCACCAACTGCTGCTGTCTGCAAGTCTTGCAGATTAAATGAGAGGAGAACATGTGTGGTGCTCACTGCTCGTATTAGAGCACGAGCCTATTGTTTTATATCTCACTAACTCATTGTTCTCTTCCCGGAGATAATTCTCACACTTAAGACCTTGGGAGATAGTTATGTCTATTGTGAATAGTTCAGCAACCAACTGGCTCAGAGGTTATTGCCTAAGCATCTTTCCCTGGCTCTAATCCCCTGCAAGGGTTTTTTTCTGAGCAGTGTTGTTAATCTGAAATGACTGCTAACTGACTCCTGTGTCAAACATTATTCATTATGTGCTTTAAATGCTTCCTGCCGAGGCCAAAATAAATTCTGCTTTTAAAAAGCAGACCACGAGGAGTGCCTGTGTAGGATATTTCCTAAAAGATTAGGCTCAAAATGGCAGTTAAGATGATGAGGGGGGGGGAAGAGAAAAAAACCTGTGCTCAAAACAAGGCTTCACCATTTAAGCAGGGACATGCAAAATGAACAAATCTCTGCCACCAGACCCCACTTTCCCTTAGAATTATCTGTAACCTGTTATACATAGGAGAGAAAGACACAAGAAATACTTCAATGAAGACATGGAATAAGTGACCTTATTAGCAAATGAACAAGGCTAAATGAGCAAAATTTGTAAAAGCAGTAATCCTTTTGTGTTTTGGTTTTTTGGGTTTTTTTTCAGGTGTCACTGGTGTTGGCATAAAGAGGGTTTTTTTGTGTCAGTGGCACTGACAGGCCTTGCATGCCTAATGACAGCATGGGAAGAGAGACAGACAGATAGATTTGAATAGCAATAAGGTGGGTTTTTCTCCCAGTGTGAAAAGAGCATGGGATTGGTGTGTAGTGAGATGAAGTATAGCCTTGCTGCACAGTGCAAATATTTAATGCTGTTCTAACTATCCCTTGGTTATTGGAGTGTGACAGTTAATAGCCGTCAGCTGCCAAACCCAGTGAACAGTTTGGTTCCCTAAAAAGAAAATGAAAAGTTAAAAAAAAAAAGTGAAGCCAAGTCAGACTAGAAACCCACAAATCATAAATGTGCTGTGGCTTAGCAGGGCAGACCAGCTCCCAAGTTCAGAGCCGTGTCGACCTGAGCTGCTTCCCAAATGAGAGGAGGGTTGAGGGACATGTTTCCTGGTCCTGGTGCTCCCAGGCAAGTTTTGGCCGGGCTTTCTGCCCCACGGGGCCCTGCCACTCCCCTGCTGGTGTTTGAAAAGGTGATTGAATCAAGGCTGGAATGAAGCAAAGCATTATCATTACTCTGGATCAAATACCTCAAGTCAGTGGTGCAGAGAAAAATGGAAGAACTCCTAAAGTGAGTGTGAGAGAAATGGTGTGCTTGGAAGGCCTCCCTGGCTGTGGTGCCACAGAGATGTTAACATCACTCTGAAATATTGCCCTAAAAGAAGCATTAGAGTTGAATAATAGCAGCATATGGGGGAATATCTCAAGAAATAGATTCAGCTTGAAAATCATAATTCTACATAGTGTTGTTGTTATTCATGCTAGAAGTAACACTTCACTAGGCTTCAAAATTGCTCTGTTTGGAACCTACCTACTTTGTGGGTGCTTGGGAATAGTCGTGTTCCCTCTCCCCCTGTTTATTTGCTGGCTGTTGTGATGTGACAGGGAGTACCAGATGTGATCACAAGGCCACACTCCAGGTGTGAGAGCTGGCCTCCAGAGGACAAGATGGAGCAGGGACCAGAGCATCACCTCTGCTGGCTCTGGAGAGATAGTGGGATGGGACCTGCCTGCTCTCAGGCTGGGATAAAGAGGGACCAACTGCTCTACCCTGGTCTTTTCCCTTTGTTAGTGTGCACTCCTCACAGTAAGGCAAGAGGAGGAGAAATAAATAATAGACAAATAAAGCAGCAAAATGTACAACCATCTGCAAAATTACATTTAAACCTTGATCTCAATTCCTTACAACTATTTGGATTCCAAATTAATGATGATTCTGCTTATCTCCTCTTCATATTATTACTTGTGGTGGATGTTGCACAAAACCCTGTTGCTCATCTGCTGTTTGGGCTTCCTGCATAACCTTTTGTGCCTCTTGGATTTATCTCCCTTCTGAAGCATTTCCCCACAAACACATCTCTTGTCCCAGTTACCTTCATAAAAAGTAGTTTTGGAATTTTTGAAGGAGTAAATCAGTAACTAATCACAATAATTTTTCCCCCAAATCAGATTGTTGTTGTATCTGTGGGTCACTGAATTATAAATTAAATCTTCGATGCAATTCCTGGATACATTTTAAGGAATATCATCTATTGGAGGGGAGGGAGGAGAGAATATTAGTGGCACTCAAATAACTTGTGGTATTTCCAGGGTTCTTCTCTCAACCTATCACATGGAGAGACCTATTTTAGTCTGGCCTGTCCTGAAGCGTAGCCAGCTGCTGGGGCTGCCGTGCAGGGTAAGGACAAAGCTCTTTTTCTCTTCATCTCCCAAGGTCAGTGCAATAACAAACACATTTTATGTCTGACAGTGAAAAGCATTTATCAGCACAACTTTTGCATTCCATAAACGGCCACGGATTTCACCCTGGGTTTGGAGAAGGTTTTTGCTGCAGATACACAGTGATTCCTATGTAGCATGAATACATACATGATATATTTAATTGCCTAAAATTAGCAGGGAAACAGCCTCTTGAGGCTTGATGTTTATTATGCACCACAGTGTTCCAGGACAAAGCAAGCAACAAGATTTTAGCTCATAATCTGGCAAATTCAGCTTGGGAATGGAAGAAATTAATTTGGAATGACTTGTCATAGTATGTTTACTATAGAAATTTAAACCAGCTCAGAAGTTAGTTCTTCTACTCCACAGCAGCAGCAGCTCAAACTGGGCTGTGGGAATCTCTCAGGATAGGAAGGTATTTGAGTTTCCCTGAGGTTCAGGGTTCTACCACACAAGGAGGGCTCACATATTGTTGTCTCAAAGGGCAAAGATAAACTGTGGTGTGCTCCCTGCACAGTATCAGCTGCAGCTTTGCAGTCTGGGCTGACATGCAGAATTACTGTGTCATCCTTTGCATGACATATCTGCACATCTCTGCCTGACACAGTCTTTGCTTGTCCCTCTTGATCCTGCCTAAAAAGTCACAAGTGGCATGTTTTATTTATCTGAGCCTTGTAGCCTTTTCCTAATGACCTCGTTTTTTCTGGAAGAGATGAAGATGGGGCAGTGATAGGGAAGACATCTCTCTATTGTAGTTTGTGCTTCCCTGCAGACTCACTCACACTTTGCTCAACTGATGATGGAAGAACTACTCAGTGCTAAAAAGGCCAGTGAGATTTCTAATGCTCCCTTCTTGCTTATCCCTCTTCCCATGTTTCACACTGTGGTGAGAAATTGACTCTCTGGAACTGGCAGGCAGCCCTACCAAAGGACTACCCTCTTATAAATGGATTTAATTCTTGTTCTCTCTTTTTTCTTTTATATGTCCTGTCCATGTCCTAGCCCATCCTGATGGTGTGATATCCAATAGGAGGAGAGGGCAGTGGATAAAGTTGAGTCTCAAGAACATGAAGGGTTTGGTTCACTTCCTCTCCAAATACTGCTAGCAAAAAAGAAAGAGAGACACAAATGCCTTTTGGGCAGATCCTTTGCTTTTCCATCCTGCTCATTTAGCTCAGATTAATGATTCTTTTTGGCTACCCCTTCCTTTCCAAAAAACAGCTGAGAATATTCCTCTTTAAAAGCAAATCACTGTAGGAGTGGGTCTTGGTGCAGGGCTCTCTCTGGCTGCCACTCCTGCTGACAAAAAAGATTTGCAAGAAGCAAGAATTTGAATAAAGGACAAACGTCACATATGCTGTGTGCTATGGAGGACAAATGCTGAATACAAAATATGTTTAATTGCTGAGTTAATTATCTCACTAAAGTCTAAATGTTGTTTTTCAGCACTACCCCCCGGCCCCCCCCACTCGGTTGTTTACTTTTATCAGTTAGAAAATAAAAAATCAATGTCATGAAAAACATAATTATATTCCTACTAATCTGGAGTGTTTTCTCATTTGAGTACTGCAGTCTGATGCGTTTTATCACTTTCCATCAGATTACAGCAGTGGAAATTGCCAGTTAAAAGCTACGGCTTCAGAGCAGAAAAGGGGAAGAAGAAAAACCCACCCCAAAGCCATGTGCCTTGCCAATCAAATCTTATTCCTAATGACAAAGCTTCTGCGATTTCCTTTCTGACAACACATGAATAGCTAGTGAATAATTGGTTCAACAGGAGCTTCATTAAAGTCCAAGTGAGAAAGCAGGATTTTTCATGTGAATAATTTGGAATGATTGGTAAAGATGAAGCATTATTATAGGATTGCCTTCTGCTCCCCAGTCAGAAATGTGCAGCCTCTTCCTTGCTCAAGTGTGAAAACATTTTGTAAATAGTTCTAGCTACTCCCAAGTGGTGGATGATCTTGCTACTTAGTGAAATGACTTTTTGGTTGCTACCATTTCTGGATTAAATGTTGCCCATTCTCTACACACATGGAAAGTAATTGAGCTTTGTCTGGGCAGCCCAGCTGCAGATACACTCTCCCACTCCCAGCCTGAGCAGGTTTTGGTGTGAGCCTTGGGTGCTCCTTCTGCATTATGGAGGGTAGGGTCACCAACCCAGATAAACTCCCTTTTTTCAAAGGAAGGACCAGTTAATTTGTTTATCCTGAAATAACAGATGCTTCCCTTCACATTAAAAAATCATACAGTGATTCCAGTAGCCCCTGAACTGAGTCACTTGACTCCAGCCACCTCAAGCAGAGAGGACCTCAAAACCAGAAATCTCAGCAGTAGGCAGTCACCTCCTGTCCCACTGAGCTCAGTGAAGCCTTCTCTAGTATGTTGTCCAAAGAAATCACCTGCAGAGTTTTTAAACAGCTAGTGAATGCATGAAAGAGCATTTGAAAGATCTTATAGGGTCATTCACAGTCTGGAGGAGGTGCTCTATGAGTGATTTGCAGTGTCAGGATTCAGGGGTTCAGACTGTTCCCACTGTGTTGAGTCTTTTCTATGTCCTGGAGCAGGACTAGTGTGGCTCTAAATGTCCCCAAGGAAGGAAATCCCCATCCCAGCTGCACCCTTTCCCAAGAGGTTCAACAGGCTGTGGTAGGACTGCTGTGTAAAAGGCAAGCCTTGAGGAGAGCATATTGGATGAACATCTGGTGAGAGCGAGTGTGTATGTGCCAGTGGACACACGTGTCCTCCTGCTCTGGCCTCTGCCTGTTTTGACAGGAGCCAAAAATCAGGGAACTGGGTTTTCACCCAATGTCCCCACAATAGCTCAGCACGGTTATGCTAACGTACAGAGACATATGCTACCTGCCAAAATCTGGTTAATTCCTGCCAAATTAATGACCGTAATAAATAACAACAGTGGTGCTGAACATGATCCTACTCCTCTAGGCAGTGAATAAAACAGCCTTCCCAACTAGAGGCTGTGGCCCGATGTCAAGTGGCTGCAACCCAGCCAACTCAGAGCAGCTGAGGAGGCTTCATGTACCAGAGGAGATTCACTGCAGGGTAACTAAGAGAGGGAGAAGCCATGAGTGCTCATTTGCACAGACAACAGCTCATCTGAGCTCTCCTTTAACACACTGAGGATCCTCACCCCATGTGTTTTTGATATGTGGGTCACCACACTACTCTTGCAGGACTGAGAAGCTCTAGAGGGTCTAGAACCTTGCTAAGCCTTTCTTTGAACTCTTTGAGTTCACAGATAATAGCCATGTCCATTTGATATCATTACAAATCACTTTTAAAACCATTTACCCCATCTCTTCTCACAGCTCTTAGGTGGCTGCTCAGCAGAGCATGCATTGCTGGCATTAAAAAGCCCTGTGAGAGGGATGAGAACTAAGAGTATCGAGACTGATAAATGAAAAACATCAACAAATTCAGGACGTGCAGCAAGAGCGAGCAGGATTTTCTGTGAGCAGTTTTTCCATTCCTCACCAAACAGAAAATATTTGTCATCATTCTTTCCCAGAATGTTTTCAGAATGGCAGCTGCTACCTGAGCTGGTATTTGGGTTGCTGAGCAAGTGAGCAGCATCCTAAGGAAATAAACACAGAGGCAGGTGTGCACCCATGCTCATTTGCTGCTTTTTAAGGGCAGGAGAAGGGTGATGTAATTAGCAGACACATGTTTAAATTTTTAATTAAGAGTTTTAATGGATTATTCACTGCCTACCAGAACACACATGCTCTTACTTTCTGGCTCTTTTCGGCTGGGTTCCTAAGGAAACCAGGCTTAGTCAGTGGTGCTGCCTGCCAGCCTGCCTTCCTTCCTAATCACTCTCCAACTCTTTGGGGTTCACGGCAGGTGAGCACCACTTCTGTGGTAAAATCTTGACTGCATCCCAGCACAGGGGCAGGAAAAGGGCTGAGCAGCTGCTGCTGAAGTTTAGCAATAGCCACAGAAAGACTTCTTCCAGGAGAAGAGCCCCAGTCTACAGCAGAATGAGCTGGGGCAGGGAGAGAGAAAGGCCTGGGAGAAAAGCAAAGGAAGAAGAGTATCCTGATCATGGATTCCATGGCCTCCCTGTTGAAACAGGATTTTTTTAAAGGTATTTTTAGTCTAATGACACTTGCTGGTGTAGTGATGTTTCTTGTGGTGCCACTGTGATACAGGTGGGTTAGGGTGGAGAAGGGAAGGGCATGTAACCAAAAGTCCTTTAGACTCCAAGAGTTTTAAATGCCACTGCTCACACAAGTTGTTTTTTTCTACTTAATGAATTAATGTCATTTATTCCCAGGATTTCTCTGTACTGTATTTTGGTATAGAAGGGATAGAGAACTAAGAAAAAGAGTTCCTAAAGTTTCTGGTCTTACTGAGAGTAGCTGAGATGGGGGAAACAGCATCTAACTACATATTTTGCTCCTTCCATGGCTCAGTATGGGTAGGTTTGATTCCTGGATTATTCCACTATTTCTGTTCTGTGAAGGAAAATGGGTTGATGTTTTTCCTGATGTGATCAGTCTTCAAAAGCCATGGAGCTTTTGAGAGGAGCAGCAGGAGCTGGCTCTCTGCAAGGGAAGGTGGGCTGGAAACTGAGCACAGGACTAGAGTCTCACCAGCCCCACATACCCCAGAAGCAAAAGGGGTAGGTCCAGTGATGAAACAAGGATCAGGCTCAGCCCAGTGAGCACCAGGCAGGTTTGTGGTGATAAGGCAGGTCTGAGATCAGGCTGTAAGTCCACTGTGGGTCAGGTCTAGGTACAGAGAAATGGGCCCAAAGCCAGGGACAGGCAGAGCTGTGACACAGCAGAGGCTTTAGCTCAGATGGGGGCCAAACAGAAGGGGCTCAGTTCAAAAGCAGGTCTTGTAGGGAGCAGTATCAGCCCTGTCTGAGGCCTCCCGGCAGCCTTGTGGCCAAGGCCAGCAAAGGAGGTGGGACGCTCCCAGCTGCTGGAGCTCCAAGTTGGCCCTGAGCCCAAAGAGGCAGCCAAAGAGCCAAGAAGGGGAGGGATGCTCTCAGCGCCGTCAGACAGCCCTTGTCTCCCTGTGTTTGCTCTCACCGAAGCATGGAGGAATGTCAGAAAGTTGCTGTGTGACGTGGAATGGTCCCTGATGGCTTTAAAACCCATGCTCTTCCCTTTTGGATCAGGGCTTGCTGGATGGAAATGCTGTTTGCACCCTGGTGGTCCAAGCAAATGGGTTTTCCAACTCTACGGGGTCTGAGGAAATCATGAGGCTACTCAGCACCTGATGGTGCTGGTGAATGCTGGTATGAATATAGGTATGAATATATTTAAGGCTGGTATCCCTTAAATGTGGTGTGAGATGGGTGGCCACCCAGGAAGTCCAAGGTGTAGAGTCATAAATATTAAACTTCAGAAGCTGAACAGCCAGAAATGAAGCACATTGTTACAGCTGTACAAGAATTCAAAACAAAACAGAACAAACCAACAAAACCTCCCACCTAAAAAAAAACAACAAATGGAAAGAATTTGGGCTGGTGCGTTGGGTTTTTTACTTTGACAGTTTAAAAAGCAAAGCAATTTCAGTGCATCCATGTCACAAGAGCACAGAGCTGCTCCTCTACTCTGGGTACTGCAGCAACTCCCCCTGCAACTGGGCTGGGGCCTGGCTGTGGATCTGTGCTCCCAGCCAGGCCCAGCACAGCTCAAAAACTGGGTGTTGCAAAGACAAACTGCCAGGAAACTCCTAGCACCAAGCTACAAGAAGATTCTTGTCCCGTAATTAGACTCTGCATATTTGTTTTGATTGTTTTGATTGTTTCACTGCAAAATACCTCAGCGAGTCTACAAAGGATATATTTGACATCTTCTGCTGACAGGTTTTTCTACTCCATTCACCAACAGCAGTGTTTTGTCTGCCTTCTGTTCTGTTTGCTACATGAATGATCTACCTATTAACACAGTTTACAGTCACTTTCATTTTTGTTACTGTTGCATTCTCACTTTATGGCTTACTTTGTTTATTAATTCCTTCCCACTGAGTTGCCTGGAGGTAAGGCTTTGTTCTGCCCTGCCTCTGCCCTGCCAGGCTTCATCCTGCTTCTCTGAAGAAGGTCCTTACTGTTGGCACCATTTGCAGTGGTACAGCTGGCCTGGAGAGAGACACCAGCAGCACAAACCTGGAGGTTCTGCTTAAATTCCAGAGCAGGACATAATCCTCAAGGACTTTCCCACATTGTTATCTCAAATGGGAGCTGCTGCTGGAGCAGAGGTGGTGAGTCTGGTTCAGAGTCAGCACTCCTTGCAAAAGGTGCTTTTCCACTTCAATCAAACAAGACCCAGCCTGAATCTGGTTGGAGAAACAATCTTGGAGCTTTAGGAGCTCTCCCCCCCACCTCCCTCAAAAATCTTTTGTAGATAAATTAATGAACACAGATGTTGTAGGAGCAGAATGAAACTCTTCATGTTATTAGGACTCTCTTCTCAATTTACTTGGGGGTTATAATTCTGTTCTTAATCTTGTTACTGAACTTTTTAGTGCTAATCTGCTTTGTTTTATTAATTTACATTATTTTAATAATAAACATAAACATGTTATAACTCTACACTAAAAGTATGTGTGTGGATGCATGTAGAGGCATGCATCTATAGTTTCATAGAGATATGAAGTGATATTTTTTTAATATAAAAGTTGCCTTCCCAGGTTTTTAAATGTGATGCCAGTTTGTCCAGATCCTGGGCTGAAAGGACTGTACCCATTTTGGAATAAGACTGTTAGACTTAAGGAAGATCTTTAAGACACGAGTCAAAAATGCAACATAGAATGGAAAATATGAAGATATAGTTTTGGCTTCTTCTGTTAGTTTTTGAAACATATGAAATGGAAGAAAAATATTAAATTTAAAAAAAAATCTGAAATCAGCAGCTGATAGAAGTGTTGTATTGAATGGAAATATGGACAATTCTTCCAAGCTGCCTTTCAACAGGAAAGCATATATCAAGGACTGAAGGGAAAGAGAATGAGAATATTTGGCTGGACTTAAGGTTCATTCCAATAATGACTCTTCCAAAAGGCTGCTTGGCTATTTGAATTTTCATAGCCAAAAATATTTGCCACTCTTTTTCCATGAGTAATTTTATAAATCAAAAGGCAACAGAGATTACAAAAAGTCCAGCAAGTACATGGATGAGTTTTCCAGTGAGCATCCAAGAGACTGGAAATGTCACAAGCCCTTTAATTTAGCCACAGAGTGCTTCCCTCAAGTTTTGCCTTTATCCTAGCTGCTCCCACAGTCAGGTGGTTGCATTGGCATTTCTCTGTGTGTTAAACTCTTGCAAGATGGAAGGATGGGAGGTTTTTCTTTTCCTTAGCAATGCAATATGCAAATCCACTCCACTGATGCAAAACTGAGCCCACTTAGTGCAGCTTATCATACTGAAATAGCCTCATCAGTGCAGGCACCCAGCATCCTCTTAGCCAGGCTGTAATAAGATCTCAGTGACATAGACAAGGGTTTGTAGGATCAGATTATTATTTGTGTAACACTAAAATCCTACTCTACATGGCAGGCAAACATACAGCACTCTTCATAGCATTTATTTATCAGGAAAAATTGAAAACACAGTGCATCTGTACAGCAGGGCATGTGTACATCTCAATGGCCTAGATCAACCTCACCTGGGATCTCCACCCCACCCTTAGCCAGGATCCCAATTTCAGCTCACCCATCCCTAAGCAGTGAGTGGTATTTTTCAGCTCAGCTGCAGCCATGCCCATTGCTTAGACCCTATTTATCCAGACCTCAAGGTATAGGCTAACTTTCCAGTTTGACCTGGATTTTGGCCTTGCTTCCTCACTGTGGACCTATCTGCTCATCACTGTGCTTGGTGCAGATCCTGACTTGCATTTTGACAGCCTGGCTTGACCTTGGACCCACCTCATCATCACAAACTTTGCTGGTGAGCTTAACTTTTGGGTAACCCTGGCCTTGGTCTGGGGGTTCTGCCCTATTCTTCTCCCTTGGTGCCAGCCCCAGGTTATCTCTAAGCTCCTGGGCTGCAGCTGACCCTTGCTACTGCTCCCTGATGCTGTATGAGCAGCACTAATTATGCAAGTCCAGGAACAAAAGATAGAAATTAAGAGATGAGTGACAAACTTGAGAAAACTTGTTAATTATGGAATGAGTGACTCAGCACTCCTGCCCCCATTAGAATGTGCCACATGAAGGATTTTTTTTCCTAGTGTGTCTCTTACCCTGCTGTAGCAGTATGAAATATAGATCATTAATTAATTAGAAACAACTCAATTGTGTGATCATAAAATTGTTTTTCTTTCCATGAATGGATGTTACTCATCAGTCTCTGTCACAAGTGCTCAGATTTGTCTCTGAATTGGGCTCAGGGCCTCCTGAGTTTCAGATTCTCTCTCATTAGGGATTTTAAAATTACACATGTGGTTCTGAGAACCTCACTCTTGTGGGGGTTTGAAATCTGTTTAGCAATGGGAGATAATTAGAGCCACAAAAATGATCAGAGGAATGGAACACCTCTCCCGTGAGGAGAGGCTGAGAGAGTTGGGGCTGTTCAGCCTGGAGAATGCCCCAGGGAGATCTTACAGCAGCCTACCAGTATCTGAAGGGACCTACAGGAGAGAGGAGGATGAAGTTTTTGGTAGGATCTGATGTGATAGGATAAGAGGTGTCAACTTTTATCCAAAAGAAGGTAGATTTAGACTAGACATAAGGAAAAAAATATCTGTGATGGAACAGGTTGCCTAGATTGGCATATAGATGTCAATGGGGCAATAGATGCCCCATTCTCAGAAACATTGCATGTTAGGTTGGATGGGGCTGTGAGCTACCTGATCTAGATGAAGATGTCCCTTGCTCATTGCAGGGGGGGAAATGTTGGTCTAGATGGCTTTTAAAAGTCCTTTCCACTGCAAACTATTCTGTGATAATAATTCTACCTCTTAAATACAGCCATGAGGCTGCCTGTGTCCCAAAGCCTTGTACCTGGAACAGTTGTCAGGCTGCTTGTGCTCAGCCTTGCAGCAGGGGACTAGGTAAAGCAGAAGCAGAACCACAGAATGGAGGCTCAAGCCCTGGGCAAGCTGCCAGCTGCAGCTCTAATGGCCCTCAGCTGAGCAGCACATCACACACAGCCTCCTTCTTTTACATTGAACTTGCAGTGACTGCTGTCCTCCATTGTAATTCATCATGGGGGAAGAAGACAGACTTTTGTCCCTGGCAGACAGCTGTCTGTCTTGAAGTATATGCGCAGTCTGGAGTGTCAATTTTCTATACTTGTGCTAAAGACACCTTTGTCAGGGGAATCTGGTATGTTAGTGGTGTTTTTGAGTGTGCGTGGGGGATGGTTTTATTCCTTCACTGTGCATTTTGTGCCCTGTCACATCTTTTGATCTTAAAAAAAAAAAAAAGCCTTAACAGTTCATAAAGCTGTGCTGAAAAATGTAAGATGCTGCTGAAATCAGCTGTTGTTTAAATACACAGGGATCGTGTAGAAGCCTCCCTCCCCACAACATGGAGGAGATGAATTTAAAAAACAAACACACACACAGAGACACCCCCGCAGCTCCCCCAAGGTCAACATGTAGTCATTCAGCTCAAGCAGTCAGACCTGCCTGCAAAGAACAACACGCTTAATGCTGCCCGACTCATGATGGAGATCACAGTGGTGTCAGTTCTCAAATCAAAGAGAAATAAAGGTTTGTGTTCCTGTCCCAAGAGAAGGCAATGGGTTTTGAAGGGTTGTCAATCTAGAAATTCCAACTACAAACATGTACATATGCCAGCAGAGTCAGTCTGCTGAATGTATGAATAACCTTTCTCCAGACTCAGTGGTGTAGCATGAAGCCTTTGACACAAGTGGATGTGGTGGCATTTGATTGAGCCTTTCAGCTGAGAAGTATCGTGAAACAGAAATAAGTTAAGTGGCTACAGGTTGCTGAAGTGATTACTGGTGAGGAACATGGCAATTGCTTGCCCAAGATAACCATTTGCAGTAAACCCTAGTAAAAGAGAATAATTGATTTGGGACTATAATTAGGGTTCCAATGGCTTAAAACTCTGTGGAGAAAGATTTAGACTAAATACCGAGGAAAAACGCTGAAAGCAGCAAGGTGTTTCATCTTTGATATTCCGGTGAGGAACCTTCATCAAAGATATACCATTGTTATTTATTGAGAGTAATGTACCATCAAGTTACACTTTTATTCTGGACTTTCATTTGCAGATAAGCACTAACTCCTAAAGAATCAATTTTAAGGAGCAGTCCTACTGAAAGAAGTTAAATTTGCCATCTTTTCCTTGCATCCATCGAAGCTCTCTACTTTGTGTCTATGACCTTATGCCTGGAGTACTTCAATAACTGAATCATGAACCCAAAACAAGTAGCTGCTTTCCTCCTCCTACCTTCTCTCAAGTAGAAGGGGAAGGGAAAAAAAAAAGAGAGAAACTGCAAAGAGAATTTTAAGTAGATAAAATCAAGGAAATTCCCAATTGAAGTGGGCCCTTCTGTTTAAAAGGTGGTTAATGCTGTCACTGATTAGAATCACAGTGGTGCCTTGATGCTGTAGCTGGGATTAGGAGGCTGAGGGGTAAGTCTTGCTCTCTTCATACTCTAGAAGAGAAAGGCAGTCAAAGAAGGTATTACTGTCCCTATAGGATAAAAGGGAAGGTGGAATTCTGGGAGGTTAGGTGATAGGAAGGCTGTAAGAAAGACAATAAATGAAGTCAGAGCTTCTGAGTTTCAATTGCTGATTACTCTAAACTCCTTCCCTTTGTCAGTGTAGGGCTCTCAGAAGGTTTGGTGCTGCTTGGCCAGGATGTTGCTGCCTATTGCAATGTGGAACTCCAGTGCTCAGCTCAGATGGGCTTTGTGGTAGGAGCTGGAGCCATTTAACGTGGCTGGCTGTGGGTTAATTCTTTATGAAATGAGATTGTTGTTCATGTGTGTCGTGCAACTGCACTCAGGAGACCTGATTTTGATTGCTCCCGTTACCAGCTGGGAAGTCAGAACTTTGTAATTTTAGAAGCAAAAGGAGAAATGTAATTTCCTGGATTATAGATGATTTTTTTTTTTTTCTTTCTTAAAGCAATTATGCAATGTCTATAGAGTCAACATGTAAACTCAGTGCTAATTCTTTTCCGAGAGGTTAATTGTTGTATTAGGAAATAAACCTTCATGTGCAGCAATTGAAATTGAGTGGGTTCATCGCTGTATTTGCAACCCCCTCCCAGGCTGAGCATTTTCTCTCTAATAATCCCCAGATAGGAGCATTTCTTAGCTCCAAGTCGGCTTCACCAAGAAGCGGGTTAATGTTTTTCCTCTTTAACAAATGAGAAAACTGTAGCAAGGAGCTTTCAGCAAGAATAGGGAATACCATGTATTTGAAACTGGAAAGATCCTGCTGCTCACTATTGTATTTTATCTCTTCTGCCATATTATTTTCCATTAGATTATTTGGCTTTGATAGCTCTGGATTTGAAGCCAGAGAAAGATTAAAAGAAAAAAGACAAGTGAAACCCTGAAAGGAACACAGGACACAGGCTGAGCAGGCAAAGGGATATGAACAGGGATGCTCAACTGGAAGTTTAGGAATATGTTGTTACTGTGTATAATTTCTTGGTAAGGATGTCACTGCTGTTTTATAGATACTAATTATTTATTTTTACACATATCCTCTGCCAGAAGGTAAATAAAAATAGCTTATTTACTGTCTTTCCTGAAATGGCTACATGTAGGCACAGAAATTCAGGGCCTGATTTTCAGAAGTGACAAACAAGCAAATAAAAAAGGCTGGGCTACTTTTCCTGGATCTAATGAAAACAGAATTATTGTTCTTATATTCCTGAATTTTCTCCATTAAGAGATAACTATCAACTATGTTTGTTTTAATTTTTACCAAATTATGGTATTGAATGAAAAAGCCAACAACATCTGGTAATAAAACCATGGAGTTGATTGTGAATGCTCCTTCTTTGAGATGCTGCCTGCATTCACAAAGGGAATTTCTACTTCCACAAGTTTACAATTTAAATGGTGTTTCAGAGGCTACCACATTCAGTAATTTGTAGGACAAAAGAGACTTTTATAATCTCTAAAATAAATTAGAAAATGCATGTTTCCAACATAAATAATTTCTCATTTGCTTATTTGCTTTTACTATTAATTGAATGGTCTCCTATGAAACTTGGCATTTGCAATGATAGCATTTGTGAGAAAGTTATTTTTATGATGTAATGTGATAATTCATTACATATATTTAATAGATTCCTTTCCTGTTAGACAATTTGGTGTTTGCTTTCCTTTTGATTCTTTTTTGCTTCCCAGAAAGAGCACCAGGGCCACAGATGAGCTCTTTATTTAACTTTAAATTATTTTAATTTAGTCCAGAGTTTCTGAAGATTAATTATTTTGTGCACTCTACTTCAGATTGTTTCATTTGCAGGGAACTAATGTTCAGAATTACTTGGAAGTGAAGGAAAATGAGCAGATCATTTTTAAAACTCTGTCATTGATGCCATATTCTGTATTTTTCCGTTCCTAACGACTGGGATTTTAAATCAGCCGTGCAAAATGAAGCCCAAACACTTAAGGTACGATAGTTAGCTCATCAGTCAGTGGAAACATTTCACTGGTTTTGAAAGATTTGTGATTATTCCCTGGAGCAGGTGTATAACTTAGTAACTACACAAATGATTATCCCCACAAAACACTCCAAGACAATTCAGGTTGATTCACACATCTCATTCAGGCCACAGGCAGCAAAAGTGGGTGAGGATTGATTGAGGTTCTGGGTGCTGCCCACCTCCCCTCCCCACACTCTCTGTTCAGGCATAACTACATCTGTAATGGCTCCCTAATCACAGAGTTTAGCTTATGAACTCCTAATGGCAGGCAATTTCTAGGTTGTCTTAAAAATTTCTCTACACCTTCTGTGGGGCTGCTTGCATATTACTAGGGACAATGCTGGGGATGACTCACTGGATGCAAGTTGAGCACCCGGCTCCTGTTGAAAGACAATGAGAGATGATTAACTCCCAGCTGAGCTTTTGAAAACACCCAACTTTGCTCTTAGGCCACCTTTCAGCTGAAAATAATGCATAGGGAATGCTACTGGTTGCAGTGGAACTGAATATTCATCTTAACTCGGGCAGCATATCTTACTTAGCAGCAAATAACTGCATTAAAAAAGGAGGAAAAAAAAATCTGGCAGCCCAAAATTAACAGAGTGGGTGAAATACTGCAAGGAGCAGGAGAGACAGCGGTGGATGTTATGGAAAGACACAGGGTCTGATTATCCAGGCGTTGAGAGGGATGGGGAGAAAAAAAGAGGGGATGTTCTGCAGCTTAATTAATGGAAAGAGGCTTGTGCATCTGACAGCAGCCCCTCTGCAAGGTGAATTCTTTCATAAAGAGCCTCATTCATGAGTTGCCAAGACATCCACAACCTATTCTTGAATTCACACAAAAATTAAAAGAAAAACAACTGACTGGCTAATTTAGCGACTTGCAGGATGCAGCTGGTGCTACTGTTTTCACCAAAAAAAGGCCTTTTCCCTTAACCATTCCAATCCTCCTCCCCACCCCCAGCTATTTTGTATCCTGCTGCACCAGTGAGGAGTGTGACAACTCCTGACTTAGCTGGCACTGTGGGATATTGAATAACAAAGGGGAATAATATCAGGAGAACAGGGGGATTCTGGCCGGTGCTAAGGAAACTGTTCTGACAATCTCACTGCTTGCCCAGGTGCTGCTATCAGCCATGAGGTAGAACTTCACTCTTTGCTTGTGAGGATTAAAAAAAAATAAACAAAAAAGCTTCTTTATGCTGGATACTGCACCTCCTTCCCTGGCATCTTGCTAAATCACCAACTACCTGTCCTATGTACCACTGAGGAGACAGTTTGTGTAGTTCAGTGTGCAAGAAGAAGATGCTTTGTGTTTCCAGCACTGATGTAGTTCTTCCCAGACACTACAGTAAGTAGCATACATTCCTTTATTACCTGACAAAGGAAAACAAGCCCCTCCTGCCCCCCAAATCCCTTTTTCACTCAGATTTTTCCTTCCCAAAGGATGTTTAATCCAAAATCCTACTGCGTGTGACAACAATTTAACAACCAGTGTTAGTCAGGTTGGGAGCCCTAATGCAAACAAGCCACTGGCTATTTTTAAAGCAGCACTGAAGAAATGTAAAAGTTTGTGAAAGGCATTTGAAATGATGAGGTATGTTGCCACCTGGCTCTGACAGGCCTCCTGGTCTAGCTAACAGAGGTAGAGTTGCTGTAGTAGCGTCAGCGATGGGAAGTGACTGAAATAAATTGTTTGTGCAGCCTGAGCTTTATTTAGCAAGGGAACCTCACAACGAATGCTGCCAGCAGAGAAAGTAAAGAAAACATCACGCAGACCTAGAGAAAACTCCAGCTGGAGGTAGAAGTTTAGTCCTCAAGACCAGTCTTGGTTTGAGCTGCAAAAGCAGAAGGCTGAGGTGGAAGGTGCTCAGTTCTAAAATTATATAGAGCAGATCTCGGGTTCTTCTCAACCTGGGCTCAGCAAATTCAGAGCTGGTTTGTCACACGGGTTATTGCCCAAACTCATATCCTTTGTGAAAGGTGGGTGTGCCAGGAGATGCTGAGCAGCAGTTGAAAGGGGAAGTGCTCCAAACAGCTCTCCACTGGGTGAGGGTTTTTGCTGTCCCTTGAGTCTGAAATGTGCTGGGTGTGCTCAGAGTCATAGCTCTCACTGCTCTGGCTGCACCAAGGGTTGGGCAGCGTGAGAATTGTCTCCAAATTATGTGTCTGGCAACAGCTTGTTTCTTCCGTTTATTAATAGGACTGAAAATAACACAGTGCAAGCTGGGTGAGAATAGGATTAACAAAAATCTGGTCAAGGTCTCTCCTTCCCTTTTTTTCTCCAAGTTTCTTGGCAATATTTGGCCAATAAAAGACAGCCAGCAACTTCAAGTCTGGAAATTTTCCCCTGGCTAAAATTGAACTAGGATGTAGTACACCCACATCACAGTTGGAAGTTGCAAGGATTCATTCACTTACATTAAGGACTGACAGGATTCTTTAGAGGCTCAAAGTAACCTTATTCAGCAAAACTGCCTTTGCAGACTCTTTTATTGGCTTCTAAGTACTGAGGATGGCCCGTCCTTTCATCTGAAGGGCTCAGCAAGTGTGATGTCAGGCTTTTTGGAGAGACTTCCCCCCACCTCCCATCTCTCTTTTATTGTCCAGCTGGATCTGGAGAAAGTTATAAAAGTAATGTTCATTAAAACACACAGAGAGAGTATTCCAGCAGTTTGGAGATCACAAAAAAGCTGTTGGGAAGTTGTGAAAGGGATTTTTTTTCTTGAACTCTGAAAAGAATCCCCCCTTCTCCTAAAGTGACAACCCAATACCCCCAAAGGGAACAGCAGGAGGGAAACCTAAACCTGCGCACAAAGTCAACCGATAATGATTGGAGAGTTAATTACTTTAAAGCTCACAAAGACAAGCTGAGGTGTTAAAATGGCTCCTGAAAACATCAGCATCCTCCCCTTTCACCTAGACTGACTGATCGCAGCAGGACGGTAGCAAGAAGGACCTGAACAGCCCCTGATCATGGCAGCTTTCACTAGCTCTGAGCAAACTGATCTTTGCTTGTTTTCAGTTTCATGCTTCATCTCATCAGCTGCCCTTAACAAGTATTACCGTAAAGGTGAATAAAAACAGAGAGCTGCATCAGGTTGAGTGATGCTGGTTGATAGAGAGTCCTGCAACATCCCAGGCCTTCCTCTTGGGATCAGCCTGGAAAACACCTCTCTTGCCACAGCAGTGAAATGTTTCTTGTCATATCAGTGCGTTTTACACGGCAAAAGGAGAAGCTTCAATCGAGTATAGCTATAACTAACAATTTACTGTGGAGCCTGGCTGCTAATCCCTTTTTCTCCAGCGAATTTGTTTTGAGTCATACTTTATATTAAGGTTCCATTTATGAGGTTTAACACAAGATTAGCAGGTGTTTCTGTGTAAAGCATATAGAGTTTAAATACATTGGCAGGGCGCTTTGGAAGACGATGAGCTATTGTTATATTAAAAAAAACCCCTATTGACCTATTGGACTCATAACGATTAATTACCATTTATTCAAACATCTATTAATCACTTACTAATCCTTTATCATGTTTGTATAGATAGACCGTGTGTGTGGAGCATTGTGAGATACTCTGTATTTGAAAGACACCATCTTACAGAGTACTATCTTGTATAAAAGCCACCCGGGGTTTGTTTTCCACTTTGTTTTTAGGCTTTTCCTTTGCAGTCCTAAATTCTATTCATCCTGATGCCTCTTTAACGTCTATAATAATCAATGCAGCAAAAAGACACACTCTTGTTAAGGCTTCAAATATATGTTAACAGGCCAGTATTTTCTTCACCCTGGCCAGCAAACCTACTCCGTAAGTGGCATCATCTTCTAACCACTTTATAGTTGGTTGGAGAACAGGAGAAATATCATACATTCACCAAACAGAGCTTTAGTAAGAACTCGTTAATTAAGGATTGTGAAGTACTTTGATATAGCAGTGTGGTGTATGTGCCAGAGTAGAATGGGCGATGTGGGATTTATTATAAAAAGTCACTGTTTCCATCCCTGTGGGAAGACAGAGGATCCACCACAAACACTTACTTCCAAATTACACTATTGTGCCAATTACAGCTCCTGAGTTGAGCCTGTGATAGCATTTTCCTTATAATCTATTAGTTTCAGCAACTTAAAAATGCCCTCGAATCAGTAAGATGGCAGCAGGAGACTATTTTATACTGTTATTCAATATAATTAAATGTAATAGATGACCAGAAAATGTGCCTGCATGTTTTTTCCTTTGTTGTGTCTGTGTGTACAAATACATGTCTGTATATATTAATATCACCTATATTCGTATTTGTTAATAGTGCTTAAATGGGGCAGTGATGCTTTGTTGTGTGCAGCAATGCATAAACAAAGAAAGATTCCACCTGGGAAGACACTCACTGTGCTCTTAAGATGACTTTTTTTCCCCCAGGGTGACTTCTTTTGATAGCGTGTGCCAGGGGAGGCAACTCACAGGTGACTGCAGTCATAGACGTGGTTATGTGTGGCAGCAATTGAAGGAACATCCTTTGTTGAAGTCCTAGGAAGTTTTGCCAGACTTTGATGAGGGTCAAGACTTCACCCTCTAGCAGCTCTGAAGATAAATAGAGACCTGTCACCATATCAACATGGACAACTGTGTAATTGTTTCTAAATAGGGAACAGCCCCACCAGCTCTAATGGAACTACACCAGTGATTAAAGCCCTCACAGAGAATTTCTTATACGTGGCTGTAATTTCATGCAGGAGAATTTTCTTCCCTGATTTTAATTTTGAGTTCAAACTCCAACTTAGCGTTCCTTTTCGTATGCTGATGGATTTGGTCTGCATATGGCTGGGCTTCATTAAGTCTGCAGTCTCCAGCTTGTCTTACACCACTGCAACAGATACAGCAGTTTTAGGATTTTCATTTTTGAGAACTGAATTTCTCAGACCACACTGAGTCCTTAGCTTTCTCTCACTTGGGATCCAAAACCAGCAACTGTACAAGCATTTTTAGAAAAATCCTAAGGACTTCTGGAGAGAAGGATATGCTTACCACGTATGCTACGATATAGAAGTGCAATCAAATGTGTTTTCCCATAGAGAAGGAGGGAAAATATCCTTTAAATCAGGATATTTAAATTAGATGTAGATCACAAACCAAAATGCACATGGCATATCAGACATTCTTAATTAGATAAAACATGATTCAGGTACTTCAGACAATGTTACACTGTCTAAAATTGAACTGCCCTAAATTCACATGATGCAGTTCTTTTGAAGTTATTATTTTTGGAGATAGCATAATTGAAATGGATAGTGGATCCAAGTTTGCTGAGGGATGATTCATGTATAAAGAGGTTCATGTGCTTAACTTCACAATTTACATAGTGTTCGCTACACCTGTAAATGTCAAGATCCATAGGAATTTCTCTTCAAACAAAAGGTTTTGAATATGTTAAAAACCAGAATACAACACCCTATGACATGTCGTTCTATAAAAATTAATTTTAGGATAATACTTACATTAAGAAGAAAGAATGAAATAATTCAAACTGGAGACTTTATGATTTTTTTTTTTCCTCTGTGCTATTAATTCCATCTTCAGCACACTGGTAATTCCAAAATGGCCAAGCAGATTGTTGAGTTTTCCTCCAGTATTTTGTTTCCTGAACTGGGATGTGTCATGCCAAGCTTCAGTTTCAAGAGATTGTTTTTTTTCTCCTTTACCACTAACTGGGTTGTAAATTTCCTGGAAAGAAAAAAAATTTAAAAAAAATCAACAAAACAACCCACATTTATAATGGAAATGTTGACACAACATTCAGAATAATATTGCAAATGTGACGCTGTGCTACAAATCATCCTGCAATGATTTATGTTGTTTCCAATAATTTAAAAACTAATTCCAATCACAGCCAAGTCCTGCATAATATGTGAACCTTGAAGGATTCTCAAACAAATACTGGGTCACTTTACATTTCACTTTCCCACTCTGTGTTTAAAGGGCTGCGTGTGGCAGTTAAAAGACTAAAACATCAGTCAACAGGTACGGTATCATAGATACATGCTGGGATATTATTTTCACCCAGTAGCTCCCTGTAAGTAGGTCATTCCATTTTACACTGCTCTATAAGAGCCTTCCTTATCCATCTCTCCCCCAACTGACTGGGGAAAAGTTGCATTCAACCTTATTTCATTATGGAAACTTGGTTTCCTCACTGGTCTATGCCCAGTGCATGATCTAGGAAAGACCTTAATTTACTGTAGAAGGTAATTTCCACACATTGTGAGAGGAGGAGATTTTAGATGTGGAATTTTTTAAATTTTTTTTTGATTTTTAACAAATTTTCTTCTAGAAAACTTTACAGACAGGCAGCTAACATCAAGACAAGGAAAAGGCCTTAATTCACTGTAGAAGGTGATTTCCACCCATTGCGAGAGGAGGAGATTTTAGATNGAGAGGAGGAGATTTTAGATGTAGATTTTTGCCTTCATTTTTTAAATTTTTTTTTTTTCTAGAAAACTTTGCAGACAGGCAGCTAACACCAAGACATGGAAAAGGCCTTAGTTTACTGTGGAAGGTGATTTCCACACATTGTGAGAGGAGAAGATTTTAGATGTAGATTCTTTAAAATTTTTTTGGTGATTTTTTTTTTAGTATTTTTCTTCCAGAAAACTTTGTAGCCAGGCAGCTAACACCAAGACATGGAAAAGGCCTTAATTTTCTGTAGAAGGTTATTTCCTCTTCACATTGTGAGAGGAGGAGATTTTAGATGTAGATTTTTTTAGTTTTTTGGAGTTTTTTTAGTTTTTTTTCTTTTAGAAAACTTTGCAGACAGTCAGCTAACACCACATGCCAACCACAAGACATGGAAAAGGTAAAGCCTGGGAGACCTCTGAGGTAGATCCACATGTGGGAAGATGGCGGTGTGTGGTTGGGTCAATGCTCAGGTGGGTTGATCACCTTCTTTTATGGTACATATCCCCTATGGTGTGTACCCTGTGGTGTTGGGTCAACCATACTTGTGTGGAAAGTGGTGTTAGCCATCCATAGCTGCCAAAACTTAGAATAGTTCAGGTTGGAAGGGACCTTCAAGATGGAGTTCCAACTCCCCGCCATAGGCAGGGACACCTCCTACTAGATGCCTCGTCCAGCCTGGCCTTAAACACTTCTAGAGAGAGAAAACTTGGTCGTGGTGAGCGCCCTTTGCCTCAAGACAGCAACAAGAAAGCGTTTAAACGCCTTTTAAGCCCACACCTTGCCCTTTTCAAACGGGACATCTTGTTACACTTCCCAAGGGAGCACAACCCACCTTTCCATCCCTCAGACCAATTACGGTCTCCTCCGAATCGAGGAAACCGGCAGAACCCTCGAGGGAAGATTTACCAAAGCCTGCCCGGGGCGGTGGTGCTGACACACAGACGTTTAAAATGGGGCTAGAATCCCAAAAATTCAAGCTTTGCCACCCCGGGGGGGCGGCGGAGACGGCGGCCGCTTCCCCTCAGGCTGCCTTCCCTCAGGCCGCCTTCCCGCCCAACGCGCCCCGCAACGGCCACCCGCGCGGGAACGCGCCTCCCCCCCCCACTTTATCGCCTTCTTCCCCCCCTTTTTTATTATTTTTTAAAATTTTTTAAGGAGTAAAAAAAATAATAAAAAGAAAGGTGGGGGGAGCTCAATTTCCCACTTGCCAACAGCAGATAAAAAAAGTGGGGAGGGACCTCTTCTGTCACAGCCTATGTAGATTAACCTTTCAATTAGCTGTTATCAGGTCCTGTGTGTGTGTGTGGTGTGTGTGTCTGTCTCAGCACCCGTCCTCTCGCAATCCGCGTCCGCCCGGCATCGGGGAGGCCCCGGCGGTGGGGTGTTGTGGGTCATTTCTGCTTTAATTTCTTTAAAAAAAAAATCAGTGATCATTGCTGGCGCGGCCCCCGCGGCTGAAGGCTGGTCCCTTGCTCTCTCTGCCCGTCCACCTTGGGAGTGTTTCGGAGTGAGAAGAGGAGCCCCCCGCGGAGGAGGAGGAGAAGGAGGAGGAGGGGAGACAAGGTATTCTCTCTGTATTCATATTTTTTTTTTCCACCACCCCCCTTTCTTCTACCCCCCTCCGGCTTCGCGAAGGGGCTTAGCGGAGGTAACTGGTGCAATCAATCCGCTGGCTGGGGATTCCCTCCACCCCCTCCCCGGCTCGTCTGGCTCTCCTGGCTGGGTCTCTCCAGTGTGTATGTGTT
>VZTY01034126.1:131811-148134 GCA_013400935.1 Turnix velox | reverse complement strand
TTTATTTCTTTGGTATTTTGAATAGATGTTTTAAATGATATGAACCGGACCTTCAAGAGCCTTAAATAGTTTCTTTGATAATTTATTATCATGTGAACTGTACTCACAGGGGGGTAAAAAAAATTATTTTGCGAGGCCAAGCAAAACTGCGCAGAGTCTATTTTTCTACATGTCACGTGTGTCCTGACTTTCAGAGAGCAAAATTCTGTACTTTCCCATCTCTCCATCACATTTGCTCCTTCATTTCAGCAAGCCTAAAAAACCTGAGCGTTACTATCAAACCAACCAACACACCCAAAAAAAAAAAAAAAAAAAAAGACAAACTTCATGGGGGTCCGTAAATTATATTTTTCTACACAGAATTGTAAATTAGATTTTTTTGAGAGATCAATGCTTAACTGAATCACATTTCGTTTTTTGAAATAGTGTAAAATATGAGAATATATTATTTTAATTTAAATAGTTTCAAATGTAACATCTTGTTTTTTTTTCCTGTATTGTTTTCCACCTTTTTTGCTTTGTGAAGACACCATTTGGCCACGTTCATGGAAGTCGAGACTGTTACACAAACTTTTTATTTGCGAAAGCCGTAAGAAAACTTTGTTATTTTTAACTTCAAAAAGAGAAAAAAAAAAAAAAAAGTTTATTAGAAAATAATATTTTTTAAAAAGCGCACATGGCGGCAATTCTGTGACGATGGAGATGGTAGTTTGTACAGAGGGGAGAAAAGGATGTTTTGCATTAATAAATTGAGAAATAACTGCTGTAAATTTACTAAAATGTATTTTTGAATATTTTGTAATAGTTTTAATAGTTTTATAGAAATAAAATGTGCCATGCACAGTCTGGTTAGTATATAATAACTAAGAGTTTCTGGTGCATCCCATTGTTGTTTTGTTTTTGTTTTGTTTTGTTTTTTTCCCTTTTTGCTTATTGATTTAGGAAACATGATACCTAAAGGAGTGCCCGTTATTTTGTTTAGATGTGTTGCTTATAACTTGAATTTTTTTTTACTTTGATTAAGGAACCAAATCCATCACATTCCTGCGTAACCTGGAATCTCTTGTACGAACAGTAGAACCTCATTTATTGGCAAGAGCGAGTAGGAGATGATGTTCCTCTTCTCTGGAGCCCTGGCTCTCCATCTGCATTCAGGCAATGCTTCCTTCTTCCACCTCCAGCCATGGCTTCTGGTCCACCTCCTGGTCTGGTCCAGAGACCATGTGCATCTTTTAAAATTGGTTTCTTGAGGGTGTTAAATCAAGTTTGCCCTTTGAAGCAGCACCAGGATTTCAATCAACATTAATCTGGGTGATGTAAATCTGGAGGAGCAAGATTTCGCTGGATTTCATCTTGCCTGAATAGAGATGTAGGGTCAAGGCAAAAAGAGCAAAGCATCCTCTGCAAAAAGAAAAAAGAGACATAAAAAGTTGTTCATTCATTCTGTGATAGCTGTGATGCATCAGGCTCCATCCTGAGCCATCGAGAGGTTGGAGATGTGTTTTAGGAGCCAAGTGGTTGGGCCAGAGCTGCATTCCCCTGCCTGTTCCCACCTTGGCTGGGTGCTGATGACTGAGGTTCTGCTGTGCTGGGTGCTCCTCCCTGGAGGGTTTCCAGGATCCCTTTAAAAATTCCGCAAAACATTGTGTGTGCGTGTGTGTGGGCGTCTGCGACAGGACCGTGCCGGAAGGGAGCTTTCTTTGAATGTCTTCTTCTCATCCTTTCTTCAGTTTCCATTACTCGCCACTCTAGGATGTTCATCTGTTGGGCAACATTCTCCACTGAGATGGACAGCAGCTCCAGTTGGCCTCTGGGGATGTCCTGGCCTCTGGGACCACTTCTGGAGAGAGTGGACCACGCTATTTCACTCTCGAAGCTTGGGAGCTTCCAGAGTGATGGCTGAGCCACAGCCATGAGCACCCCTTGTCAAACTAGAACAGATGGCTCTCCTTCCTGCCAGCTTCTAGTGCCAGGCCACCTCCATACTCCAAAACCTTGTCATGGTTTGACCACCGGCATGCTGCAGCATCCATGTGAACCACTGGGATGGGAACCAAGCCACCCTAAAGCCCATATGATGTGGGGCATTGCAGGGGACTATGAATGGCCTGGTGGGTTCTCTTTAGGTTCCTAGCGCCTGCTGCCCACCTTGGCTAGGACTCTGTCACCTCCATGTCTTAGGGGTCTGCTGGTGCTTTGTGTGGTGATTTGGGGCACGTAAAAATGTGATCATGAAAAGAATCAGTCTCTACTGTAAGAATCTGGCTTTTGTATGGTGGTGTCCGGGTATCTGAACTCTCTTACCCCTATTTCCAAACAGTGGCTGGCATTTTGTGAAGCTTTTATGGTCAAAAACTGACTATGTCAGAGTCTACCTTCTCCAGAGGTCAGGCTATGGAGGTGTTTAGAGATGTCAGTGATAGACTTGAAACTATTGGCTTAGAGGCTTTGTTGTAAATGGTAACTGGGACAAAAAAAGAGCCATTAGAGCAGGGCTCACACTGGTGACAGGGGACCAGTAGGGACCATATCAAACATTGCCATGTTTAGTCTTCATTGAAAGGCTGAGATGAGCTCAGAGCTTTGCAGTATGAGAGAAGCTGAGATGCTGTCTTATAATACAACCAATCTCATTTGCCAAGCCAAGGAACGCTGTGCTGTGTTTCTCCATCCCACCTCTGTAGGGTGATTGTCTGCCTCCCTCTCACCTTATATTTATTCCATCTCTTCCTTGGGTGCCTCACCTCCAGATCACCCTTCCCTGATATGCATTAGAAGTGCTTCATTAGCTGGACCGACCCAACCTATAGCTACAGCTCTCGTATGAAGGATGTACTGTCAAAAGCATTGTGCAAAAAGCATCTAGGAAATGTCACCATCCATTTTCAGGGTCCAAGTATGGCAATAGTTTGTATAAAATGTACACATAGTGGTGGCTACAGAATAGTTTATGACTAAATACATATCTATTACTGTTAAAATAATGTATAAGAATGTACTTGAAGCTATTATCCTTGTGCTCTGTTGTCTGAATAATTAAAGAAATTACAGAGACTTCCTGAAATGTCTGTTATGTGATGCCATTCCTCTCACACACTCTCAGCTCTGTGGTTTTTTAATCCCACTGACACTGAAACCATTTTGGGGAGCCTGGTGCTCAGTCCTATGGGATTCAGTACAGGATCCTACAAGCATGGGATGCATCATGGGATGGTGACAACCTCCCTCTTCTCCCACCTAAAGCCACATACATAGTCTGGCATTTACCTGTGAAATACTGTGAGGGTCTGCAAACTCATTTGAGTTGTGGGGAGAAAGAGAAGCCCTGATAGGTCAGCTCAGCAGTGCTGTCTGTCCTCCCCAGCCTCCTCCATCCAACCCAACATGAGAAGTGATCCTAATGAGCCTGGGGCTAACTTGTGTTTACCTGACTGCTCTTTCATGCAGTGCCTTAGTGCTCAGACACCAGTTTAACCACCTGAAGGGAAGTTTGGATAAACTGATGAAAAAAAGATCACATTCACTGAGTAATTAAAGTGGAAGCCAAGCTCTGGAGTAAAACAGGACTTTCACAGCCAGGTAGCCATGCTGTGTTACAGCCAGCAGCTCTTTGTGCCCTCACACGTGCAAGTTGACTAAGCTACATGTCCCATATATGTATGTATGCATGATTATGGATGCATATACAATATTATTACCCTTAGAGCCTGCTGGACTATAAATATATTTACCTTGCTCCTCCTGAGCACTTCACATCATGCCAAGGTTGAGCAGGCAATGTAAATCAGCCCAGTTGGGTGATAATTGGGCAGCAGATTTGCAGGTCAAATACAACATCTCTTTTAATTACAGGGGAAAGGAAATCAGAAAAAGCATTTTCTTTCACTCATTACTTCGAGCCATAAGGGACCGCTAGATTTCCCAAGCTTTTGAAATTCTCTCTTCAGCAGCTTCTGCCTCAAAAGTAGTGCAAACTCTGACCAAAAAAAAAAAAAAAGATGAAAGAAAGGTCAATTTTCCATCTAGAGACATTTCAGCTGAGCAGTGTTAATGCAATCCTTGGCCTGTGCAGGCTGGAAGGAAAAAATCACCTTTAAAATTGTATTTTTTAAAGTGATGAGATAGTCTTGGATTTTGATGGGAGCAGGATGAGGTCCACATGTACTGTTTATGCTGAGATTGTTCAATGCAATGAGTGTTTAATACTTTGCTTTCGGAGTGTTTAGTTTTATTTGCTCAAATCATTTTGATTTTCTGAACTGAAAAGAAGTGAACAAATCTAGGGGATAGGATTTTCATAATTCTGTCCTGGTTCCAGTGAAATCCAGAGCTGATCCTGAGCTATGAACAGGAAGTTGTGCTGTCACCCTAAAGCCCAGTGCAGGACCCTGTAAAACTTCTTTTCCTTCCATTTTCAAATGGAAAATGAGCCAGCTCTTCAGACAAACACTGCAGCAAATCAGGAGTGAAACTACAAGGTCAGGGGTAAATAAATATGTGTTTTGATGTCCTGTGACCTAAATGTGAAGTAAATATCAGATTTGCTCAGGAAGTTGTACTGTCACCTTAAAGCCCAGTGCAGGATCCTGTAAAACTTCTTCACCTTCCATTTTCAAAGTGAGCCAGCTCTTTGGACAAACACTGTAGCAAATCAGGAGTGAAACTGCAAGGTCAGGGAATCTGTTTGGGGTAAAAAAATATGTGTTTTGATGTCCTGTGACCTAAATGTGAAATAAACATCAGGTTTGCTCAGGAATTTGTACTGTCACCTTAAAGCCCAGTGCAGGACCCTGTAAAACTTCTTTTCCTTCCATTTTCAAATGAAAGTGAGCCAGCTCTTTGGACAAAATCAGGAGTGAAACTGCAAGGTCAGGGAATCCTTTTGGGGTAAAAAAATATGTGTTTTGATGTCCTGTGACCTAAATGTGAAATAAATATCAGATTTGCTCAGTTTGGTGTGAACAAATGTCCATTCATATTACTGGGAGAAGAGGTGACAAAGGATGCTCTCTGTGGCGTGACCGCAGAGGGTCCCTCAGCCACCAAACTAGCATCTGGCAGCTGCCCAAGGGCAGGAGGGCTGGGACATGGTCAGGGGAGCTGGAGCTGCTGGAGCAGCTTTGTGCAGCTCTGTCTGGCTTCCTCAGCTTTGGGGACAGCATGGGAATCCCTTCCTTGCCCCACCCCATCTTGCCACTGTGATGTCTCCCTCAAGAAGAAGATGTGCTCACAGGAAAAATATACTTGGGAATGCTGTGTCGTTCCAAGTTTTGAGTCTTTTGATGGTGTTTGCTGCAAGGGTAGGGATGACAAATCTGTGTGCAATTACAGCAACATCCTTCTGGTATCATCACACACAGGCACTATCTCACAGACCTGCCATGGGGTTTCACTGAGTATCATAGAATCATAGAGGGAGCTCATTTTATAAGCTGGGTATAATGTGGGCATTGGCCAGTTCACAGCATTAAAATACAGTTGCCTGAACAGTTTAGGCTGGAAGGGGTCTCTTGGGATGCTGGGTCCAACTCTAGCCCATATTAGACCAGCTTAGAGAATGCTTCTGGGGGTGCCATCTTAGAATCATAGAATAGTTTGGGTTGGAAGGGACCTTAAAGATCATTAACCCCCCTACAGGGTCACCTCCCACTACATCAGTCTGCTCAGTGCCTTGTCCAGCCTGGCCTTAAACAACTCCAGGGATTTAGGGGGCATCCACAACCTCTCTGGGCAACCTCTTCCAGTGTTTCATTATCCTCACTGTAAAGAATTTCTTTCTTATATCTAGCCTGAATCTACCCCCTTCCAATTTACATCCATTATTCCTAGTCCTCCCATCACATATCTTGTTAAAAAGTCCTACTCCTATCTTCTGTAAAATCCCCCATGTCTCCAAGGGTGGAGACCCACTACCCCTCTAGGTAACAGGTATAATCAAGTAAGTTAACATTTTGCCTTAACATTGTGATATTCCACCATGAATTTCCCTTTATATTCTCTTTGTATTTCTTTTGTATTTCTTCTTCTTTTTAACCCAAGGGTTAAAACCAGGTTATGTTTAAGAAATCCCAGGTTCCAAATCTGGGACACTCAGAGGTTTGCTGAGCTCTGCTGCTCCCACAGCCCACACTAAGCAGAGGCAGCTGAAACTTTCCTTGCCCAGCAACCCTCTTCTCTGCAAGTCAGTCCCTTCCTGATTTCCACAGCAATATGCACTGGTTTTAATTATTAGACTGTGATGAAAGCAAGTAAACATCAGTCTCAGGAGCTGCTTATGAACAATTCTCCTGGAGTAGTCACCAGTTTGGTGTAAAGCTTTGTTGGCTATGCCAAATGGTTCCCTTTCTACTCCCCAAAGTTTTTCTAGAAACAGGAGCCTAATGAATGTGTGGTATCAAACAAGTCTGTTCTGGCACGGTGTTTGTATGAATAACCCTCCTGCTCTCCAGCCTGTGGAAGCCACGGGGTTCACAGGCATCAGAAAGTCCAACTGCCACTCAAATATTTGCAAATAGTGAATCATGTGATCCCACAAATAACAACAAACCAACCTGGTTTTCTTTCATTGAGGAAAATGCTTATGAATCACTTTGTACCGTGGGCTCAGTCCAGCAACCACCAGCCTCAAAAGGAGCTTTGCCACGACTTCAAACAGGCAGGGGAGCTGAGCTCTGTGTTTGCTCAGCTTTACCTGCTCCATCCCTGGCTTCTTTCATATGCTGTGATTAAATAATGGAGTTCACCGGGCAAGCAGGAATTTCCTAGAGCAGCTAAGAGTGGGCAAATGTCACCTCCTGGCTGCATATGTGCAGCTCCCACTGATGTCAGTAGGGTTACGTATGGGCAAAATGAGGTCAGGCTGCGTTGTCCTACTTTAGGTGCCCTGTGGTATTGCACTCAATTAAGTTCTGTCTCCCAGGACGCTGCCTCCCTCCTGCTGAAGTCACCAGGAGCCTTGTCACTACGCAACAGTGAGGGAGAAGGCATGAAATAGTCCTCTTTGATCTAGAGTGCAATAAGGTTTAACTCCTGGATTCAGGAGCTTGCAGCTGCACTCTCAAAAGAGGGGATAAATTCAGTAGGAAAAAAAACCCAAAAATCTAGGAAATACTAGATGATTCCCTAGTGGAGCATCTTCAGGTAATGTCTTTGCAGACCATGGTGGCCTCAGCAAAACCTACTCAAAACTCAGTAGGAAAAAAAATCTAGGAAATACTAGATGATTCCCTAGTGGAGCATCTTCAGGTAATGTCTTTGCAGACCATGGTGGCCTCAGCAAAACCTACTCAAAACTCAGTAGGAAAAAAAATCTAGGAAATACTAGATGATTCCCTAGTGGAGCATCTTCAGGTAATGTCTTTGCAGACCATGGTGGCCTCAGCAAAACCTACTCAAAATAGGAGGTCATCTTCTCTGTCCTTTGCCAGCAGTGCCCCACAGTCCCTTGCAGGAAGATCCTGAATATCCTGGGTACCACTTTCTGGGCAGCTCAGGAGATTTAGCCACATCTCCTTTGTGGGTGACCACACACTAGACTACTTTGAGAATATTAACCACTGGTAATGAAGTGAAACTATAAATAGCTGTAGGAATGGCATCTCAAGGAGAAAATAGTAAAAAAAACCCTGCGTACAAACGTGTTGCCAGAATGATGCTGTGCTTTGAGTGAACTGGCTTTGGTCCTTACCCCTTTGATGGGGTTTCTTCTGATTTTGGGCAAGTAGCTTGTTGTCTCTCTGCCTTCATCAGAGATGTGCAGAAAAACATCTCTGGGGATAATTTGCTGTGGTCTGTGTGGTCTATGTGATGAAAAACACAGTGATTCAGATATCATCTCCTGCTTGTGTGTCAGTCCACGGGATCTCCTCTGTGTACACTTGGTGAAACTCAGGGATGATCATATAAATGGCACAGCCTATTTAAAAGATTTAGATACTGGCTAACAAATTGCATATAATTTTTAAATCTCTTGCATCTCATAGAATCATAGAATAGTTCAGATTGGAAGGAACCTTAAAGATCATTGAGTTCCAACCCCCCTACCACAGGCAGGGACACCTCCCACTAGATCAGGCTGCTCAGTGCCTTGTCCAGCCTGGCCTTAAACACCTCAAGGGATTGAGGGGGCATCCACAGCCTCTCTGGGCAACCTCTTCCAGTGTCTCACCACCCTCACTGCAAATAATTTCTTTCTTATGTCAAGTCTAAATCTACCCCCTTCCAATTTACATCCATTATTTCTAGTCCTCCCATCAGATATCTTATTAAAAAGTCCTACCCCTGCCTTTCTGTAGGACCCCTTCAGGTATTGATAAGTTACTCTGAGGTCCCTCAGCTCTGCCAGTATCAGATGTCTGTATTTGTAAAATAAGCAAGTTTCTCCTGGGATTCTCAATTCCATTTTAAATATATTTGTAAAAGAGGACACCTGGTTTTTCACTCAGTGTTAAGCTTTGCACTGCACACATAAATCACTTAAGCCTCCCTGTTTTCTGCGCTGTGCTACATTTGGGGTTCTGGATGACATTTGGGTCATCACTGACTCACCCAGTGGTCCTGATGTGGGGACCTTATAAACTTTCCATTGCTCCACAAAGCCACAGAGTCCTGGGTGTTGACATATTTGCCTCCTCCGTGTCCATGCTGGGGTAAGCCTGGTGTAGTCTAAAGCCAGAGTTCCTGTAGGGCTGGGCATCAGCTGTGGGATGAGCTCAGGAGTTCAGAGTGGCCACAAAGCTCAGCACCTCTGTTTGCAAGAGTGAGGCACACTTGTTCAGCCTTGCCTGCCTTGGTAAAAGCACCATGCACGTACAGTGTAGTTAATTAAAACTATTCCCACTCAATTTTCCCCTGAGGGAAGGAAGGGAAAATAGATACATGCTCATGGGAGAAGTGTTCCTTGCACTGCTTCATGTGCTCTGGAGGGGGACACGCAGCACTGTGGGGATAAAATGCCATGGAGGACTGAGGGAACAAAGGGAAGACATTGTCTGTTTCTAGGAGAGGAAGCACAAGACCAAGAGCATCCATTCTCCAAGGCCAGGAGGTGAGGATAGAGTTTTGCCCTGACACCCACCCTACACTGACTCATGGCTTTGGATTTTTGGGATCTCAGGGATCCTTCAAGCTTCATGTTTTGGGAAGCTCATGGAAAGGACAGAAGGCAGAAGGGGCTGGGCATGGACATGACATGGCCAGGTTTGTGTGCTGGTGCTTGGTCTGGATGACTCAGCCCCAGTGCCAAGAGCTGTCCTGGGAGTCAGACACAGGACAAGAAAAGCCAACAGCCTTCCTGCTTCCTGCTCCACAACTTACTCATGGAGACACCAGGGAGCTGCCCAGGCCATTATTATGTTGTGTGTGCATGTGAAAAGGCTTCTTCATGGAAAGTGAGTACCGTGGTCCATGCAGTCAACACTGTGACACACAGGGCTGTTTTCCACCTCAGGGAAAGCCTTTATTCCTAAGCACAAGGGGAGGTGTTTTCTGTACTGAGGACATCTGAAAGATTTTGCTTTCAGATGAGCTCTGATGTCCTGCTTTTGTCAGTGCTGAGCAGTGTGGTACTGAGTTGATGTTGCTGCCATGGAAGGGATGCAGCTGGTACCCAGCAGCATGTGGGGTTATTCTGGATCATCAGGTCACCTGGAGCCTTCTAGGAGGTGCTGAACAACCGAAGGTGCAGAAGAATTGATGAAGCTTTGTGGGACCTCTCTGGTGGACCCTGCAGGAGAAGTTGGCATAAACACAACAAGCAGGATGTAGGGATTACTGAGGGATTGCCACCTCCCTGGGTAAGATCCTTGGAGGAGCAAAGGGGCTCTGCTTTTTCCAAAAACAAGAATGAGTGATAGCATTTAGTGATGGGCAGGATGCTGCTACTTACTGGGACAACTGGTTGTCTCTGTGTAACCCCAGTCCCATCAAGAGGGCACCAGTGATGCCATTATGGAGGGAGCTGAGCACAAGTCCCTCATCTGGGGCTCAGGCTCTTGTGATCCTACACTAAAATGAGCTGGCAGGGTAGGGCCCAAGATGTCCAAAGTGTAAAAAAAAATAATATTTCATGTTTTAAGTTCCCAAAGAGGCTAAATGTCACCTTACACATGTAAAAAAAATCAAGTTTAATCTCCCACTGGAGTTGCTCTTCGCAGTGGGTGACCATGAGCTGTACAGTTTTAGGGTTTTTTAATCTCATTAAGGAGATGTCTGCACTTTAGTTATTGACTGAAGCTAAGAATGAAACAGAGTGAAATATTATTTCACCTTTGGGTACAACATGATAATCAGCAAAATTAGAATATCTTCTTGCAGTTCGATACATCAGAGTTATTCCTTTTCTATTTATAGGGAGCCCAACAGGACAGAAATATTTATTGAGAGCTAAATAATGACATCTGTTATCAAGAATATCAGCACCAGTGGAAGCTGTTTCATATTTAAAAAGAAACTCAGGGCCAAATTTCCTCTTGATGAACACAGGCACAATTTTATAAACTTCTTTAAAGTTTCCCTCTTTACACCAGGACAAAATTCAGCCCAAGGAGCTTATACAAACAAGTACTGCTCACATGTGGAAAAAGAGTTTGCTTTTAAAGAGTATCTCACTGAAAAAATAAAGAAGAAAGCCGAAACGACCTCCCAAACCTTTTAGGATTCGTTCCTTTAGGTGGAATCAAAGTGACCTCTAGTGATTCCCCACTAACTGTGCAGCTTGGCAGCTGAATGGAGTGGTGCAATGGGATGATGCTCTCTCCTCTGCTACAAATGCAATCGATACCTGATTAAAGTTAAATTACAGCATTCCTATCATTCAAGTATGGAATATTTTCTCAGACTCTACCGTTTCTTTTCATGCAAGTCGTGCACAGTTAGCAGAAGAGGATTGTTTTTATTAGCCCATTTAAAATAAGCAACACAATGGATTTATTAGTAACTTATCATCCATGTGTCTTCTGGCACTGCTGACGTGCTCTTCTTGGGGAACAGGCAGGAGAGGAAGTGAGCTGGGTTTGTGATTTAACTCATTTGTTCCTACTTTTTGGAACAATCACAGGCTAAATGGAAAATTATTGCCAGTTGTGCAGCAAGCATGAAGTGGTCCAAGCCATACCCATCCCTAGGTTCAGTCTGTCTGAACAACAGGAGAGAGATTTTCACCTCCACGAGGTCAACTTTTTTCCTCCCACACTGTCAATCTTCAAAAGAAAAATATCATAGAGAGAGGATTTTACAATTCATCAGTGTTGAGGGGAACTAAAAATATGTATCAGTTAAATGATGTCAGTTTGCCATGAAAATCAATAGGAAAGGGGGTTAGAAATGGGATGAAATCATTTAGGGGCAACATGGGAGGAGCTCAGTTGGGAGTAAGATGGTTGTATGCTCCATCCTAATATCCCCCAGGGATATTTCTGGGTTGAGGAAGGCAGCAAAAACCATTGATTCTTCTGGTACAGGGAACAGGGAGGAGTGCAAAGGAGATGCTCAGCTCTGCTGAGAATCACAATGAAGATTTTAATTATTTTTTAAAAAAATTTCCCTAGGTTAGATGTAAACCAGAACTAGGAGAAAACAAGGACATCATTCCTGCTGGAAAAAAATAACCCAAGTTCTTTAGATTCAGATATGATGTAAATTGGAAGGGGATAGATTTAGACTCGACATAAGAAAGAAAATCTTTACAGTGAGGGTGATGAAACACTGGAAGAGGTTGCCTCTCTGGAGGTGTTTAAGGCCAGCCTGGACAAGGCACTGAGCAGCCTGATGTGGTGGGAGGTGTCCCTGCCTATGGCAGGGGGGCTGGAATTCGATGATCTTTAAGGTCCCTTCCAACCCAAACTATTCTATGATTTGAAGAAGTTCATCTCCAACCTCTTTCTTGATTCTTTCTCTCCCCATCTCCATCAAAGACCACAAGCTTTGGCATCAGCAAGAAAAAGGACAAGAACATTGTTTCCCTCTTGCTCTCTCTCCCTGTTTCCTGCTCTCAGCAATGGCCATACCAAGAGCAAAGTGCTGTTTGAATCCTTTCCAGGATTCCCTGTAATTTTTGTGGCAGCTCTGCCTCAGCTGCTGCAATGAAACACACTCCCTTCTCATGGTCAGTTCGACTTTCATCAGCCATTTGCAATGCAGCTCCTTCTTTTTGGCCTGGATTCATCAGCACCTTCCACTCCCACAAACAAATATGATTCAGGACATTCCTAAGAGATGTTTCAGAAGGACTTCTCATGAAAAATAAAAGTTTTACAACTACTGGTGGTGGTTGACTTGACAGCATGGCCTGATGCTCTGCATGCCCTACAAGGGATGATGGAGGACCTTCTTGCCTCTCTGCAGGGATCCAAGGTGTAAAATTGGGCCATATTTCTAACAACCATTGCTTTTTACCCCTAAAAAACCCAGGTCAGATGTTGATCCTGGTCTTTTTTTGTCCACCTGTGGTTTCACCTGCCACCATTCAGAAACATTTTCTGAATTCAGACTCCTCCATCCTGGAGCATGAAGCAACTGGAATGAGTAAAAATATTCACCTGTTTGTCCAGGGCTTAGAAATTAGCTAGAGAAGATGGATATGTCATCAAATAGAGAATCTAGCTATCAGAGGCTCCCAAACCCATCTCTTTGTCCTCTATTAAATCAAAATCCCCTCAGCTTGTCTTTGTTTTTAAGACTTAGAATCAATTTCTGGCAAAGAATCACTTCCCTACTTTTAAAGCCAGGGCTGTGATAATCCAAAATAGTTGCATAGCCTTTGAATCCCAAAACCTGAAAGCTGTAAAAATATAATTTATTTTACACATGCATGCTGTGGGTTTATTTTTCCAGCGAAGGAATGAGAATACAGAAGCTGGTTTCACTTTTGTGGTCTAATAGGTCAGCACAGATTTACCATTTTAAACATGTGCAGCCATAAATACACAACAAAACAAATTGTTGCTGCTGCTGCGATCCAAACCCCAAATTAAAAACAAATATAAATTAGAAATCCCCTTTAGAAGTCTCATCTGTCTAAAGCTGATGAAATATCATCTTGATGACAGAACTTCTTAGATAACAACACTGCATAGCAGTTGGACTTTTTAGAGTATTTTTACTAAACCTCTTTTTTGTTTGTTTTGAATATCCTAAAGCATAGGTGCATTATTAAATCTCTGACTCCATGAGCCATGAGATTGCATGCAAATTCCAGATTATGTTGGGGTTTTGGTTTTTTTTTTTGAGTTAGTTTCTTGCCTTTGTCATTTGCATCAAAGGTATTAACTTGGGGTTGTTCAGCCTGGAGAAGAGAAGGCTCAGGGGGGACCTCACAGTAACTTCTCAGTACCTGAGGGGGTCCTACAGAAAGGCAGGGGAAGGACTTTTTAATATGATATCGGATGGGAGGACTAGAAACAATGGATGTAAATTGGAAGGGGGTAGATTTAGACTTGACATAAGNGGAGGTGTCCCTGCCTATGGCAGGGGGGTTGGAACTCGATGATCTTTAAGGTCTCTTCCAACCCAAACTATTCTATGATTCTATGATGCAGCCCAGGATCTGGTTGGCCTTCTTGGCTGCAAGTGCTATAGATCACCTTGGTCCTCCATGGGCACTTTTGAATGAGGTGAAACATGATGGTGTTGCATATTTTATAGAAGATTCACTACTGTCTGAAAGAAATTTTTCCCAAGGAAAGTTGGCCTGTTTGACAATCTGTTCCTTTAGAAAAGTTTTCATCAGATTAATTGTGCATGAAGGTGATAGTGGAGAGATAACTCTAACAGCCTGGAGAAATAAGAGATGCACCATATGCTCCTGTAGAACCTTCCTGATTGCAGTTTATGAACCTTCATAAGTGGAGTTTGATTTCTCCTGTGCTGGCACCCAAGAGTGGGTTCAGAAAAGCCAGAGAAGGGAGATGCCCTTAAAACAAGGAGTCTTGCTGCTCTTCATCCAAGAGCAGGGAAGAGTCAATGTGTGAGATGAAGCATCCAGGAAGGCTGATGATCCAACTGGATGTGCTGGTAGATGACTGGGCAGCTGTGAAGGTATAAACTCTCATTTGTGACAGGGAGAGAGGGGCCTGAGCAATCACCTTGCCCCCAGCACTGCACAAGAAAGCAATACAAGTTTTAGATGGAAGAAAGATCAAAGACAGCAAGCCAAAAAGGAATTGGGAGATATATAGTTTTGGATTGATTGAGTCAGTTAATGTAGAATGGTTCTTTGATAAAAGTCAGCAATTTTCTTTTATTTTTAGGCAGAACAATTGATCTAAGAAGAATTTGCAGTGATGCTACATCAGCACATGCTACCTAAGCACAAGAAGATGGAAACAAGAGCCTGAGCTGAAGGTTTAGCAGCTTGGTCTGGGAAGGGCTCTCTGTGAAAGTGGGAGGAAGAGAGAGATGGATTTCCAGAAGCATTGATCTTTTCATCATCTATTCTAATATCCCTGGTAGGAATTTAGGAGTATGCTGTTGTTGGTCAGAAGAGCTTCCATGGTCAATAAAGGTGACTAAAAGGTACACAAGATAACCTTGACTGGATAATAGAAATGATGTGAAAATGAATAATCAAAAGTGTTTCTGGTGCACATAAGGCCTGAAAGGAATTATTCCTGGTGGAAGCTGGAGGTAAGAGAGGAGAAATGAGTCCTACAGGCTTTAGCTACTGCCATGGAGTTGTCAGGAATGTGACATGCCTCTGCAGAAAGCTAATGCAATGATGGAGGGATTATCAGATAAGGTATTGCCACCAGAGTGCAAAAACTTTGGGAAGCTGCACACATGCATCGTAAGGAAGGGGTCTGAAGTTTTTGGCTTAGGATTAGAGTGAGTCTGGTGATGAAAGAGATGTAGGAATAAACCCAGAAGTCTGTGAATTCTGGAAGATGAAGCTTAAAGATGGATTCTTAGATGAAAAGTTGCTCATTCTTCATGCACAGTAACACCAGACAGCATCACCAGTCACAGAAAAATGAGCACTCGGCAACATATCATGTCTCTGTAGGAGTTTCATCAAGTTTCACAGATACCCATATAGCTAATTGTTGTCTAGAACAGTGTCCAGCTTAAACTTCTATATCAAAACAGATTTCCAGGACTGACAAGGCCAACCCATTGGTGTGGGAGCAGTGACTAAGGCTCTGAGAGATGTGCTGGGCACAGTGAAGATATCCATCCAGATTCAAGCTCTGGTGAATCAGGCACATCTAACCCAGAGGTTGGATGCTTGGCAGTCAAGACCTCTCAACTCAGAGACCGGGCAGGTGTGCAGATCTGAAGCGTGGATGAGATGCTGTGATGGGATTCCCAGAAAAGCTCATGTATGGATGTTTTTATTTTGGGTGGCTGTAGTGAAAGGGTTTATGTGATATAGATTAGAAGAAGATGTTATGACCTTTCTGGTTTAGACACAGGCCATTTTAACCCCTATCCAAGAACATCACCCCATCACAGAAGGGTGCACTGTCAAGGGTCCAATTCAGGCTGCTTCTGCATGGAGAGACAGAGCACACAAGTCAGAGCAGAGCCCAGTTTCTCCCCAGTGTGACAAAGGTGCCTTGGCCTGGTCAAATCTTTGAGTGCATAAAATCCATCCCAAATATCTGCCCCCATCCTTGAGCAGGTCTCAATGCTCAGCAGCATCCTGACTGCTCTGAATCTTGTTGTGGGACCTGCTGAGCCTGGGCAGCACTCTGGAGCAGCTGTCAGAGAGATATGAGACAGCAAACTTACAATTATTTTAGTTTGCATGTCATCTTGGCACTCAGTTTTCTGTTAGATTTATTGGGTTAGTGCTTTCATCAGTGGGAATGATGCTTCCAGGTTGAGCACATAGAGCTAGGCTTGATGTTTGCATTTCCTCTCCTCCTTCCCATGACCCCCTGTGCCTGGCAGCGGGTCTGATCCCACGTTGTCCAGCCTCTGCCTGGTAGGAACTGGGAGCTTCCACTGCAACCACACTGCAAATGGCCATTTGAAGGCAACCAGAAGGGTCTCTGGTGAGACCCCACCTGGAGTATTGTGTTCTTGAGTCCTCAACAGAAGAAGGACATTGAGCTGTTGGAGCAGGTCCAGAGGAGGCCATGAAGATGGTCAAAGGGCTGAAGCAACTGCCTTATGAAGACAGGCTGAAGGAGTTGGGGTTGTTCAGCTTGGTGAAGAGAAGGCTCAGGAGGGACCTTCTAGTAGCTTCTCAATACCTGGCTACAGAAAGGCAGAGGTAGGACTTTTTAATAGGATATGTGATGGGAGGACTAGAAATAATGGATGTAAATTGGAAGGGGGTAAATTCAGGCTTGATATAAGAAAAAAATTCTTTACAGTGAGGGT
>VZTY01034126.1:24997-120585 GCA_013400935.1 Turnix velox | reverse complement strand
TTTTTTAAATATTTTTTATCTTTTTTCTTTTTTTTTTTAAAAACAACTGAATAAAACCCCTTAAAACTTAAGTTGGCTGAACCTCAGCCTCTTTGGGACAGATTCAAAACCCAAAGCGGGATCGTTTCTACGAACTTTGATTTTTGAATCAAACCCACATTTCTCAGGCTCCAAGAAACCCTTCTCACCCCAATAAGTTTTGCTTCCAACAGGACAGCTGATCAACTGCAGATGTTCCTACTGCTAAACTCAGCTGCTGGCCTGTCTGCTCTTCTCATTTAACCCAGGCTCTCAGACACGCACCACTCCTGCTCTTCTTCTCATCCTTCTCATGGCTAGAGAAGCTGCTCCCTAACAGTTGGATGAGTAACTGTTTAATGACTTGGTTTAAATATCAGCATTTATTTCTTAAAAGTGAAAAATGGAACCTGAGGAGACAGCCTAGGGGTCATGGTGTGAGGGTTTCTACAGCACAGAGCATGTCACCTTGCCTGAGTTTCCTGGCTTGGAATCCCACTGGGCAATTCCTACCTCCAGCTCTTTCTCTGTCCCAGGCTCAAGTCTACCCTGAAGCACTGACAGCACTTCATGGAGAGCAATTGTGCTGGATGCTATTTAAAGATTATTTCTAAATACAGAACTACAAACTTAAATCCACACAAAAATTCTCGTGTTACTGCATCTCATGGCTAAGCTGTAAATGTAAATAGAGTACTATTTAATTTTTTTTTTCTCCAGTGCAAAATTTGAAGGACCACGTTATTCTATTGCACTGACCAAAGAGAAGTTTTTACCTAGAAGACTTTTGACAGCATTTGCTCTTCAATCTTCATTTTTAGTAACTTCTAAAAAAGCCAATTAGGTCTTCCAGACTTGGTTAGCATTAAATCTTTAAAAAATTACTTTAAAAAAAAAAAATCTGTGCTACTATAAATTTGCTTAGTTCATCCTTCCACACTTAGGATCTCTGTTTTGGACCCCATTGGCAACTATTTCATTACATACCAAGTGTTCTTCTGTCATCACTCAGGTAACAAACCTACAAGTTTTCGGTAATAATAATAGGTGGAGAGCTCAAGAGTATTCCTAAAATAAAGGGTGAAGCAAAAGCTCTCAGTCTAAAAACTGAACAACTGTTCATAAAAAGTGGAATCCCATATAAAGATGACATTTTAATAAGTTTATTCAGAAGTAAATGGAAAAAAAACCAACCCTGTTCCTTTGGCAACACCATCTAGATTGTTCTAACCAAAAGGAAATATGATGGGTTTCCCTCTGAATAAAAGATAAGCTCCTTAATGTTTGTATGTTATTTTTGGGAACTGCCATGTTCAACAGCAGATTCACAATGTCCTCATAGTTCTGTGTCTTAATTTAGAAAAACAGATCAAGTCAAGTCCTTTCAGTTAAGAGTCCTTTCAGTTATCTTTTCTTATGATGCTTAGTCACAAAATAGACCTCAAATTAAAGAAACTCAGTCAAAATAAGGCAATCATGAAATGCTATCCCAAAAGAACTATTGGGAATGCACAGCCTCTCCTGTGTAATGTATTTTTGAAGTGAGTCACTAAATAATTCTTTTCCCTTGTATCTGGCAATGTCATTTAAAGCAATCTAGTTACAGCTCAGGACTTCACTACCCCAAGATGCTACTGAAGGGCAAAAGATTCTTGTTTTTAAATAGCAAGGGCAAATACAGCAACGTTACTCCTACACAGGGCTTTGTGGGATAAGTAGAATTGGAAGCAGAAGATGAAAGTCTGTGTTGGAATAGAATTGGAATAGAAAAAAAAATGCAAAGACAAACTTAACATATTTACAAAGGTCGCAACTACAAAGTTCCAGTGTCACCTCCAAAGTTTCTCAGTGCACAGTTATTCCATGAAGTAGAACATGTTTAAATCTAGGCAAGAAAACCTTCCCAGTGCTTTCAGATCCACAACGGAATCAAGTGCATTTCAGTTAGAAAAGCTGAGTTTTCATTGAAATACCTGGCACTGAAGATAAGAGCAACCATTATCAAATATTCTTTGCTATGAAGAAAGTTTTTCAACCTTTCGATGTAAACGTTCTCTCTCAAGTCACTGTGGTCACACAGGAGGGTCTTGAAGAACAGTATCTACATGCATTGAAAGCACTTTGAAAGAAATTCTGGAGTTCCACGTAGTTACAACAGAATGTGAACAAAATGAACAAAAATTCCACCTTTGAGGATCCTCTCAAGTTCAGCTCTTCTGGAGGATAACTCGCTGTTCTCTAGAGTTCAAATCCAGCAATGAAAGACTAAATCCAAAGTTTTCAGAATCTTGTGGTTTTGTCACTGTGTCCTCTTTGTCCTATGCAGCTCCACAGTGCACTCCTGTTTCTCTCAGCAGACATCACTCAACTATCAGTGCCACGTTTATGTGGGACAGATCTATCATGTGCCTGTTAGAAGTTAAAAGAAATTTAAACCTGGGACTCAAACTGATACTAAGGGTGGGGAAGAGACAAAGAGATTCTATGAAGGCCACTAATAAAGATACTTGATTGCCCTTAAGAGAAACACTGAGCAGAGGAGACTGATTAAAATCTTGGAAGGGAGGGAAGGAACCGAGGCAGCAGCAGCGTTTAATCATTTACCTGTGGAATTTCTGTTGAAATGCTAAAGCGTGTGCTGGCTCCTTAAATTTTGCTATGGCTTTCCGTTGTTGAGGAATCATCTGTAAACTCTGCAGAGACAAAAAGCCAAAATATGTATTTAGCATTCACTTAGAAGCTCCCTTTGAATTAATTTTGCATCAAACTCAATGAAACTTTGCTGTGTTTCTTTTCTCAGAACCACTTACTGGTGTGTCCAGGGAATGGAAAGTGACTTTGAGACTACAACAGCAGACCCATCTGAAAGTGTTTGAGCTGGTGCATTAAGAAGCTGCATCTACTGAAAAATCCAGACCATCACTTGTTAAAACAATAGTTCTTTAGTCCCATCCATGCAGATGGACCAAATCCTGCAGGTGAACTCTCAATAACTGAAACATTCAACTGGGCAGAGCTCAGCTTCCCACACAAGTCATTCATTCACCTGATCTGCAGCTTTCCAGAGTTGAAACAGGATAGAAACAGGAAAAAATCTATTGGTTTTGGGTGCCTACACTGCATATCTTCACACTATTTTGACAAAAACAAGTAGCTAAACTTTGACCACCATATGACCCTGGAGGACATGGCTGAGGTCACCACTTCCACATCTTCTGAGTTAATGGGAAACTATGGAATACAGATTATTCCCCCACAGCCAAGTCCATTGGATATGCTTCCCACACCACGTGAGCAGCATTTCACAACACTGTAATCATCAAAAAAGCACTGTGCAGTACTGAGTTCTCCAGATTGGGTATTACGTCACAGCCTGTTCTTACATTTTATTACTGCCTTATTTCCCAAAGTAAAAAAAACAAGCCCCAAACAATCAAAACACTTAATCTATTTTAACTCTCAATTGCTTTGGCAACAAGGCATCAAATCTTGAGTTAGTCTATTGAAAAACATCTCTATATGAATTTATTTTCACTTATCAATACAGACAACTGTAGAAACAAAATGAAAAAAAAAAACCCAACCCATCAGAACCCTTTGCTCACAGCTGCCCAAGTATCACCATTACCCAGTGGCAAGGCAGTGATTTCCAGCACCAGGGGCTTCACAGCACATGCCTGTGCTTTAACAAGAGACAGAATTAAGAACTACTAAAAAGAAGAATAATACTTCCACAGTTTGAATTTTAAAAATACAGATTGTTTCCAACAGCTTTAATTGTAAGTTCTCAGCCACCCCTGCACTGAAACTATAGTAGTGTAAATGATGCAGAATCATTTCATGTTTGTTCAGATATATTAACTATATATTCCTTGTTTAGGTATCAAAAATAAAGTTCTGGTTTTGCTTTAAAAATGAGAGCAATCAGACAATTATTAAACTAAGTGACTTTGATGATATGAATGCCATAGCCTGAAATGCCATCATAAATATCTTTGCTGACAAAAGATTTTAAATATCTCAATATTTCAATAATGCTCAAATACAGGAGCTACCACAGATTAATGACATTTTTAAAAGTAGTTCAGTGTTGTTGGTTTTAGACCTGAGATACTATCATAGAGAAGTTAAAAGTATCAGGGAGGTCTTTGTGTAGTACTAGTGGCAGCTGATCTCTCCTTTTCAAAGGACAAATAATACTAAGGTAATCCTGAATCTTATGATCTCTGTTATAATGGTAAATATATGAGCCTACCTTTCCCAAATTATGATGCCTCATTAGAAATTGGATCTGAATCCAGGTTGGTTCTACTCAGCATCACCCAAATCCCCATTTAACAAAGGGACACTCACATTTCCTCCACAGGAGATTTCCCTGCTGCAGCTCTGTGCTGCACTAGAATCTCTTTCTATCATGAATTCCTAAACTGAAATATCACAGCCTTTCCAAACGTCACAGGTCTCAGAAAACAACTTCATCCACATCTACTCTCTTTAAGTTGATCTAGTCAGACATTCACCAGAGGATGAAAAGCCCTCCCCTGGATCCACTCAGGTGTAAAGGATTGACAAGACACACAATAACTTCCAAGGGATTTCAAATGACTGGTTATTTCCAGGAGTACAGATCTACTGCACAGCACCTCCCAAGACCAGCCTGAGATGAGTGGTATACTGGACATGTTCCCATTTGACTCTGGAGAACAGAGATTACATTCTGACATTTTCTCAGCATTATAAATAAATATATGTTTAGGCAGAGGATATTTTATACAGAAAGGGTTTAGGAATGATAAACCTCATACAGATTTTTATTAATTCCTTTTTCTGCCTCCTTAGGCACTGCTGTGGGAAGATGCAGATCTTGTATTGAATGGATATTGCAATAAAACAAATCAATATTTCATCCTCACACCTGTTTTAAAACACACTACATAATGTAACAATGAAAAAAAAACCCCACAAACAGCAGAAACTCTGGCTTTTTCTGCAACTGAACTATTATCAGTGATTAAAGCATGAATATCATAAAAGGACCATTCCCCCCAGATGTTTCTTTAGGGCTGAAGATCTGCCCTGAAATTTATGCATGCTCTGCCTTGGAAGCTGTACTTTTACCATATTAGAGATAATAAAATTGAAATAGCCTGTGTGAAGATAGCAGCACAATAATCTCTAGTTAAGTTTCACTGCAAAACCAAGGGCTTTGAGACAAGGAGTGGGACATCCATGAGTAGAAAGCAAGAAACCAGGAACCAAACAGCTCTCACACCAAAACTCTCAGAGATGACACTGAGAAGACAACATTAAAAGGGAGATAACAGAACACTGGAGGCAGAAACCAAGCAGGTAGATGTGAGACTGGAGCAAACATTAAAATTACAAGAGACACATGGGAAACATTTCCTCCTTTACTTAATTTCTCTCACTGAAGCAAATGGATTATTTAACAGACTCCACATTCAGTTCCAGTGAGCTTGAGCCAAACAAAGCTGCTACAAAAGGGTTGATGTGAAAAATTTCCTAGCCAGTATCATCTCCAGTCTGATCACAAACCTGCTCTGCAACAAATCAAACACGGGAGGCACTTTCTAAAACTTAAGAAGAACTTACAGAACCACAGAATGGGTTGGAAAGGACCTTAAAGATCATCAAGTTCCAACCACCCTGCAAGGCTCACCAGACCAGGCTGCTCAGTGCTTCATCCAGCCTGGCCTTAAACACCTCCAGGGATTAAAGGGGCATGCACAAGCTCTCTGGGCAAACTGTTTCAGTGTCTCACCACCCTCACCATAAAGAATTTCTTTCTTATCTCCAGGCTAAATCTGCTCCCTTACAATTTGTATCTATTAATCCTAGTCCTGCCATCCTGTACCCTATTAAAAAGTCCTACCCCAGCCTTTCTGTAGGCTCCCTTCAAGTTTTGGTAACCTACTATGAGGTCTCCCAGAGCTTTCTCTTCTCCAGGCTGACCAATCCTGCAAGTTAGGAAAATGCTGACTCACACATCAGCTGGAAGCCACTGGAAAATAACAGTGAAAGGAGGAAACTGTATCCCATTTATTTTTCCTTCCCATCAATAAATATAGATAGATTTTATTATTGTCACAGCCTCCCGACACCTGAAGCATCTTCCCTGGGGGTGACACTTCCTATCCATTACCAACAGGCAGAGGCTGGGACAGAATGTATTTATTTCATCCTCAGCTGTTGCAACCACTCTTCCCCCTTCTGTCCCTCCTTCCTGCTTTTCTGCCACCTTTTGACTTCCTACTTTCTGCCTTCAGAAGTGCTCAGCTTTCTATCTCCATATGCAAGATGAGATGAGAAGGAAGTATCTCCTATCAGGAAGATGGGCATCTCTAGCAGGGCTGACCTGGACAGGCTCATTATAGAATCACAGAACAGTTTGGGTTGGAAGGGACCTTAAAAATCATCTGCTTCCAACCCCCCTGCCATGGGCAGCGACACCTCCCACCAGACCAGGAGCAGCTCTTCCTTTCCCCAGCCCCAAAGATAAAGTAGGTTTGCCCCTAGGGCTGGCAAAAACTCTTGGCTGAAAATATTTTTACAGGTAGGAAGACCACACAGGTCATCACGTCAGCCCTGAAGACCTCAGTGTGTGGTGTCATGCAGAGAAATGCCCTGCTGATCTGGCAGAGCACTCCCGTTCTGGGCAGGCTCAGCACTTCAACTGAGAAGTCCTTAAACTAAAAATAGATGAATCGACTTTGAGCAGCGTCAGTGCAGACAGCTGCCTTTCCCCCAGCTGAGCACTAGGTCGCACTGTCACTCTAAAAAAGCAAAGAGATGCACATCAACACAGCAATTGCTTTTCCCTTCTGAGAACAGAAGAATAAGGACTGCATTGGAGTAAAACATGCCATAAAACTACTCAAAATCCACCTGCAGCTGCTGCATTTTCATACCCTGTAATATACAACAGCAGAGATTTCTGAAATTTTCCTTTTTTAAGCATTGGAATTTATAGTTGTACATCTTCACAAAACAACACTGAGATTTTGAAATTATATGACGTATTTGCAACAACATGATATATTAAAAAAAATATAATAAAGATGATGATGGAATACCTCTGCAGAATGATCACTCAGAACTTATCTGGAAATACAAATCTAACCAGCTGAACACAAGCTACCCTAGACAGTTTCAACATAAATCCAAATCTTTAATCCAAATTCAGAATTGCACTGGGTTTTCTTTTTATGACCTTTGCAACTTATTAGTAATCTACTTTGGCACATGGTTCTGGATGGATGTGTCCTGAATGTCACCACTCCCTCCAGCACAGTCCCCCAGGAGGCTCTAGTTTGGTGGTGTGTTCAGAAATCCTTGATACTTTCCAAAGCTTTGGGATGCATAATTTATAGTATGTAATTATTTTAGATTCAGCACTCAGATTTTACAGCAGGTATGTCATCTGTTTCTGAAATCTTCTCCAGAAGCAGACTGACAGCACAAACCATGTGCTGAAAGGAAGTACTTTTCCTGCTAAATTAATCATGTTTGAGATGTAAAATTCAGCTATGACTAAGGGAGCCCCAAAGATTTGAGAATGTTAATGGTATTTTTTTCTCCTGTGCAGAGCTTTCGCGGCTTTAATGAAGCAACGATGAGAATTAAAGAGTCTCCAGTGATTAGCCAACAGAGGGTATTTCAAAGCTCATATACAGGATAATTTTTTCCACTTTTAGAGTATGGAAGAGAATAAAATTATTTTTCAACTTCAATTGTAAAAGTATCCTTCATCTTCTCTTATACATGGCCAGCTGTCCCAGAAACCTGACTCACAGAACTATCACCTCACTAAAAGGTGATGACAAAACTATGAATGTGGAATATCATAAATTGATGGGAGTTTTTCAACTTCCCAAGAGTGGTGCAAGGTACTTGCACCTTGAAAATGATACTCACGTGAAAAATCTAAAAAGAAAAATGCAATCCTTTTGAATCCAGAAAAACAAAGTTATCTCTTCCTCCACATTCACTCCTTTGACATGGGTTTTTGCCATAAATAGATTAAAATGTTCTGCTATGCCAGCAGAGATCCCCTTCCCAAGACAACAAATGCATGCAGGACAGACATACTGCAACAAAATCAGGAACCAAACTATGTATTTGAAAACAGGAGCTGGTGTGGCCTCAGTTTCTCTACAGATGTGCCTGGAGGGACAATCCAGATTAAGCAGAGGGTCCTGCATCAGGAGTGACAAAGTGCTAGTAATCTATTGGTGTCAAAGAGTAGAGAGATCACTGGGAAGTACTTATTCCCCTTTTCTGGGAGTTATAACCCAATGGAGTCATTCCCATGTCTGGACTGCAGCAGAAGAATGTTGCTTTGATGATGCTTGCTTACCATTAGAGGTGTAGGGTCTTACAGCCTGGAAATCTTTACCTTAAACTAGGGATTTGCTGCTAGTTAATCAACACCATCCATGCAGGAGAAAAATTCTTAAGTTCTGATTCAAAAAATTCCTCTACCCTCCGTAACACATAAAACTCAAGAGACTGATGGCTCAGGGTTCAACTCGTTAAGGAAAATTTTAATGAACAGCTAACAGGATACACTACATCTTAAAGATGGAATCAACTACAATAGACTCAGCTTCCCCCTCTCTTGCTGCCTCTTGAGCTCCATCTGTACCACCTAAAAATCTTGACACCTTCTTCATTTCCCAAAATGCAGCTAGAATTTCTCATATGCTGTTTGCTCATCACAGTCAACTCACCAAATCCCTTCTACTTCAGTTCATCAAAGTTGTAACACTTTACCTAAGATCATCAGAGCTCTGCACTACCCGAGATCTTGGGTCATGGCTTTGGTCATGGCCATGACTTGTTCTGTCCCCTCAGTTATTGCCCTCACACATGAAGTCCCCAAAGCCAAAACCCTTCCATTCCCTTGGCTTCAGTGGGTCCCTTCTGTACTCCTCACTGCAAATCATGGAATCATAGAATAGTTTGGGTTGGTAGGGACCTTAAAGATCATCGAGTTTCAACCCATATATATGAACACTGAGGGAAGAACCAATTAGAGCATCCCTTGGCTATCAACAGCCTCCTAACCATTTCCAGTTGCAGAGGGGTTTGCAAAGAAATAAGCACAAACACTAATAAATACCCATTTTTACAGCAACAAGAAAATTCACTCATTCAGTCTGTGATTTTGGCCCCTTTCAAAATTTAGCAGCATCTGTATAGGAGTAATTACTGTGAACAGGGACCATACAAATTTTCACATCTTTTGTTTTCAGTTCTTGCCTTACAGCAGCAATTCTAAGTGCTTTGTATCTTCCTCATTTGCTGTGTTAATGGTTCTGTGGCACAGTATGGAACCATAAAAAACAAGCAGGAAATATGGTGGCCCCAGTCTCTGTACAAAAGCATCACTTTTCCCCTGCATCTCTCACTATCCACACTTGTAACACTTCACTGAATCTCAGACAAACCAGGAAATTTCTAGTCTTCTAGAAATTCCACATCAGATTTGAAATTCAAGTTCAGAATTAGCATAAGAGTCCTCTGCACCATTAGCTAATAAATTCAAGCATCTCTGTTAAGTAATACCTCTAGATCTCTGACCTGATACAAAAAGGTGATGATTTTGAAACCACCTTTTACAAAGGTACAGCTGATGCTGCTGCATCAAGCTCTGAAGGGCACAGGGATGTATCAAATCCCACTAGAAAATTAGCTATCAGGTTTTTTTCCTTTAAGTACATCCCTCTAAATTGGTCTATGACATTGAATTGAGAGACCAGATTTTGGAGTCTCTAACAAACAGCCAAGTACCCAATAAATTTTTCAGCACATTCCCAATAACTTAACTTCTCTCAATGGTGCACATTTCCTTGCAGGTTTTCTATTAATTTCCTTCTAATATTCTCATGCAAGATTTAGCGAGTAAACACTGAATAAATGTGCTTTGGAACTGTATGAATAATTTCCTAGAGTAGAACACTGTAGAACATGAAGGGACAAAGTATTTTGTGAGAGTATTTTTGCTTTCACAAACAAATTAAACCTCTCTGAATTGATGCAGTAAATAATTCAGCATTTTTCTGTTTACTGAATTGGGAAAGAGTGAGGCAGGGTGTATGTCTTTAGGAGAGCACTGTGTTTTGCAGCAGAGATGATTCCCCTAATAAAGAAATCTCGTGGAATAGCTCCAATTCATGAATTGCATCTGTCTGAAAGAGCTGATCCTGCCTAAAGGAGCACTCAAAACGGAGAAAAAACAAGGGGGGAAAAAAATTATCATCTGTATGTTTCATTATTCATTGACTGATATTTTCATATGTATTTACAAGAAGTCAGACAGGGTCTCCCTAAGCCTTTCAGGGGTTTGAAAACCTCCTGTTTTCCTAAAGTCAGTTTAACTCACTTTGCCCCCTCTCTGGAGGTTTTTAAGGCCAGGCTGGATGAGGCACTGAACAACCTTGTTCAGTGGGAGGTGTCCCTGCACATGGCAGCGGGGTTGGAACTAGATGATCTCTGGGGTCCCTTCCAATCCAAATCATTCTATGATTCTATAAGTGATGTATCAGTTCCAGGCAGGAGTTCACAAATAGAAGCTTCACCATGTGTGTGCTACAACCTTGTCCTTCCTAATGAAGACTTCCTAAATAAATCAAGGATAAAGAAAATCCTACAAAAGGAGACAATATGAAAAAGCAGATGGTGCTGCATGGTACAAAATGAGTGCTACCCAGTGGTCATGAAGTGCTCTCACACCAGGACTGCAATGACAGGGACAGGTAAATGGCAAACAAAGAGGGAAGGTGCAAGTCTACAACAAAAAGAAGGACAGAAACAAAAATATGTTTCCTTTGATACGATCTTAAGCGACCTCTGAGAATGGACATGCTCATTTCACCTAAGAAAATAACCCAGACAGCACAAGGACTCCAAAATGGAGGAGACTCTGGCAGCAGGAATGTGATGGTTAGCAAAATCCTCCCCTGCTGCAGTATCATCTCTCTCCTGCCTTTGCTACACAGGTGTAGTGTGGGGGGAGGGGTGTGGGTGCCTTCCAACATAAATTACCAATAACCACACATTGTATTTAGTGTCAGGGAATTAATTGAGCTTTGCAGAATGAAAAGCCTTTTGGCACAAAAAAAAAAAAAACCCGCTAAAGCAAGGCTGACCTACCTGAATGGGTCCCACTGACATCAGCAGGTTTTTCAGTTGGACATCAGTGGTTGATGAAGAAAGCCCTTCAACTGACACAACGCAGGGCTGAGGTTTGCACTCCACCACTCGCAGGTTCTGTTTGTTTGGCATCAAGCGTCCTCGGCCCATCTGGCCTGCTACTCCTCTGCCTCTCCCGTGCATAATGACCTGCCAACAACAAAAAGTAATGCTGTTTTGATTTCCTTACCTACTGCTTTCTGCTCCCAGAGCCCCACCGACCCTACAAAACTTGGGGATTTGCTTTAAAAGGCTTGATTAAAGCGCACCTTGATCGGAAACATCTTCTTGCTGCTCGCTGGTTTGAAAGGCCACTTATTAACATGTTCACCCATTGCTTAAACAAATCTCTTTTAGGAGGATAACAAGCTATAGAGCAGGGTTTATAAATAGAAAAACATATGTATATATCAATGAGGGTAAAAGCCTCAGCATTAACACAGCAATGGAGGGTCTCATAGCAAAACATATACCCTAGGTCAATGCTGCTCACGTCAACAGCATGTGCTCAGCTCCCATGTTTACAGTCTGAACAAAAAAGTCATAATCAGTGATCACAGAATGGTTTGGGTAGGGAGGGACCTCAAAGATCATCTAGATCCAACACCCCTGCCATGGGCAGGGACACCTCCCACTAGAACAGGTTGCCCAATGCCTCATCCAGCCTGGTCTTAAACACCTCCAGGGATTGAGGAGGCATCTGCAACTTCTCTGGGCAACCTGTCCCAGTGTCTCATCATTCTCACAGTGAAGAATTTCTCTCCTATATCCAAGCTAAATCTCCCCTATTAGAATTTGCATCCATTACTCCTAGTAGTCCTGCCATTCTGTACCCTGTTACAAAGTCCTACCCCAGCCTTTCTGTAGCCCTCCTTCAGGTATTGGTAAGCTACTATGAGGTCCCCCTAAGCCTTCTCTTCTCCTGGCTAAAGCAACCCTGATAAATGATCCTGATCCCTCTTCTCAACCCATGGGTAAATTTTATTTACCCACAAGACCAGCAAACTGCTTCAGGTACCTCCAGTCTTTACTGCTGTCAACTCTAGAGCTGTTACCAGAATGGAATACTCCAAGCACATGGCAAGTAACACTACACCTTTTTTTTTTTCCAAAGTTCCTTTTCCCCCAAATTGTGTAGGACCTGGCATCGGCTCTGAAGCAGGAAATACATGGATTTCATCCTTGTAAATTAAAGGCTAAAGGGTTGGAGAGAGGAAAACCAACAAAACAGGGTAACAAACATTAAACAGAATTAACACTTGAGTTAACATTCACCATGGTTTCTTACTTAAAAAGCCCATGGAAATTAATGACATTTCAAATCCCTCCACACCAGAAAGCAAACAGAATCCTTACAGGAAGATTATAGCAAACAGCTAAAAACCAAGCTCTTAAGCTATTTTCAGGGAATGGGTCAGTTTGCAAAGGAAGAGAAGACACACCAGTGCCACCCAAACCTTCTCCCTGTCTCCTCCCAGAGCACAATCTGTGCAAAAACCCTGTTAGGAGATCATCAACTATTATGAGCGACACCAACTTTGCGGATTGACCAAAGAACATCCTGAAACAGTCCTACACAGGAAACAGCCAGAATAAAAACCTTAAGCACAACTTCAGAACAACTCTTGGTTTCAAAAGCAGAAAGCACGATGGATCACACCTCTGTCAGCAGCTATCTTGGGATGCTTCCTTCCCTCTGGGGAGTGCTGTGCTGTCCAAAAAGCCAGCAGATGAGACAACCTCCAGTCTGTGCTGGGTACAAACAGGCCTCTCTAAATTAAAAAGCTTTCTATGCAATTATGAATCTCCTGGGTCATGCAGCCCCTGTGCTTGCGATTGACAAACAGAATGCTGGATATTCATAGGAGCAACACAGCCAGACACTGGAATGTCTAGCATCTCCAATATTTTATTTTTTTTTAAAGAAAAATAATATGCATCTCCAATAATTATTTTTTTTTAAAGAAAAAAAATCACCTTTTTAGGCTGATGGATTCCCTGGATGTTTTTGACTCCTTGAGGAGCTGCTGAATGGATCTGTGCCTGTTGCTGTTGGTGCTGCTGTTGTTGCATTCCCTTTGTCAATGTGACCTTCCGCACTGGCTGCTGTTTCGGCTCCGGGGGTTGTTGAGGCCGTTGGGGCTGGCCCTCTGGGTGAAAAAAGCCAGCATCCTCTCCCCCCTGCTGAAATCAACAACACAAGAGGGGGCTCAGTGTCTAGGCACTGCAAACCCTCATCCTCAGCAGCCTCCTGCCACATCCAGCTTTCCCAGTGCCCACAGAATGCCAAGTGGGTTTCCCTGCAGGAGCAAACTGGTGGCTGTGGCTCAGAGTGAAATCATGCTTCAGCTTAAAATGCATCCACCAAATCTGAAATATAATTTACTTAGCTCAGACTTGGTTAGAATTACAGCATTCAATAATGCCTTTTCATTTACAAAGAGGCAAGGCATTTTGACTTCTCATTGCAAACTCTTCTAGAGTTACACCTGAACTACAGGATGCATTATTTTTATGTTGTTATTATACCTTTTAAGAGAGGCACACACACTGCAGGAGCAAAGAAAGCTGGAAGAACCAGGCAAGTAAGCTCCTCATCTTTAAAATTCCAACCTCTCCTTAGTCAAAAAATGGTTTTTATTTTGAGGCACATACTTACTCTGCCACCTTCTATACCAGTAGCATTTTAAGCAGTTTCCTTCCTCCAAACTCTGTCCCTACTTGGAACAGCTCCTCCCCAAGGATTTTTTTGTTTGTTTGATAAAGCTCTTATTATTTATAACCACAAGTACAACAAAACACCACCTTCAGTGCCCCTCTCATCCAATGTAGCTCTTTCCACTACATCTCTCAGTGCAAGCTAATATAGTAAAGGCACTAGCTGAAAGCATTTAGAGGGAAATTAATCCCTTCCACTGTCTCTTCCCAAATAGTTCAGGGTTTTTTTCTACAGACAGGTGATTCCTGAGTTTTTGTCTCACTGTCCAGATCATGTAGATCACAGAAAAAGATCACTTGGAGCAAGAGAAAGCAGAGCCCAACAAAAGATCAGGTACTTCTGCATTTACAAAACACATCATATTATTGCATGGTGACAGTATCTATACTTTAACTGGACTCCAATTTTGGAACTCAAATATTAGCAACCATTATAATTGAAGGGGGAAGACTTTGTCTAACCCTCTAGCCAAGAACTCTACTATAGAAGGCATGCCTAAAATAAAAAAATAAAAACATCTTTATTTACCTAGGTTTCTTTTCCCCTTTCCTTAAGCATTTACAAGTCAAAAGACCTTTGGCATCTGTAACATATGGCATGAACCATAGGATTCCATACCAGCTGCCACGTTTCTTACAGATAAGGAGGCAAAAACACAAGGCTATTAGAGGAATAGCTTATGACCTAAGAGCAAAATTATCTTGAGAATATAAATAATCCCTTCTCTATCAGGATTAAACAAAAGCAAATGAAACAGCTACTGAGGATGGGTATCCTTGCTGAGGAGAAATAGTCTGGCTCCATGAGAAAAGTCTCATGTTTGCAAGTTCTCAAGTTCACAATTCATGCCCCAAAAATCAAGTCCTCTGGATTTAGAAGCATGTGCTGGCAACAACTTCTGAATTTCAGACAAACCAGCTCCCTCACACCCCCTCCTACACTTCAAAAGCACAATCTGTCATCAGGACAGCTCTTCTTACTTAAGAGGTTTTGCCCACAATGTCCAAAGCAAGCAAGTGATAGACAATCACATCCAGTTTCTCTACTTTAATCACGTTTTTAATCTGCTAAACCAAACAGCCCCATGGCTTTACAGAAAAATTTGTATATAAACTTCTAAGAGCAGTAACTAGTGAGAAAAAGTTCTCCCTTCAGAGTCTCATCAATTAATGCTCAAAAATATGAAAGCAACAGCTCTCCTCTTCCGAAAAACCCAAAAGTATGCACACAAACAAAATCATACCAGGAAACCAGTATTAAATTCTCCTATTTCAGTATTAGTTCCAATATGAGCATCACCATAAACCCTGTGGCCTGATCAGAAAATTTCTTTTATTCAGCCCTACAGCGGTTGGAAGATGATGAAACTAATAAGGGACAAAAAAATTCTAGAAGGAATTTAACACAGTAACTGGGAACTAAAATCTAATCTCTGCTAAACTGCCTTCTGTGAAAAACCACCCCCAAAATATCTGCAACCATTTCTTTTCAAACCAAAAAGCAATCCCAGCACATAGGAAGAGCATCTAAGAGTGAAGCCCTCAGGTCCAACACACACTGAACACGCTCATTATCAAGACTTCAAAAGCAAACAAGCATTTCCCATAAAAGACCAAGATGGCCACAACCACCCCATATTTAACTACCAAGCCCAATTATCACCAAATAAAACTGTATCTACTAAGCACACAACTATAACAGAGACAAAAGGCACACAAGCACACTATATTGATTCACTCTGATGGGGTTTGTTCCCTACTGGGGTCTCAAATGCCACCTTTGGGCTTCGCTGAGAAAGTCTGAAAAAGCAGAAATATCCCTGGTATTTTAAGGAATTAATACATTTCATAAATAAAAAGACCTGGTAGAAACAATACAGCAAGACCACAGGGGAAGGGAAAGGGTTGGAGCAAAGTCTGCTTGTTCCTGCAACATGAAGGAAGAAGGGGCAACTGGATCAAAGCATTTCTTTACACAACTGCTCAGAACATCTACAGCTTTAGGAGACGATCTGAAGAATGGAAGCAGACAGGAACCTGCAGCACTGCTTTTTAAGAAAGATCTGTAAATGAGTGACTGGGTGCTCAAGGATTAGCAGGGTTCCCTGCAAGTCAGCAGCAGGTTGTTTCCCATTTAGAGGTAGTCCTAGCCTCAAAAGAAGACAAAATCTGGTGGTTTTCTTAGGAAAATGAATCAATAAAGTGACTCTTAGGTCACCATGTGCCTAGGAAGCAAAACAACACAGCCTGGGGTAACAAATTCCTTTTTCACTGGTTGAAGAGATGACAGTGCAAGCTCAAGCACTGCCCAAACCAAAATGAGCAACCTGTGCAGTAGTTAGTGGCAAATCAGACTTGCCACCAACACCATCCTTCGAACTTCTCCAAAAAACAATTAGTGGCATGTTCAGAGATGCCAAAAAAGAACTAAATTAAGCAAACACCCACAAAGAGCTTTTGTTCATAGAAACACAGAATGCATTGAGTTGGAAGCAATCCTCAAATGTCATCTACTTCAAACCCCCTGCAGTGAGCAGGGACATCTTGCCTAGATCAGGCTGTTCAGAGCCTCAAGCCCAGCCCTGACAGTCTCCAGGGATGGGGCCTCCACCATGAGGATGACCCGTTCCAGTGCCTCACCAGCCTCCTGTGGGACCTCAAGTCATAAAACCTCTGAAGATTACTTACAGGGTCATATACTCAATTTAGGAACACTCACATTTTTGGAAGAAGAGACATCTGATTGCAAAGATTACCATATATATACATTAACTATGGATTTTCACTCATGAGGTGTATATAGCACATGAAAGCAAATCAAAATACACAGCAAAGCCACCAGCAAGAAGGCAAGTGAACAGAACTGTACCCGAGAACCTACCCAAAGCAATGTTTAAATCATGGAAGGAAAACTACTAGCACCTCTTCTGCTAAAAATGTCTCAATTTCGGCTCATCTAAACCCAATTTTCACTTTTCCTCAAGACAATTTCTCTATTGCTATTTTTGCCATTAGCTGATATCACTGCCTTCCCCAAATTTGAAAACACAAAGTAATAGATAAGACTTAAGTTTTTAAGTATTCTCTTTTTAAAATCTCTTTTTTTTTTTTTTTTTTTTACAGCATTTCAGGATGTAAAGAGCAACACCAAAGCCTTCAGGGGTGATCTGATGCACAAAGTGCAGAAACCACACAGAATACTTCTCAGTCCACCAGAGAACAGACATTGATTGATACAAGATCAGAATTTATACTGCAAATTCCTTGGAAGTCCTCTGCAAAAGAGTGAATTTCCACTCTCTGCCTTCAAACCAATAAAGAATTAATTTTTTCTTTGTTATAACCTACTGCTTAATTTCTATATTATAAATCATCCTGACCTTGAATTCTGATCTCAGTTCTGAGCTCTGAATTTACAAGTTTTAGAAAGCACCTGCCTTCCTAGTTTCTGACCAGAAAAGAGTTCTCTTGAATCAAACTTCATCATTGTTAGGTTAATTTTGGAGTAATGAAAATGCCTTTACTTAAGGAGTAGAAATTTGGTCAGGGGTAAGTGTAAAAATTATGTTTCAAATTTCAAGGATAGCAAGACAGTGGTGCCATAGTAATAAGGTAATTTCAAATACTGCATTTAATGAAACACAACTCAAAAGATAAAGGCAAATGGATCTGATCTACAAGGTAAATGGTTGTCAGACTTCTACTTCGGAACAGTCTACACAGTTTGACCAGAAATTGGACTAACAAAAAGGAGGAATTACACCATTCAGTGGTCATCAATTTTAGAACCAATGCTCTGACACTTATTGAGGTTAGTTTTCAATAGTGAGACTCTCACTATACATACAGATATATATAGGCAGTGCTGTGTTTTGAGAAACATAAAGAGGGTCCTGTCATGGATTCTAAAAGCAGTACTTTATGAGGGATTGCTTGGATTTAGCAAGCTGAATCTCTCTACTCTATCATAATCATTATGACACTTCCACAAGGAAGATGAAGTTGATTTGCCACCAACATTAGCAGGACAAATATATTTATAACAAATGCTTTAAAATGTACTGATAAAAATGCCTATTGATACTGTCAGAGCTGTTTGCAATTTGACAGATCAAATCTTATTTTCATTCTTAAACCCCATGAAGGAATGGTATCACCAACTTGCATTCTGTAGTGAGCAAATTGATTAATCCCCCTCTATAGAAATCTCAACTCTTGATTACACCTATCAGACGTTAAGCAGCATTATTCTAGAGTGACAACACTTGACAAATTCCCAAACCATTTTTCTCAGCCTTTGTGGCCCTGCTAGCTTGTATTAACCCTGATGAAAAATTAATTTTCCTTATCTTCTGCTAAACCCCAAAATCCAAATCCGCCAAACTGGCAACTCTTTCTGTAAAGGTATTATGAAAACCTCTAAAAGATTAATTGCATGTCTTCAGGTGACATTAAATTAATTTCTGTACTCGTGACAGACATTTGATACTCGGCACTGAGAGGACAGATAACATTGTCAGGATACACACAAGGACAGTGGTGCAGTGTCCCAGGGCAGCCTCTTATGAATTCTCCCCTCGATAAGGCCATACTTCACTGTCAGCAGAGCTGTTAGTGATCTCACAACCCATAGACCTCACTGCACAGGTTTCTATTAAGCACCACAATGCTGTGTCTATCCATGGAATCTTTATAAAGCTAATTCAAAAATCACCCAATAGTGAGGGGATGCACACGCTGGATAAAACACTTAAGAGGAAATAAACTCCACTTGATTTGTGTAAAAAAACCGCACAGAGAAGTAAAAAACATTTTCATCTTTTTTTTCTTCTTTTTTTCATCTCAAATTCTGTGTAATGTGATGAAGGCTTAAGTCTTGCAAGGAAATCTCAATCCAAATATGTCTTGTAATTAATTTCCTTTAAGAAAGGAGAAGCCCCTCATTTGTTACCAGAAATCAATATTTTAAAAACTAGTACCTCTACAGTAGTATCACAGCAAGAGGGGACAACCCCCATCATTTAGGTTACTAAATTCATTTTCACTGAAAGGACAAGAGAAATCACTATTCATCAGCTATTTAGGTTTTTCAAATATAAACCTGTATTTTACTGACACTGTGACTGCAGTCAAGCTAGCAGATGTCTGCACAGACAACTGTGAGAAAAATACAACAACAAAGAGAAAAAAAAGCAGGAAAGTAAAAACCATGTAGAGTAAGAAAGACTATCACCTAATATTACACAAATATTTTTTCACTACCATTATCAGAAATGTATTTAAAAGAAAAAACTCCTAAAAATTAGTCATTTCTCTTTGACTGGAGTTCTAAATGCTTTACCACTTCTATATGGCCAGCTGACAGACTGGGGACCTGTGAATAGGAAGCCTAATCACTTGCCAAATATCCCACAACCAAGTGACATGACCAGGCACTGCTTCCAAACAGCTGAAGATCTGTTTTCAATCTGTCAAACACCAGCGAGAAACACCTGGAGATCCTTTTTTAAATGGCCTTCTAAGTCCTTTAATAGTCTTTTTAAAAAAAATTCAAGAACAGTAGTACTTAAACCTCCTGCTCTCCAGCCAGGCCCAAATACACTGCTCTACCAATAGTCAACTCATCATTAACAACTGGTTTAAGACCTAATAATGATCCAGTTTTGACTCAGTAGACACAGTTAAGCTACATAAGACTATAGAAATGATGAAACAGCCAAACTATCCCTGATCAACACCAGAAAAAATACTTCTGGTGCTGGGCAGTGAACAATGAGTTATTTTTCCCCAGACTAAAACTTCTATGTGAGGCAAACTTACCTCAAACAAGAGTAGCCAGACTAAGCTGTCAGTAAATAAAATGCAGAAGCAGTTCCCTTCCTCTGATAAAACAACACTGTTAAGCTGCTTCAGCTAGCCATGAAGTGATGATTATCTTCTCCTCTGTGCCTAATGGTGTATGAAAAGTCTGAACTTCTTGTAAAAATGGTACCTAATTCCATTTAATCCCACATGCTAATGGAAATCTTAAGTATCTCCTCATCTGTCTGAGAGGAGAACTAAGGCATGGAGAAGAACTGGCCAAAGAGCTGTCAGAGAATGCCAGCCATACCCATGGCTACACTGAATTTCCATCAGAAACAGAGTTATGAGATGTCAAATCACAACTACATGTTTTTCTACTACAAGCACTCACTAGTTCATTATTAAAAAAAAAAAAACCTGTGTCAAAGTGACAGCATAATCAAGGTGCTGGACTGGAGATGTACAATACTTCCAGTAACACCTTCATTCTTATGCTGCTCTCTGCAAAAAACATACTGTAGATATCAATAAACATCTTTTTAAGCAAAGTTTTCCTGATTTCCTTTTCAGCTGCCAGTCCCTGGGCTAGTTTTCCTGTCTAGAATTTTAGTGAAGACTGAGAATGCAGAAAAATCACCAAGAGAAAAGGCTCCTGCTGGAAAATGCAATAATTCAATACTTCTGATGGCCAAGAACTCTTTCAGGAGCATTTCTCAGCCAGACATCAGCTCTGGCACAGAAAGCCAGTACTGGATAACTGAAAGCAGTTCAGCTTCCCTTCTAGTGTCATGTCTAGTTTTTCTAGTTAATGTTCCATGAAGCTTAGAACTAATGGCAAGCTGAATTCATCTGGTGTGATGCCCAAAGCTCCTTGTAGAGTCTTGGCATGGACAATCCCCATGGTCTCCTTTCCCAACCATTTAAAGCATCAGGACTCTCCTAACACAGAGCACTGTACCAAAGGTCTGCCCTAAATAGTCAAACCCAAAACACCACTTAACAAAGACATTTGTGACTTACTGAAGTATTAAAATTTAAGTTCCCTTGCAAGTTAAGAGATTTAATTTCAGTAGTTTTCATCCAAAAAACCAACTCTTTCCTTTGTAACACATTTTAGCAGTGTCACAGCTGCCATTAGTCATCTACCAGGAACCTGGGCTACTCTAGATACCCCATAGCACCAACGTTGTAGCAATATGAATTCAGCACTATATAACATTTATGGTGGGAGAAAAACTCTCCTTTGAGACTTAACAAGAGCGACAAGCAATATCATCAAAGGCCTTGCTCTGAGGGTGTTCAGGAGGAAGCTGCATTCATCAACACACAATTTAAAAGTCTCCTGAGGAAAAGGAGAAACCTGTTCTGCAGTCTATGATAGGAAACACTTTATTGCACTTTAGTGCCAAGTTAGCCACAGAAAAGTTAAATTCAATTTAGGTAGATACCTCTTCCAGCTTTAGAGGATTTTATTAGAAACCCATAAAAAGTACTATCTGAGTCTGGTTCACTTGTCACCTTAAGGCTCCTGAGTTGCAGTGTCCACACATGGCCTTGTATTTCATTTTCTCAATAGACCATATATAACCCAAATAGTACAGTCCATTTCACTGCCTCAAGTCATGACACATTCTCTCTTCTATAGGGGTCATTCCTCATAGAAGTCTGAGAGGAGAGGGTTTATTGCTCAATTCCAAACATTTCATGAAAATACCATGCCTTCTTCATGACCACTGATATTCCTCAAAGTGACAAATGCAGTATCTGAGCATTCAGGTATCATGGTTTCTGCAGCTCCCCCAGTCTGCTGCTGGAGCATGGACCTTATCCACTCCTTCCAATAGTGGATACTAATAAACACCAACGCTGTTCTCAAAAAGTAATAGGACTATATACAATAAGAGTAATTTCTGTGCTGCAGAGCTTAGTGAAGGACTCCCTCAAGAACATGTCATACATACAAGTGCCAAAAATCCTAAGTGTTTGTGATTCCTGACATATTTACATGAAAGGCGCTATAGAGCTTTCAAGTCAAATATTTTTAATTAAACTTGAACATACACATGCAAGTAGAAACAAGTACAAACATCAACCACAGTTTGTTGATAAAATTACATTATCAAGCAAAAATCAACTCAATCAGTATCTTTTCCCATATTTAAAACTCCACAGTCATCTCTTACACTTCCCAGTTACTCTGTGAATAAAATAATCTATCTTCCATTCCAAATCTCTTTTTACAGTTCATGGACATTTTCTGTGACAGGTATTTAAAACAAATGAATTTGCCAACTCTTCTTCAAGCTTTTCAGACAAAGTATTCCAGGTTTTCAGGAATTAAGATACTGCTTCTAATTCAACAGAGAAGATAGAGATTTTAATGTATTTATATATAATTATGAAAAAAAGCTCATTTTGCAGTTTTCCATAGAGACAAAGAGCGGTGTATTCTTGGTGCATCATAAGAATCAGGGTTTTCAGGCATCTGGGAGAGACAAACATCTCTTTGAGCATGGCAGGCCATTTTCTGGCTAGAGAGAAATCACCCAACAATAAGATGACTGAACTATACAGAGGTTTCAAGATATACCATTTCCCCAACAGAGCCTTAAACTAAATGAAAAAACATGTTAGGCACATATTTCATACAATCTTAAGATATGTAAGGTTGTAGCTGGTACAAACCTGTTGTTCTAGGACTGAAGAGAGTTCTAATATATAGGCTTAAAAAATTCAATTGCACTTCGTACAGGAACCATTTACTGACAGAGGAGACCAGCACAAGCAGCCAAGGGGTTAGAAAACGCACTACCAAGAGGGAGAGAAAGACACAAGTGCTCAGAAACAAAAGATCTTTCAAGAGAGACACAGAAGGAGAGATTTAATTTCTTTCCCATGTCTCTTGAAGTGTAATACAATTACTCATAGATTCAAAAGCAGCAGGAAAATGTGGTCTGGTCACAAAGAAAGTTCTCTTAAACATACAAGTTAGACACTGGAATAGATGGTGAAAGAAATTTCCAATGAGATCTCAGAAAAAAAGTTTGTCAGATCTTTCAGGAATACTCTAGAGTCCATTTCCCCCTCAAGACAGAATAAATTATTTCCACTGTCTTCCCACCCCATTTTCTATTATTTTATCATTACATTCTCTCATAATGTATTAGGGTTTTTCTTCCCAACAAACAACATTCTACAACCCCACTAAGTTTACTCTTATGCAAATCCATAGGATTAACATCTGGCTTCTCACACAGCCTGGCAAATCTTATACATTTTCTCAGGAAAACATATCATGTGAATACTCAGCAAATACGCTGAATTCCCATAAGTGGAAAGGATGGCTCTCAAGACATGCCACACAACCCAAAAAGTAGACCAGATCCTTAGAAAGATGTTTGGGGCCTCCATGGAAAAAAAAAAAAAAAATCCAACAAAACCATCAAAATTAATCTGCTTAAATATTAAGCACTACTATATATTCTAGGAACATAACACTTAAAGGAGTAAGTGTGAAAACTATTCACTGTACTGTGAATTTATGAAAAAATTAGAGTATTAAAAAGGGACTGTTATATCAGTATGAGAAAGGGAAGAGAATTTGCTTTAAAAAAAAACATCAGACAACATCATTAATAGAATCACAAAATGCTTTAGGTTGGAAGGGACCTTGAAGGTCATCTAGTTCCAAACTTTCTGCCCTGAGCAGGGACTTCTCCCACTAGACAAGGTTACTTTAAGTCCAGTCCAGCCTGGCCCTGAACAACTCCAGGGATGGGACATCCACAGCTTCTCTGGGCAACCTGTTACAATGACTCAGCATCCTCAAAGTGAAAAATACCTTCCTGTTATCTAACCTAACCCCAGCTTTTCCTAGTGTGAAGCTCCTCCTACGGCTACAAGCCCTTGTAAAAACTCCCTCTCCAGCTTTCTTGGGGGCACCCTTCAGATACTGAAGGCCACTGCTCCTCTCCAGGATCCTAGAATAGTTTGGGTTGGAAGGGATCTTAAAGATCACCATGTTCCAACCCCCCTGCCATAGGCAGGGACACCTCCCACTAGACCAGGTTGTCCAGTTTGGTGAAAATACCTCAACTCTCTCAGCCTGTTATAGACAGATATAAAATCTGACATACAGGAAATGCTGAGTAATTTTCTACTTTGCTTTCCTTCTAGTATAAGAAGGCATAAATTAAGGCATCTTATGCATCAGATGAAGTGGACAACCTAAAATATTTCTTAGAATTTAATTAGTAATTCAAACAATTCTATAAAAATACTTATAAAGGAAAATCCTCTCAAGACAGCATACCATAGAAATATATTTTTATTACTTTCAGTAATAAGTGATATGATCTATGAACCTGGAGTTCATAGATCCTCAGTAATACTGGAGTGTCCAACAACACAAATAAATAGTTAGTAGTTTAGACTAGGAAAAATATAGCCCTTGAGAGAAGAAACCATTCTTTTCTGACAGTAATTGTATATCATAAATCTTATCAATAAACCAAGTAAAACTCCTGAACTGTGCTAAGCAAAAATATACCACCAGCAACACAACACTTAATCCTGTTCTATGGAGGGTCCTACTAAATCTAGAACAGTCCTTGCTACTGTAACCTGACTTAGGTCAACCTGCTCTAGATAGAGTTAGTACAAGTCTGGCCTCTATCAGCTCCTTCATGGGACAGCTCTGCTACTGTGCTGGCAGCTGAAAGAAAAGATATTTTTCAAGTCTTTGCCAATATGAATCAAGACAATTTTGAAAAGGAACACACACCGAGTCTAATCACGAGCCATCTCACACATACACAGGAACTCAAAATATCTCTGCACAGAAGAGCTCCAGAAAGGAAAAAAGGTCCATTAGACTGCGGGAAACAGCAGGGCTGCTTGACTGCAGGATCAAGCCAGTGCAAGAGATACCAGTCACCCCCTTGGCCAAAGGCAGGGAATAAGTAGATGCACTATTACAGGCCAAGGAGAATGGTTAGGAAAAATGAGATTCAGCTTTTGCTTGGTATTTAGGGTTGAAGTAAAAGCTGTGAAAAAGGATGTGGCAGGATTAAACACTAGAAATGGAAAGTAAATGGGATGTTTGATCTTTACACTATCCAAAGTCCAAGTAGTTTTTCATTCTCCTTCAAAATCCTTTCCAAAAGGGCCTCTTTGCTGCTCCAATTTTTTAATTTGTGTGGTCAAGGAAACAAAGTCACTGATTAAGCTTGTCACTAACTGATTAAAAATTAATCAACTATCTTGATCAGTGCTAAACAGCTAATTGTGATGCTCACTTTTATTCTTCTGGAAGGAAAATTCAAAATGTCCACGATGATATGAAAAAAGTTAACAAAGGCATCATATAAAGAACCTGTGTTACCTTGCTAAAGCCCTGGTAACTCAAATGTAAGGAAGACAGAGCAAATCTCTTCCTGTATACAATGGAATAGGGGTTACCCACACATTTAATAAAGATAATTGTTCTTGCTTACACTGTGAGACTTATTTGAAACAAATCACTTACGGTTTTTTGAAACAGAGCATTATGATAAAAACTATTTCATTGTGAATGCTACTGCAGGCACTGATACCCATTTGTTAGGAAGAGCTGTAGACAGTGGTGACTGGCATTGTTTTGTTTCACCACATAATAAAAGAAGTTGTGCATGATTGCTTTATTCAATTATTCATGAATAACAAACCTGTCAACTCTTGCAGGCCACTGGGATTCCTGCAGACATATTTATATATAAATATTTTTAGCCCAACACAACCAATTTCTTTCAACCTCTTGTACCTTATTCCTCTGTAATTAAGTTAACACGTCTGTGGAATCAGATGTCCTCCAAGTCAGGTTGTTGTCAGCTCTACCTAGTCAGTAAAGCCCTTCATGTTACTACTTTGAAAGACCACGTGGTCATTATGCAGCTCACAATTCCAAGTGTATTTAAGTTTTATGAGCTGTAGAAAAACATTTATAAAAATATTCAAGACTTTGTCATTTTGACTTCTTCCCCACTTCTACAGAGTGCAGCCTGGCCTCCAAGGCCTTGTTCACTCCCTGTTAACACACCATTCACTTCATTACAGATTACAGCAGTTCTGCAAGTTTCCCTGATTAGTTTCCCTGATTATAATTTAACAAGCATTCTTCCAAAAAAATCACCTCCAATGTATGACAGCATTAAACCACATTTCCTTCTTTCCTCTTCAGCATAAACCCAAAGACAGATTTCATGCTGACAACACAACATCAACAAGTCCCCTCATCTGTTTATAAAGTCCTAACAAATTAACTTGTCTTTTCATTAAGACAAAAGAAATTTGGTCCAGATACCTTCTGACCAAAGCCCCAGATCTTAAATATGCACAATGCCATCAAGACCAGCATTGTGAGTCCTCCACAACAATGGTGGCTGAAGGGATACACTCTGCAGATAATAAACCCCTCATCAGAAGATAAGGAAATCTCATTTAGATGCAGAAGTGAAATGGTAACGTTTTAAACCCAGCCTCCAACAGAAAACATCCCCCTCCAATACACTACTTAAATCGGTTTCACCAGACACACTTCCCAAGAAAATCAAAACAATCTTCCCCCTGAGTGCAGAAATCACATTAACATGAAATCTACACACTTGAATTAGGTGGCTTCAACTACAAAATAAGCAGTACCCAGCATTTTAACTGGCCCTAGAAACCAGTCAGTTAAACCCCTCTCTCTGACTCTTACCAGACTTATCAACCTTAAGCAAAAGGAGCTCAATTGAGTCTTCTAGATTCAAGTTACAACTCAAAACTTAGAAGAAAGGAGTATTTGTTGAGTGTGATTTCAGAGGTAACTGCCTGGCAGCAAAGCATTACAGAAAACATTAATTTCTGCATAACAGCAAAAAACTTACAGTTCTGAAAATACAGAATGTGCCCTATGGGTTCTGCTAAACCTGCTGCTTCCCTCAACAGCTTTGACCCATTTTTTATTTTGGGATTACACAAAAATGAAAAACACAAAACCAAACCATGACAACACACAGACATGAGATGAGCCTTGGAAACTTACCCCTCCTGACAACTTAATCACCCTGACTTTGCTGCCGACATGGGGCCCATCTCCACTAAGACTGTTTGTCCGCTGCATGACAGTCCTTTTCATGCCAGGTTTCAGTTCCTGGGGCCGTGCAGAAACAGAGGCCACTCGAGCAGTCTGTGTTGGGGGTAGAGATGGCGTGGCAGGTTTGGTTGGTAACACCTTCTGTGGTGTGGGAGGCTGGCTGGGAGGAACTGTTCTGGTCTGCCTCAGCTGCTTCACCGGCTTCAGCTGCTGTCCTTGATAACGCATGTCCCCCCCAGCCTGTGGGAAGTCCGTGGGTTTGGGTGGGATGCTGGGAACTCCATCTTGCTTTTTAACGAGGAGCCTGTTTTTCACATTTTGCCTGGTCTGTAAGCCAGAGTGGGGGATGTAAGGGCTGCCATTGGCAGGGAACTCTGTGTCATCCTCCTCCTGCTGCACATAGGACTGTTGTGCAGAAGGTTGTTGTTGTTGCTGTTGCTGTTGTGCCAGTCTTTCCAGCAACTCTCTCTTTCTAGCACCAGCCTGCTGCTGACGTCTCAGCTCCTTCTGCTTCAGAATTTCTTCTCTTAAACGTTTCTGCTCCTCTATCTTCAAACGATACAGTCTAGTTTCTTCATCCTCATCTGGATACTATAAAGGGAAACACAAGTGAATTTATGATGTCCTCAAGAAATGCCCAGCTTGGTCAAAACATGATGCTGTAAAGCTGCAGCTCTCCGATGAGCTCTTTAAATTATCCATGACACCAAACTAAGTCTATTACTAAAGTGTATAATCTGGCAATGTTTATTTGCTCTTCATTACAGATAAATAGCTCAAATCTGGTTTACAACTTAGATATAGTACTTCCTAGCTGGGGTTGGGGGGGGACAGCAGGGAAGAGCTGTAACACCAGTTCTGAAATTTATCAGAATACTAAAAAAAAACCCCCACAGTTTTACAAATTGGAACTCATTAGAAGTTTCTAAAAGCAATTAAACTATTAATATAATTCAAGATATAAAAATATGCTTCAAATGGAGAGCAACAATACAGAGGCAACCTACTGTCACACAGGTTTTATCTTGCTCTTTTCTGACAAAGTAACAAAAGGTAGGGTGGTAAATGACCTGAAAGGCCCTGATTAGAACTATTGATTTTTCTCACTGAATTTTCAGCCTGATCTCAAACTCATTTGTCACACAATAATTGGTTATAATGAACAGCACAAGTCAATCTCTCTGACCTTGAACTCATGCACTCTTCAGAATCAAAATGTTGCCAAATGCAGCATTGGAATATTAATGGTATATAGAGAAAGCCTTTAATATTCCAGCCCTGAGCCATCTCCATGAAGTATTACACACCATCAAATTTCTAAAGATTCTTCAACTTTGGCACAATGGGTTCTTAGGAAAAACTGTATAAAAATGGACAAGAGTCAAGGAGATGCACATTCTCATCACCCTAAAGAAGAAATTAAAATGCTTTTGTGATAATTCACATGCATTTTTCAAAATTACAAAGCATGCTTTTTCATTACATGACTTTATTTTCAAATGTTTTGAGATATTCAGATATTCCTCACAGATGGTAGTGAGCGTAACAACCTACTGGAGATATCCTAATCAGACCCAATAAAAATAGGTTATCAAAGGAACAATACTTGGCATTTGGTAAAACACAACAGAAAGAATTATAAACATTTCTCAAATACTGGGAATTTGGAACAGAAGTTATTTACCTTGCAGTAACTGGCTTTGAGGTCTTTTTAACACAACTTTCTTTTTTACACTTGTAGGACTCAAACACACATTTTTTTTAAAATCTACATACCAGAATCCTCTCCAACCCAAAAAGGCAGAACAGATACAACCATAAAGTTGGGTCACAGATATAAAAGCCCAGCAGGACACTATTTTTACTTGTGGAATCCAGATGTACAAATCCTGAATGCTTGCTTCCATTAGGTATAAAACTGCTTCTTCCCTGAGTACCCACTGATTTGGATTATTCCCACTGTGGTTAACTGCATGTGTCACACTAGAAATTCAGCCTAAATAATGGCTAAAATAACACTTCTATTAAATTGGCTTTTTAACATGGGCTGTAGTTCTGAAATGAGGTCTAATACTACCCTTTTTAGGGGAATGCTTTGTATACCCCTACACTTCTCAGAGTACAATGGTGCTGATTAATAGCTAATCACTACAACCACTAGATTATGGTCTTTCATTGACAGATAGTAACAGGAATGTATTTTAATGGAGTAAAATGGTAGGGGTAGGAAACTCAAATATTCCATCTTAACTTGAGAACTGGAGATACTGGATTGTAGTAAAAAAAAGAATAAGTCCTTTACAAGATACAGCAAAAGGGTAAGACCCTTACATAAAGTTTGCATAGGATGATGAAATAGAGCTCCAGACAGGGAAATCTGCCTCTATGCAGATCCTGATGCAATGAGTAAAATTCTTAGTCACTTTTCAGAGACAGGAAATACCAAACACCAAAACTCTTCCAATTAATTCATTAATGGATCAATTTATTCACTTGCAATTTATTCCCTGCCTATGGCAGGGGGGTTGGAACTCAATGATCTTTAAGGTCCCTTCCAACCCAAACTATTCTATCATTCACTTTAGATCAAAATTTTGTGTGTTTTATCTGAACAGTTTTGATGGATGCCACTGAACCAAGTACAAAATTTACCTTTGGAGGTAGCACTGAATTATTTTTTTCCCCTCTATGTTCAATTGAGCAGTATCAGCAAGAATTTGCATGAGATCAGCCTTTATCCTAGACAAACTTGGGAAACTTCACCTTTCCCTGTAGAAAATTCCACAATGTGAAGACACTATAAACTGCATATAAACTGTTTACAGAAGACTACACAGAGCACAAAGGCAGAGGTTGTACTAAATGCTGAGTCCCAAGCACCAGATGCTAGAAGCATTCTGGTTTGCTACCAAGGAACAAGAAAGGAACTATGTAACCTGGCTCACTCATGTCCCTCGGTAGAATGGGTGCAAGGACAAAGCAATTAGAAGTTTGATCTGTGAGATACACACAAATTTATTTACTGATGACACTGGATCCTGAACTCTGGGAATGCACGAGTCACCCTACAACATACAAGGGCTCTGCATCACTGAGAAAAAGGGAGAATTAAGATCAAGGTTTCTTTGAGAAGCACACTGCCCTCTTGTGATCTTCCAAGTGTAAAAAGATTCCGAGAAGAATCTTCTAAACCTCAAAGACAGAGGATACCATAACAAACCTTGGAAGTCAAGTTCATTTATAGTCAGGAAAACTCAAATTTAGACATGTAGTTAATTTAGACAGATAATTTCCAAAAATATGAAAAGGATTTAGATTTGCTTCAATAACAATTTAGTAACTATTTTTCAAATTGCAAGGCTTTTTAAAATGACAGCAACATGAACCCAAACAACTCCAAATTTACTGGATTTGGGAGAATGGAATGTGAAGGTTTTCCAGTACCAGGAACAAGCTCAACACATCTATGATCATGCAGAGTTCTACTAAGTTTTCTCCTGTTCTGAGCTCCAATACTGATTTCTTCCAAAAAGATTTATTCACATCACCTTTCTACATTCTCTTCCTTCCTCAAACTCAAACATTTATGACAGCCTTAATTCCTCTTGTCCTAAACTGACAATAGGAGCAGAATTAGGCCCACAGTCATCACTCATCTTTTCCAATTTTTTTTTTGGTACTTCCTGAATGATGGGATGTTCATAAATATGGCCACTGACTCTTCAGGAAAAAGGCTGCAAAGAAAAGTCTTCATTTTCCAGCTGAAGACACTTGAAAAATAACCTGTCCTACTCAGTTATAAGCAATACAGCTAGAAAAGATGATAGAAGTTAATTCTCATCTTCATAGAATCCAGAAGAAAGGACAAAGTGAGCTAATTAGCAGGAAAACATACAAAAAAGACTGAAAAATTATACAACCTGCTTAAGGAGAGAAATATATAACCTACATTAGAACAATAGTGAAGATTATGATTAAATGTTCTGAAATTAACATTATTAGTGTAAAATCCTGTTTGTAGAAGTGACAATAAGCAAACATGACTATGGCACAACTGAAAAGGGATAACTATTTCAAGTTGGCTCTGAAAGGAGAAGGGTTCCAGGCTTGTACACACTGAATCATTTTGCCTATACTTAAGAAATGTATCTACAAAGGTATTACTTTTATGGTTGACATAAGGAAACACCAGAAGCCATCATTTTTTCCAGGGCAACGTGTTTGTTTTATCCTGTTTTGCATAGCATGCAACAAATCGGTATCAAACTGTCTTCAAAGATAGCTTTGACATAGACATAAAAAGAAAGCTTTAATGTAATAATACAGAGAATTCACATGAGTAGGATTAATCTTAGAATTAATTTTAGAATAGGTTTAAAACTAAAAATGGAGAGAACACAATGACTGCTTTGCCTGTTTTGTTTTTTTAAAAAATAAATTTAAGAGGAGTCAAAAACCACTTGTCAATTTCTCTTAACACTGACATATTTCAGAACTACTAAGTTTCCCTTAATTTAAATTTCACATGACTAAACCATGAAAGAATTATAAGATGCTACAGAAGGAGAAGCCTCTGCCCAGCAATTTAAAACTTACCTTTATGAATGGCCTGAAAGACGAAGACATCTGTTAGAAGTACCACATTTTCTGGGACTTAAATTATTCTAAGAAACTGAACTGAGGGAAGGGGATTACTCAAGTAATTTTTTCCAAAAACACCAAAATGGAAAGCTGAGAAAAAGATATTTTTTTAATTATTATTCCCATTGAAAAGCAAGTGCACAGGAGGTCAGACACTGCTCACTAAGGGTTTCTTTTGTGCCTCATCTGAAAATTAGTTCTGACCATCCCTAATTCAAGAACAAGATGAGAAGCTAATCACAAGCAGCTTAAAGGAAAGGCTGTATCATCACAATTAAAGCTTTCCAATACTTGTAGAAGAATAGCTGGTCCTTGAGACAATATTCATGGTCAACTAAACCAACAAGATTTACAGTTATTCTCAGGAAAACCCAACACACAAATTGTACAGGATGCCTTTAGCCATCATGTTCCCCTCATCTTTAGGATTAACAGCACCATCATTGCAATGCTACCCACTCTCTCACACTAACAGTACTAATGCAGAGTCTTCTCTAGCTTCCAGGAGGATCTGTATAGAGAAATAGTCATCTGTTCACACTGCATAATGCAGTGCAGCTCAAAATACTGGCATTTCACTTTCAGATTATGCAGAGTACTAGCAAAGCAAGTATCTTTATCTCTGCATTCAAAAACTTGAGCATCTATCTTATTTTCCTGAATGCCAAAGGATTTCATATAAGAGGGCTTTCATTATTCAAACAGAAGAAGGTCCACTGGCAATGCAGCATGAATGTACATGACTGCTCAAGACCCTAATGAGACTGGGCAGTCTATTTTTCCATACATTTTTGAGCCATACAGCATTAGAGGAAAGAGAAGAGAAGAAGCTTCCTGACTTAGAAGGGTGAGATTATCTAAAAATAAATATATAATGGATATTTCAGAGGCTTGCACCTTTACTCAACCTCTGGTTTTTCATAACAGAAACTACTTCTCTGACAAAACAGACTCACCACAGGCCTGCCAACCTTTCAGACTTGTTTTTCTGTCACTAAAGACTGGTTTTGTTACAGCATTAAAAAGAAAAGTGCAACTTAGAAGGGAGGCCTCTAGTGGCACCAAAGAATACTGGGTGAATAATACATTACAAGAGCTTACAGTTCACAAACAAGACAAGAAAAGTTCTTAAAAAAGGTGGGAGTTTTTAGTTTGAGTTTTTATGGTGGATTTTCTTATTAATAATAAAAAAGAGACACACAGCCTTACCTCAGGTTCAGATTTTACTTCTGGTTTTGCTTGGGCCACGGGTGTGATCGCTTTAGCTTTCATCTCAGGCCTTCCCTGTGAGTTTCCAACACCAGCTACAGGCTTGGTGGGTGACACTGTGCTGGTGATGGGTTTGACCTGAGCAGCAGGGGTAGTGGTTCTCCTGTTGTTGCTCATTTCCAGAGCATGAGATGGTGCTATTGGCAACTCACGCAAATTACTATTCCTTGGAGCAGTTGACTGTAGCTGCTGATTGGGACGCTTGATAATATTTTGTGATGGTGCATTCTGCAAAGTAGAAAATTTAATAATGCAGACTTTCAAAATAAATATAAATCAGACTAAAGTATTCACAATATCACATTTTCATGATCAACCCAAGTTGGAGGGGGGAAAGCTTTATGAAGAGGTGCAGCACTTTCAACATGAAAGAATTACAGAAATGACATTTCAACAATTGTTTTATTTTCCTTTAATTAAAAATCATAGTGAATATCACTGAACACCCTTCACAGAAGTTTGCTTTGCTGTGCAATTTATTTTCCTAATCAAAGCAGTTGCTCTAAACTACAGTCATGTTGTCTTCAACAGTGCTTCAGACTGTTGTCCTATCCTAACCTACCAAGCAACAGAACAGACAGCACAGAAACAAACTTCACAATACACAAGTGCCACTATCTGAACCAGAAAAAGCCAAGTGTCACAGGCACAGAGGTTTTCAAATTGAAAGTCAATGACAATGAACTGGGCTTCCCTATAATCATAGTTTTTAGATCTTACTAAGCAGATCTATCACCCAAAATCCATTTTTATTGACAGTTCTTGGCCAACTGTGTAATTGCTTACTTGAGACTTATCAAGAATGACTCTGAAGAAAGAAAGTGACAGAGAAAGATAAATGTGTCTGAGAAACCATGTCTGTGACTTTGGAAACCTGTGCTTAAATGCCTGTTACTCACATCAAGCTGTACAAAGCACCACTGATGGTACTTACATGTCTTGGCTTCATCAGGCCCTGTCGTGGCTGACACTGCATCCTGTTGTTATTTGGCTGTTGTGGTGTAGTCGGCATGTGAGGTCTGTACTGTGGCTGGTTCATGGGCATTAAGGGCTGTGGTGGCCCTTGGAGATGATGGTGATGTTGCTGTTGCTGCTGTTGGTGATGGTGCTGATGCTGCTGCTGCTGTTGGTGATGGTGCTGCTGAGGCTGAGGCTGTGGTTGAGGCTGTAGTGGGGGATGCAAGGGACCCTTCATATGAAGAAAAAGATTATCTGCTTTTAGTTTTAAGGTAGTAAATTCCTGAAAAGTAGCTCCAGCCTCCCAACTCATGAGAACTTCTGTATGCAGTTACAGAAATATAATCTTCTAGAGTGGAAGGAAACTTTCAGAACATAGTCCAGCTAGCACTGAAACAAACATCACTAAACCATGTCACTAAACACCAGGTCTACCTTTATTCTAAGTACCTCCAGAGATGGCAATTCTACCACTTCCCCAGGCAGCCTGTTCCAGTATTTGATAACCCTTCCAGTGAAGATATTTTTCCTTATATCCAATCTAAACCACCCCTGGTGCAACTTCAGGCTGTTTCCACTTTTCCATGGCTCTATTACTTGGAAGGGGATACCGCACTACAACCTTGTTTCAGGCAGCTGGAGAGAACAAGGAAGTCTCCCCTCAGTCTCCTTTTCTCGAGGCTAAACAACACTCATTCCCTCAGCTACTCCTCATAAGACTTGTGCTCCAAATCCCTCACCAGCCTCTGCTGCACTTCTCTGGACATTCTTAGGAATCTTAATGCCTTTCCTGTAGTGAGGGTTTCAAAATTCAGTGGAGTCTCACCAGTGCAGATGCACATGAAAGGCTAAGTCAGCAGTTGCAAAAAAGAAAACTGCAAGACCTACATCCCCTTTTCTAGTGACTTTTAAACCAGTTTGGGTTCTGGTGTTGGTTTGTTGTGGGATTTTTTCCCCTTCCGCTCCTTCTGTTCAAAACACCAACACCCAAGAAAAGATGTGCACGGGGCACCCTACATCCTCAAAACATGGACCTGCTCCAAGCTGGGATACCGGAGGCCCCCAGCTCCCGGCCAAGCGGCAGAGGGCGCTCCCGCCCCGCCGCTCACCGCCTGGGTGCTGGTACCGGGCGGCAGAGCCGTACCGTACCTGCATGGCCGGCTGTGCATGGGCGGCCAGGAAGGGCTGACCCGGAGCCTGTAGGAACTGTTGCCGGGGAGGAATGAAGGGCCGCGGGTTGGCCGCGCCCGGCTGGTTGAAGTGGAGAATCCCCACGGGTCCCTGAGGCTGCATGTTGGGGCGCACCGGGCGCTCCCGGGGGAACACGGGCTGCTGTCCCTGCTGGTTGAAGGCCGGTCCGGGCTGGCTGAAGGGCATCGGGCTCTGGGTTGGGACGGGATGGGCGCTGTTGAGAAGAGGAGGAGGGGGTGGCGGTGGGGGACTCCGCTGCTCGAACAGGTGATGGCTTGGGAACCTCGGATCTGCGGGAATCAGGCAAGAATTAATGACAACGCTCCAGGGAAACCAAACACACTTTTGAAATGTAAAGCTCTGTTGGAAAAGACTGAGCTGAAATTTGTAGAGAGCAAAATCATACCGGATGTTTTACCTTTAAGAGCTACCCACCCTCAAGGTTCTATTTCTTGCTTCCGTCACTTGTGTATAAAAGGAGCCCATGCTTGAAAGACCAGCAAAGCAAATTCACTAGAATTTGCTGTATCTTTTAGAAATTCTACATTACTGAAATCAATGCAGCATTCAAGGGATTATAGTTTATACCACACAAGAAAGAATCAACAGTTGATAACATTTGTTGACCAGATACCTAGCAAATTCTTACATATTCTGTGCATTTAAGATGTCCAAGATGCACCAGTATATGTGTGCATTACACCAGTATATGTGTGCATTATGGATATATATATTATATCTAACATGATATGGATATATATATATCTAACATGAACTATCTGTTTGCTACCCTGTATCATTTTCCTTACAGCGCACACAGTCCAGATGATTTCTTGTGGAAATCAAGGCATATATAAAATGAACAAATTACACAACCTTTACTGCCACAATTACTTAGATAGCAATTTTGTTCTGCATATGTAAAAAACTGATTGTAAGATTGCTGGTAGTTACAGATGGAGACACACTGCATCAAAGAAGGAAAAAGATGTATGTCAGACTGCCACAATTTTTGGCATGTATAGTCTGACTGCAGCAAACATCATCTTCTGATCTTCTGGCTCTCCTCAATGCCTCCATGCTATTATACAATGCACATTTAGACTATACAGTTACTTTATAAAAAGTGGATTTGGTATACTGACAGCAATGCAAACACTTACCTGCTATGAAGAAAGGATCTCTATCCTGAGGAGGTGGAGGAGGGAGTGGAGGTGGTGGTGGTGGCGGCCCTCTCCACTGGTCCTGGATTGGCAGCCTCGGGGCTTGGGAGAAGTTGGTAGGAAGGGGTCCAGGTGTGTGCTGCTGAAAGTCTGGAGGGCCCTATTGAGTAAGACAGAACTAGGATTAAGACTATCATCCAGGAATTAATCTATTGCCTGCTTTAACTTTTTTCTTTCAAAATACAATTGCTTTGAGTTCTCCTCTATCATCTGCACAAATTGGCAGCCCTTACTGAGACAGTCTTTCACAATGCAAGAGGTATTAAACCCGAGTACAGTATCTTGAAATGAATTCACGATGTTTTAATAATCACTAGCACCACAGGAATGCCATTTCTTCTCAAGCTTATTGAAATCCATGCAATTATTGACCTTCTTTCCCATTAATCCAAAAAATCTGAATGTCTACTTTAGAAGACATTCCTGACATTTATCTTCTTAAACTGAGCCTTTCTTCGCCATCAATTCAGTACAATGTAAGCTACAAAAGTGAAGCAGCTTTACTCAGAAAGGAGGGGGAGACAATTTATGGTATCCAGCAAATTAAAGAAATCATCTTTCAGAAAGACATAAGAGGAGAGTAACACTTCTGTCTATTCACAGCTTAGCATCTCAGAGCTTGAGAAAGACAGCAACATTACATTATCTTACTGTAGGAAAGAAAGTGAGGCTTCACACACTGCAGAAAGCAAGATGTTAATCCAAATACATAATTTGGCAGAAGCCACACTTAATTAAGTAGTTCACACTCATTTTTTCTTTTATCTAAGAAGTTGACAAAGTATGCTGGCAGCCTCTAAAACTGGAAGAAGCTAAGCCTCACATAAATCATTGTATTAACAAACATAATCTAATAATCTCCTCTTTATACATATTGTAAAATCAATGTTGGAATCTATTCTATCTACTTTTGATGCTCATCTTAAAGCTTAAAATTCACCATTGCTAAAGACAAACTTTCCAAAACAGATGAGACCATCTCTGCTAGACTGAAATACGGTAATCAGCAAAGGACCAAACCACTAAGATGTAGAAATTTACCATTCATCATCTACTGAGCTGCTCTTACCAAGAGGTAAATGATCCCAATCTCTCCTATTTGTACAGCAAAAACATTAGCATTCTAAGGAAAGGGTTTCTCACAGATCAAAAATGGATATTTGCTACTGAAGTAGCACCAGACAAAGCATTTTCCCCCAACTTTTACCAGCATGATGCAACTGTGATTGGCAAATGAGGGGCAATGAGGATCATAGTCATTAAATTATGGCCTTCTTGAAAACACCTAAAAGGGGATATGTAAAATACTAAGACCTCTTGTTTGGAAGTGAGACTGTGACTACTTATTTTATGTCATTATGCAACCATCAGCTGCAAATACTTCATAATACTTAGAGATTAAAGGGTCTATATACTTTTCTAGTGTTTTGAGTCAGCCAGTCTCCTGTCAGTACCTTATTTAGTGGAAGGACATGACAGTCCTCAGAAGATACACACTGTTCGTAGGAAGAGCTGCTGTCCTTCTACAAGTGAATAGTTACCAACACACACCATTTTTACCCCCTCAGAAGAGACTAAGGCCTTTGGATTTCACACACAATTTGCCAACAGCAGCAGCTGGAGGAAGAGTGAGCTGTTGGTGAGGGAGAAAGTGACATTTATTTGTCCCATCAAAAACTGCTTAGGTTTAACTGAACAAGACTGTTCACCTGCATTGCCCTTCCCTAGTGTTGAGCAGTACAGAGCTGGCCAGCTGCCAGAAGAGCAACAGAACACAAACCTTGAGGATCCTGACCCTCTGCTCCCAAACCAAACCTCTAACAGAGATAGATGTGCCAGAGGTGCTTTCAAACTAGGGTTAAGTGCATTCCCCCTTCCTACAGGCTTCAGTGATGAAAGCCTGTTTCTCAAAGCACTGCTCTTACAGCCATCCTAAGGAACATACAGTCCCAAGGGAGGAATCCAGCAAACCCACTGATATTTAGCTATTCACAGTTACTACTTTGCCACTGGATAATGCTTAAGGTCATTGCATGAGAAACCAGTTCATCAGGGTAGTTTCACACAAGATGACTTATCTTACATCTTAGTCACATGAACTTGTCACACCTGGGGAGAGAAAGCCCAACCAACAACCACACTGCTTTCTCTTTTTCAGGGAGCTTGACTCGGAAGCTCTGAAATCCTCCCTGTATTCTTCTTTGGACACAACATATGCCAGTGAAAAACAAATTATGTGGAAACTTACTGCAATCTGGGCTAATAAAGCACAAACATCACGTATTTGCCACCTGAGCTGAAGAACTGGCAGCAACAATGATCTGGCTGGGCTTGTTTCCAAGCACCAAATGGCAATGCAGTGACCACAGTTTCCTCTACCTGCTTCTTCCAAACTCAATGCGTTCTGCTCTGATTGAACTAGCAGACCCTTATCAGCCTCCCTCCTCATTCTAACTTTAGTTTTAGTGTCAGGGCACAAAATAAACAGGAACCTCTGCTTCTGTGACTGAGTTTGTAACTAAGGCTCGAGCATCTTATCCCATACTAATTCCATCTAATTTACCTTACTGTTCTCCTGGTCCTGTTTGCTGTTCAGACACATTCTCTCATGCCTTTCACCCTGTCCAGTGCTCCCTCAACATGGATCCACCTTCTCAGCTCCCTGATTCTAAGCCTGCAGGTCCTCCTATTTACCCTGCTAGTGCCCATCCTTCTCGCCCAAACACTTCAGACAATTTCCTCTGCTCTTTCTGCCAGGGAATGGGAAGTATATGAGAGTAGAGGCTGAAAAATATACTATACTTGTATATTAAATAAACACTTCTTCACAACAGCTCTCCCTCTCTTGCCAACCCTGTAGCCATGGTATTATGTCCAGCTAAGCCTCATCCCAAAGCAACCCCCAAATTGCAACTGCATGGAAAGTGCTGTTGAATTTCACACAGCTCTTACAAATTCAAATATCCTCAGTGCAGTCAAACACAATTTTCTGCCTTGAAAAAATTGAGTGCTAAAACATTCTTTAAGAATTCACTTGGGCATACCAGTCTTTTGCCACCATTCCAATCTCAGAATGAAAGTATTTGGAAAATTTCAACCAAAATTATTCAACCCATGTCAGCAACCAGAACAACATAGTTCAAACTAGTAGTCCAGTAGTATTATTACACATGCTGAGAGGAGCTTTCTATTTAGCATCATAAGGAAGCTTTAAAACCTTATGAAAAAAGCTTTAGTTGAGTTTTTGAACTAAGTTATTTTAGATCTAAGAAAGGTCACAGTTGAAAAAAAGTTATAGTTTATCTTGTTGGCTATTGGTTTCTGTAATTTTTTTGGGGAAGTACTTTACTGTTAAAAATACAAGCAATGCTAAATTTCAGCTCTCTCTCAAGTACCAAAGGTGTCCATCTGTCTTAATTTCAGCACCAAGTATTTACTGTCCTCTAAATATTTTCATTGATTTTAAGATAAACTAACAGCTATCCAACTGTTATCCAAAAATCACAACAAATACCTGCTAAAACACATTGAGAAGACTGGGCTTTGCTCTTATTTTGACCCAAAACAGATGTTTGAGTCAATATAATTTCAAAATAAAAGGAGAAAGAAAACAGTTGAATTTAGAAGTCTGGAAGTCTTATTAGCCTCTGTCCTTTTCCATCCCTCACTGTTAATTAAAGAAGTGGAAGAAAGCGCCAAAATTAAGATTACAGTTAAAAACTTTAAGGTTGAAATATCTTCTAATCCTGAAGTAAGTATCTCCTTCTCCATTTTTTTTGTTTAAAGCTACATCAAGGTTCTTTTTATAACCTGCAAAGAACATGAGTTGTCCCTCAGTATGAGGATTCATTCGTTCTGAACCAATGACCCTTCTCATCAACATTTACTCCATGCTCTGTGGAACAGAGGGTGGAGATTTCGAAACCCAGAAGTTTCAAAAATGGCCAGACTACAGCAGATATGATGTGCAGGAAAGCTGCTCTACAGGTAATTGAATATCACTAAAAAATACCTACTAATTTGGTCACGGAGCAGGTTTCAACTTCATGTATATGACATTTAGCAGAACTACTAAAATATGACTGATCACATTTCTCAGTTGATAACCGAAGGCAAATCATGCAAAATTAATTGCAAATGCATTTGTTATTTGCTGAAAAATGAATTACCAATATTTGCTTCTATTAAAAAAAACTAGTTTGATTATTTTCCTTGTAACACCTATAAAAAAGACTGACTGACCTCCACTTTCTCTCTAAACAAACTTTGCTTCTGCTATCCCTAAGAGCAAAATAAAATTCTGCCTTAAGCTACAAAAATCTGAATATGGGGAAACTTGTAATTTTGGATTTTACATTGCTGAGGTTTTTTCAACTGAAAAAGCTTCAGGACAATTCCAACAGCAATCTGGTAGTGTGATGGATTAAATTCACACAGTACATGTGAAACCAGAACTCTCAGTTGCTACCACCAGAACCTCCCAGTCAGAAAGTACATAAACTACAGTGGGTATTTTTTTAAGTTATGAGGTAACTTGTTTGTTGTTCTGAAATATCTTCACATTAATCTTTTCAGTTCAGTAGGAATATACTCAGACTACAATTTCAACTTCTACTTGTGCCAAATTCTGATTGTCCTAAAAACAGGACAAATTAATGTAACAGTTCTCCATCCCTTTAAGATTTAAAGGTTTTGTTTTGGTGTTTTGTAGGTTTTTTTACTTAACAGTGGTTGAACCATAATTCTAGGAGTGGATTATTCTACCATTAGTGCCAAACTCTCAATTCAGCAAGTATTTGCTGTTAATAACACCCAACTCCTCTCTGGTATTTTGTTGAAAAGATCATGCAGAGCTATTTAACTTCAAAAATTAATGAAGAGCAGGTGCAAAAGCCAGTTTTCATAATGGACCATTTTTGATAAAATAAGCATACTGTAGCATAGATGCATAAAAAATCTTTATAAGCACAGTAGTTACTCCCATTTTTCATGGTTTTCTGATCTGGGCAGTTTCAAATGACAAGGAACTATCCAGTATATGCATCAACTAAAATTCTCTACAAAATATAACTTTAGGTCTTACTTTACCATTAATATGTCTTTCAAGAAACTTTCCAGCTTAATAAATTTCAACAAAGGATTTTTTTCAAGTTAGCAAGTTTCAATCAAACAGAATGAGAATTGCAAATTCATGATCAGCCAATGATGCAAAATTCTACATTTCAGACCAGCATTAAGGTCAACACTGACACCAAAAGAAGGACAACCTGTGTGCTTCTCCAGTGAGATCTCACAAGGCTGGCTCACACTAGTACACAAATTGTTACAGAAAAATCATAGAAAAAGCAGAGAATCAGCAAACAGCAGAGACCCAAAGCAGACAAGTATCCACGAGAATCATACAACTGCCTAGGTCAGAAGGGACCTTTCAGACCATCCAGTCTGACCATCAACATAGCTCTGACAAGAGCCTTCACTAAAACTCAAACTCCAAACTCTATGACAATCCATCTCTGACATACCTCCAGGGATGGTACCTCAACCACTACCCTGGGCAGCCTGTTCCGATGCTTGGTAACACTTTAGTGTGAAGATTTTTCCTGTTAACCAGTCTAACCCGCCCCTTATTTAACCAGAAGCTGCTTCCTTTTGTCCCATCACCTGTCACTTCTGAGAAGAGACTGATCCCCATCTCTCTATAACCCCATTTCATGTACTTGCAGAGAGTAAAATGTATCATGGCAGTGTGGCCTTGAACTCCTTAACCTATGGACACGTACCCTTAGAAAACTGCAACCATTTCAGCACTGTCAAAACACAACCTGCTATCCTGATGTTGCAGCTATTTCAAAGACCTGAGAGAGACCTGTCATTCTGGACAGGTGGGAGGGCTCTCCAGCAGCCTTACAGGAGCAAGGCTCTGTGGGCTTCGAGAGGACACAGCTCTGCCCACTGTCTTGTCTTCTGTGAAAGCTTATCAATGCCTGAACACCACAAGCAAGGCACTTGCTTGAGATTTGTCTAAAATCAATAAAGAAATTCATTTTTGGTGTGTCCTTTTCAGGTTTTTAAGGACTTTTCAACTATAATTTCATTTACCTTTGCATTATTTTACTTTGAAAATTCTTATCTACCATCTTTTTTGCAATGCAAGAACTGATATCAAGAAGGAAAATGCACTGGAAATAGGTTCTAGGCCAATTTCTGAAGAGATCAGAATCACAGACATTTTAGAAACTTCCAAGGAGGAGATAAAGGCATGGTGAAGTGCTACCAACAGGATTTTCATTGTCTTAAATATTTTAATTTTGTGAAATTTATTCTGATAATTTAAAAAAAAAATGTACCCACTCTTCCTCCCACAGACACTGTAATTCACAGCATCCCAGTGTGACATTTTAATGTAATTCTACCTGTCAGCAAGTTGTACAACTTCTCCCTTTACTAACTTTCATTATTCAATATAGCTAAGGCGTAACTTAGATCTTATCAATCACTTTGGGGAAAAATAAAAAATAAGGCAATGCAAACTTGTGTCTCCAGTTCATTAGAGTAGTGAATAGCTCATTGAACATGACTTTCACACAGTCTGGCAGACCCACCTTCTGAAAGAACACAAGATAAGGTTACTTTAATCCTTTCAAAGAACTGCACTATTTTGCTTTTCTTTTATCCCTTTAAATATCCCTCCTAGTTAAGAAATTAACATTCTCTCATACAATTCTTACACAAATTGTACTTTTACCTTTCTGCATCTCTTGTTAATTACATGATGTTATCTCCAATAATCTATTCATGAAGCGCAGATAACTCTGGTTACCAATAAAAGGGAAAACTTAGCATAAATTGCTTAGCACAAAGTTAAGCTTATAAAGCAAGGAATAAAGAGGATCTAAGAGCTATTATATGACTTATCAGCTGCTCTAAAAGGGTCACTCTACTTTTTTTTTCCACAGGACTAATTAAATACCTTAACAATGTCACTGAAACTTCATGAATCTTTCAATGAAATACAGCCTGCCTCTACAACATGTTTTCATCTATTAATCTCACTTAAAATGCAAAGAGCTAAGAGAACCCCATTGATGGTTAAGTATGGCCACTCAGTTAATTCTTCTTATATGGTTTAAATGCAAAGAATAATGACCACTATAACCTATGACAATTAAAACTATAGCCATCTGTCACAAGATGTTAATCCTCTTATTTCAGCAGCCACCAGACTTTTTTTGAAAAGCCTTCCTTCAAATGCCTACCTTCTGGTGCAAGCAATTGACTTTTCATCCTCTTGTGTGGGAAGCCCTGCATCATCTATCTCGGTATATGGTTCAAAAATTTGCAAGGTGAAATGTATACACCTCACAAACAATTCAATTTTCATTTACTGGGCACATCAGGCAAAAAGGGAATAATTCATCACAATTTTATGTTATAGAGTTACTATGTTATTTCCTTAAATGACTCAGTGGTGTCACTATGATGCTTTAGACAACCATGTAATTCCATGGTGGGAATTCCATTCCATCAATGTGAACTGAAACCCAGCAAGCAGCAAGATTTTCCTAATGGAAGACAAGACAATCATTTATATAAATTCATACCTTAAATACTTTTTGATCAAGGACAAAAATTAAAGAGTTACCAGAACACTCAAAATAATGACTGGAAGCTACTCACATGAGTCTTTTCAAAGCTTCTGAAATGTCTTTTCTTAAGTGGAAAAAGCCAGAAGATAGCAAGTGCTGGTACAAGCATGTGGACTGCACGGAGCCCATTATTACTAGCAAACTGGGTCTGGGAGAATAGACTGATATTCTCTGCAACCACAAGATTTGGACAAACATCTCTTTGATATTACACAAGTTCAAGCACATAAAGTGTGTTGGGGGGTTTAGCCACAAGATAAACCATAAATGCCTGATTTCACTGTTGAAGATCTCAAAATTGAGTGTGGAAAACCAGCACAACAAGGAGAGAAAAGCTTGGAATCCTTTGTCATTTAATCCAACTCATGAACAAATAGCTAAAATAAAGGCATAGGCAATACTGAAAAAGTTGGATACTCTCAGCATACTAGAACAATTCCAAATATTTTGGGAGATTAAAGCTAAAAATTAGAATAATTGCATTAAATGTATCCTTTTTTCACCAAGTGTCAGAGCATCCTCCCTGAACAGGGACACGCTCATGTTGCAAATGAAGACAAAAAGACTTCTAATTTCAGTGTAGAGTAACAAAGCTGAAGGGCCCACAGGCAACCAGTTGTACAAGGAAGGATTCACTGACTGGCTTCTTGAACCTATACTTGCTATACCATTAAGGTACCTATGTTGGAAAATTAAAATCTGCAGCACAAATGGTGCAACTCAAGAACAATAGTCAGAAAACACTCCTAAATGAAATGCAGTCACAGGAAACATATAATTAACTGAACCTCATCTCTAGATAAAATCCCTATCAGTGCTGATGTGCAGAAAAACCATGGTCCCATCCATCTAGTTTGCGTGGATGAAGGAAGAGGGTCTCCAGCAAGCAGCCATAATAAGAAACAGTGTGACAGAAATTACAGCAGCCTGGTCAGCCCTTAGATTAGAGCACAAAGTAATTCTTAAGTGGTTTTAATTAATCTGGAAGATTCACTTCAGTTTGCCACTCCCTTCAGGGGTGCAGAGTCAAAGACTACATCATCAGTTTTGTTTGGTGCCCTCTAACTTTTATAGATTAAGTACAACATAAATAGAAATTGGAGTAAGGATGTGAATGCCATTTGGAATGATAAACTCTCCCTTAAAAGAGGAGTATTTAAAAATAATTTTCCTGCAATAAAAACCTGCATATTTTCTACAATGAAAGCTTAACACTTTCAGGGATGTGTAAAGCAATAAGGACTCTAGTTCTGAAAGCAGAAGTGATCCAGAAATTATGTGATAAAGAATCTAACAAGATTCATACCTTATCCTTAGACTTACCAGAACATAGATTAAATGAACTAAATCATCTAGGACCCTACTATTATAATACATACTTTTCAGCTCTCCATTCAGTATTTAAATATCAGATTTCTCCACTACAGTAAGAACTCAATTCTGTATTTTAATTGTATTTCTTTTGAGTCTTGACTTTTGCAAGGTATTTCTTTAATGGTGCCAATTTAATGGCCATATCATACGTGTAACACTTCTTGGTCTTTGCCTCAAAAAGAATTTGTGCTTAGCTCACACAACTTTATAACTTCAAATTTCCTTAATGTATCAGCTATATAAACACTATATATCTAAAGCAATGTGCATGCCTATATATAGAAAATCTAAATAAAAAACTTTTTTACTATGTGACTGAGTACTGGCACAGATTGCCCAAAGAGACTGTGGAGTCTCCATCCTTGGAGATACTCAAAAGCCATCTGGACACAATACTGGGCAATCAGCTCTAGGTGACCCTATCTGAGGAAGAGGATGTCCAAGATGACTCTCAGAAGTCCCTGGACAACATGACTTTGAGGTCCCTGCCAACCTCAGCCATTCTGGGATTCTGTATTTTGCAGGTACTGAAACTGAGATTGAAGAAAATCTAGTATCATTAACAGAAAAATAAATTACAACTCTGGTTTCCTTGGCAGTGCAAAACAACAGTCACTTAAAATTTTAAACAGAAATAGCTACAAAATATAAACATAATTGTTTGATTTTAGAATCTACAGAGCATGGGCAACGGAGCTAGCATGACAAGTTAAAGGGTTACTGCATTTAGAAACCATCTATTTCTCTCTTATTTAATAGCTGTTACCATCATGTTTAGCTGCTGCTGCTCCTCCTGCAGATGGGAATTCATTGATATGATTAAATTTGATGGTATGGTAATGTATGGTAATCGTGATTAATCAGAAGCCTACTAGCAAATGGAGAATGTTGGGTATTATGTCACCTGCATTTTAAACTGCATTCCCTCTATGCCAGCCTGACAATACTTGACAGCTGGAGGAATCTCATGCTGCATCTGCTTGCTCCTACTTATAGATCTGATAAGAGAAAGTGCCCATCATTCCGTCACTATCTCAAGTGCAGTAATTACAGAGCTTTGCAGGCAACTTGTGGAAACAGTAAGTGTTAAAAACGAAAGCTTTTTGCTAGCTGCTGAACAAGCTCAGTCTCACATCTGCAAGGGCTATAATCTGAAAGAAATGTAATTTGATGCACCAGCCTCATTCAAACATGATTTGCATGAAATGCTGTATAAAGCACTATCCAGGAAATGTCAATCAACACCACCTGATACCATGTATCCTGCTAAATGAAAACAAAATGCTTTCTGCACTACCTGTGATCTGCCACTGCTACACTGTAATAGAGTGAAAATTTCATTTACTGTTACTCATTACAATAAAGCCATGGCTAAAGCAGAATAATTGTGAAGAAGTAAGAGAATCATTTTCACAAGTGGCTTTTTATTTCCATTAACAGTTTGTCTCCTACATACACATATACTGGCACAAATATGAAGGAGCTACTAAATATCATTTCTTGCTAACTAACTGTTTAAAAGAACCACCTTACTCCAATACAGGACTATTTAAATTGTCCTGACTGCAAGTACCGAGCCACAACCTCAGTACCAGTTGCTAAAACCCTTATTTACATGTAGCAACTCACAACAGAATTTGAAACAATGGGAAAAAAATTACACCCTGCTTATATTTCCTTTAACAGATGATTGCAAGTAGCTCCGTTCTCAAAAGCACAGCTATTTTCTACTTCTACATATGGCAAGAGGTATTTATGTAAAGGCAAACCTAGAGGCCAAGGTACACTGTAATACCCATTAAATCAAACCAGATTTGCTAAAATGCCACTGTAGGCTGACTCAATTCAGTCTAAGAAGCACTTCAGGAAAAAAATGTAGTAAACTGCAAAAAGTAAAAATTTAATGCACCTCTTATAATTACATTCTAGAAGTAATAATACATTGCTTGTCTAAAATAAATGCTTCAAGCATGCAACAACAAAGGCCAGTAACTACTGCTCCGAGCCACGCCTGGGCACTTGTTTTAAGGTCTCTCATAGATTAAAGCATGAACATGTGCTTAAAAACATTGTCTGAATTACAAACACCACTTGAAAGCCCAGAATTGATCAACCCTAAGTTTTCAGAAATGGTAAAAAAACTGAATCAAAACTAATTAATTGCCCTCCACAGCATCCATTCAAGATGACACCTGGTATCTGGAAGATGAATCCGGAGCATGTTGAATAAGTATAAAAAGAAAGTTTACAAAAGTTTTTTGCAGAGTAAGGAAAAAAATTAAAAGCATTTTTGGGGATAAAGAGAGTTTTGAAATCATAAGGTAAATTCCAGAAACAGATCAAGTCAAAACCACATGGGAATTAAAAGACAGGTGATGCAGAGTATTCATAAGGGCCCAAGTCACTCTATTCAAGCCTTACTTTTATGTTGAATAAAACATAGGTAACATTATACAATTCAACTCTTTCAGAATTCAACAGTTATCTGAAAGGCACTGAGAACATGAAATTTTCCTATCAAGAGAAAAATTATTTGTGTGTTCAAAAATACCAACACCTTCCTGGCATAAATCAGTCAGACTGTGCCACTTGCTCTTCATACTAATTCAAGCTTCATACCAATTCTCTAGAACAACAAAAGAAGGATCACAGGCTCCATAGCCCCATTGGGGTACTGGCAAGAACTAGTAATTTCATCAGAAAACCTGAAAAAAATCAGAAGATCCATACAAGTCTTCTGTCACATTCCTATAAGTGGATTAGTCCTCAAAATAGACACTTATTTGTGAAATACCAATTGTGATGCTGAGACAGAAACCCAGAAAAAGGCATCATAATCACTTAGAAGTGAAGGCAGATAACAAGATCTTCAGCAGGACTGACAAAGAGGTTGTCCTAATCTGTTCTTTAAACAGTTTAAAGAAAGCATGTGGTTGGCACTTTCACAGTTAAAGGTTAATTCAAACACCTGGCAAAATATTACCAAAGATGCATGAAAACTGGACTACTGTCAACTACAGTCCCCTGAAGAGTACCCTGCAATTCAGACAAGCAGAGAAGCCTCTGCAGAACTCAGGTCTTCCAGTCTACACAAGGTCATCACACAGCTCAGCTGTAAGGGGCCTCAGATCCACAATTCATTCAGTTCTGATCAGTTGAATCCAACTTTTGTTCACTAAGTCAACCTTGAATGCTTACAGAGTAAGAGAGAACTTCCTTGCTTGATTCAAACGACTGTAAATGTTAAAATAACACCGAATAAGGAATGTAGATTCACACCACTATGTCATTCCTAGTACTTGCTCTCTAAACATTCCAGGAGTTAAGTAAGAAATAATTCAACAATGAGCCCTACTTGGAAATATTAAAACTCAGATTCAAGACCAAGTGAACTTAATCAGGCCCAACTCCAAGCAGGTTCAGTCCCGATGAGAAATACCCTGATTAAGCACTACGTTATTTCTTATCATTTCAAACTCACCAATATGCTAACATGCTCATTACAACTTTTTTCAACTCTGCAATTACATCCTTCTGCAGAAGGTTGTAAGAATTAACCATTACATGGTTACAAGTCACTTCATTAGCCCTAAATTAATAACACCTAATGTATTTATGACTTGCAATTGATTAGCCCCGATAGAAGCTCTTCCCACGTTCAGAGCACATCGAGAGGTTTCTCTCCTAAAGAATCAGAGGCAATTTTTTTCTGTTACAGCACTAATCCCTTTCAGATCTCTCACTTGGAAGAACTTTATTACCTTTAATGTTTCTACCTCTGACACACTACATCAAAACAAATCATCTGGTTCAAAGTTAAAGGGTAAAGCAAGCAGTTCTTTAGAAAGAAAACTAGCAGAAAAATACACTGACTATTGTCTTTTGATTAGGCAATCCTAAAAACATGAGCATATTACAGTTATTACATATCCAGAGGTTCTTTCAACAACAGGGAAAAGGAAGAATGAGGTATAGCCTAGAATAGGCCTTTGATCATTCTGAATGGCTTGTCAAAGTTGTCTAAGCATTGCTATATTGCTATAAATCCACATTTATACATAAACAAGTGAATTACAATGGCACAAAGGCATCTGACATGCAACAGAGCAAAAAGGGTAGTTCTGCAAGATAAAACATTCAAGTCAGAAAGTAAATTTGTCTTCAGCTCAAGAGCTAACATACTACATTTAATAAAACAAACATGAGATATGTACACAGTGACACTTAATTCCTAAACCTAATATGAGTGATAACCTATGCAAAATTCATAAAGCACTTCATAAGGGAAGTCCATAGTATAAGCATGTTATAACTCAGTGAGTCATGAAAAGAACAACTTTCTCTGGGTCACACAGCAGGTTATGAGTCAAAGAAGGGAATAAACTAAACCACACAACTGCAACCAAATCACAGTATAGGATCCTCTTAAGTTAAACACCAGTGCATTGCTTACATAAAAAGGCAGCAAGCATTTATTTTATCTTGAGGCAAAGGGAACTACAGTCCCACTAAAACCACTCAATCTGTTTTATTTCCTTTTGAAAACTGTTGCATACAAGATTAGCTTGGTTTGCAGCACTTCTCATATTGCAAAACCAAAAAGGAACAGAATTAACATGTAATTTCACAGTTAATTTAAAAGAAATTAATTTCCCATTTTTCTACAGTAATGTAAACACACTTCAAAGACATCAATTACAATGCCTTTTACAAATATTCCTTGTCCTACAATTTCTTTTTCATCCCAAATTGTGTTTATTGGCAAAACAATTTACTGACAAATGAAAACAAATAAAAGATACTTGTTTCCATTAAAAAAAACAATTAGAGTTACATTTCAAGTGTTAATATAAATACTAAAGGCTATTGAAGAAAATTTCCTCTGAAAAAGCATAGTATTTTTTAATGAAAAAGTTATCTCCTTTAAAAATGTTGATGATAAAATTATATAACTAATATACAAATTTACTTAATGAAACTGTGGTTTTGCTGCTTAACCTTTTTATACTTCACAGAAAAAACATGGCAATTTAAGAACTCTGTTACTGTACAAAACATGGACATCACCATTCCTCAGCTACATATCTTGGGCAAAAAATAGTGCCCCCAAACCAAGCAGGTAGGCACATGATAATCAGAAGTCACAGCAGGTTTCTGAAATCCTCTTCTTTCAAATACATCTGATCTCTACACAGTGATTCACTGTGTGATACCACACAGATGTTCAGAAACATCTACTTCCCTTATTCAATGCTACACACATAACCAGAGGGTACTTTTTGTGCTTTGTACACTCCAGAAACATAATAGAAGGGGCTTTATTTGAAAATATTTAAGGTAATACATTTTTTCTTTTGCTTATTTGACACTCTACAAAGCACCTGAGCTAAAAATTCAGGATAACAAAACTGTGAAATGATGTGAAGAGGTCTAGAAGCTGCATTTTCCATTTACAGAATAATAATAAAAAAAAATTATCAAGTTAAATTTGCCAAGTGAAGCAGCTAAGAACCTTGTTTGTTTTAGAAGTTAGAAACATAAGAGAAAGCAAGGTCATGCAATGTCATTCTCATTCTTTATATTAAAAATATTAAGGTATTTAAATGCCCAAAGTATTGATAAAAATGACTACTGATTTTTACCATAAATATATATTACTGCTTTTTAAGCTTAGAGATTATTTCAAATAGCCTTTTATTATATCAAATAAAATAAGGATTCTATTTATACAGAAAGAGTCAAGTAATAAAACGAAGCCCTTAAGACAAGATGCATTCACGCCTCTCCCACTGGAGAGACTGGTTCAACAATTTTACAGTTAAACAGAATTAATTCTACTCTCAAAAATCCATTGACCTTAAGCTTCTAACAAACATTTTCAAGTGCCGAGTGTATTGTCAATATTTACAAATCCTTAAAATTATATTTCACGAGAAGAGCTTTTATTTGCTATATTAATATTTCCTTGCAAATGTATGCTTATCCATATCAGAGAAGAAGAAACAGCTGCTACTCACAGGAAATCTCTGGGGTCCTACAGCAGGTCTTGGCTGGGCTGGAACTGGCAGCAAGGGCACTGAAACAAGAGACACCTTTTAACACCATTTGTTTCACCTAACAGTTGTTATTTCCAAAAGCAGTTGCAGTAAGAATCCATGATTAAAATCTCCTACCCCCACCTCCAAATGGCACAGCTCCTACAATTAACTTTAAGCCACCATTCCCCTCCCCTCCAACATGCAACAGGGCAATTAGGATTCTCTCCTAGTTAATTTACATAATTTAATTCTGCATTTTCCAGAAATAAATTGCTCCATGTTGCAGCAAGGAAAACTAGAATACTTATTCAAAGACATGTCTCAGACAAAGATGACAGAGGCTCTAACAACAATTTCATGTTTCAAATAGAAGAATACATGATTAATCTGCCTTTTTGACTTCATGCCCCTCAAGAATTTAAAGGTGTCTCTCTATCTCCCCACCAAACTCCCACAAGAAGCTCTATCTGGTATAAATCACTGTTCATAAGAAGGTAAAATGAGGCAGGCAGTGGCAACTAGCAGCAAGCAGAAGACACTTAATCTGGCCTTGCCATTAAAAGGGTATTTTTGCAAATGTGATCAAAGTTTGTGTAATCACAGACCTGCTGGACTCAGACAAAAGACTGGTATTTCATAAAGAGCCATCAAGAACAACCAGGAGACCCTTTAGCTAAAAATGTAACCTCCAATTTGTATTTCAGAGGGATGAAATGGATGACTCATCCATGCAGGCTGCATTTCTAAAGATGACTCACAAAATATATTACCCAAAAAATTAACATTACGGTGTAAAGCATCTACATCTGCATCACCGCAGGGACTGAATCTTGATTTGAATCCCCAGTATAAAGTATAATGACAAATTTTCCATCTTCCAGTGTAAGTTTTTTTTCCCCTCTCCAAGTTGTCCAAATGGTTAAAAGTACAAATGTTTCAATGTTAAATCAAGGGCCCAGAAAAGCTGAACAAAACTTTTTAAAAAGCACTAAATTTAATTTAAAAACCCTCAAGCATTAGAAGGTTCATTTTTATTTTCAGTTTGTTTTTAGCATTTCTAGAAGTGATAGGATAACATTCCCCACACAGATCTAAATATCAACTCAATAGAAAACTACCATATTACATTTCAGAGGGGGAAAGATGTTAAGTAACACAGCTAGTTTAAAGCTGTGTGCAATTTCCAACACAGGAATATACTGAAATGCCTCAAAAGTCCCTTTTCCCCTCTCCTTGGTAACTGAGGCATGACAATTAATGCATTAGTGGCTCTTTTTTAGTTCATGTGAATGTCCACTTTTGTTAAGTACTTAAGGTTTACTAGTTCAGGGACTAACAGGATAAACTAATTGCACCAGTCTCTCAGCAAAAAGCACAGTTTGCAAATTGTATCACATTACATGAGAAAATTAGTGGCACAGTCTTATCTCAGCTTCTAATGAACATCTGTCAATACCAAACAGCTATGGCCACCTGGTAAAAAGTTGATAGGATGCTCTTGACAGCCCTACCATATTACATTTCAGAGCATTATAGGTCAGGGAGGCACTAAGGAAAATCATGTAAGGTCAGAAATTCAGAGAAATGCCAATGAACAGGGTAATTGTTTCTATTTCAGAATCCTGCCCCTCACAGTAGCACATAGAGAAATTTATGTATTTTAAGAAATTTAATACTCATGAAAGATCTAGTAGTTCCAACTCTGTGCCCTTTCAATCCTTGGACACTTGCTGCAAGAGCAAAGCAGTTTCAAGCATGCACTAATTTTCCTGATGTCAAACCTTCCATAAGTTTGCAAGTATGTTTCAAAAACAACACACAGCATGTTACTAGACGCTATTTTAAGAATATTAAATTGGTTTTGGCTGTCAATTCCAATGCTGTACTTGAGAAAATGAAGCTGCAATTCCCACATTGATTATTTAGGAAAATTACAATGCAATTTTTCCCCAAGACAAATTGTTTTTAAAAGGGAAACAGTGTATTAGTGAACTGACATGCTATAAATGGCTCAGTAGTTTCTATCAATTTTGGTAGCAACTCTGTATGCTTGAAATAGTTATTTGTGGTACAAACATTAAAGGGAAAAAACTATATAGCTGTATCACAGGTTGAATTTCACAGCACATTTGTATACAGTCCTGCAGTATTTGTAAATTGATTATACTCAAATTTAGTCATGCCTTCAGCCAAAAATCTCTACCTACACCCCAAAATTAATTCTAAGAACTAGACACAAAGAAGAGAAAGAAAACAATATGACAAACAAGCAACTAAAGAAACTGGGAGTCAGAGAGACAGCTGAACACTGACTGAACAGTATCTGCAGCAGGTATGATTAGAGGCTCACATAACCTCTTTGGGGTTTTCATAAGATCAAGTCCTTATTAATCATTTATGAGGCATCAAAGCCTAAAAAGGGGAGAAGTTTACGTGAAAACACACTGACTTGAAAGTAACTATTTTTTTGAACTAAGATTTAAGGCTGGGCAGGGAGATGGTAACCACTGTTAAGAGATCTGCCTTTGAGATATCAAAGAAATAGGCTGGTGATAAGATTCTTGAAGAGTGCTTCTTCAACTCACTTTAAGGACGCAGCTGGCTACTGGAGCTCTTACACAGGCTACTTTATTTATGTGAAAATTTCATAACAATTTATGAAAAGTTTGAGTCTATCTTATGAAACACTGAGGTACTTGACTCACTACTTGACTAACTCAAACCAAAAAGCTACTCAGGAAGTGTATTTCTATGACTGTGGCTAGAAAAAGTGTCCCTGGTACTGACAATTAGCAGGATGTGAGCTTAATCCAGCCATCAGATTGGAAAGGAAAAAAATGCCAGACTATATTAAAAATATGACAGTGCAATGTTAAATTAGGAGAACCTAAATGTATATCATGCACTTTCAGACATGGCATTTTTAGCTTCTTGGCATCACATTTTCAACACAGAATCCCAATAAACTCTACACCTATCTGGCTGCATTCTCAAATGTGTAAGATCCCTCATGGATTTGGAAATACATTCAGTCAAGAAGAGGCAGTACATCAAGAACATGAGGGTCTTTCTTACTTCCTCTTACCCTGAAACAGATGATGATGCATGTGACACATGCTGATGTCTTCAACTACCTAATGAGGCCTTATGTAGATGTAATAAACTGAGGAGGACCTTAATAGAAGTTTAGCACAGCTCTTCCTAAGCTGGAATTTCTGGTAAATATGAATAATTACATATTTCTTTGTCTAGTCCAAAAACAGAAACCAAAATCAGAGCTACCCAGGTGTCATTTATTTTATTCTCCTAGGAATTAAATATTACCCAAATAAGCATTGACCTTCAGAGCTCTGCTGAGAGCTGTCCTAAAAAGTGTAGCTCAAAGAGTGCTTCAGTTACACCAAAAAAAAGGTACTTGCAGGCTGTGAATCAAGCTATGGCAAACATGGCACTAAAGGAGAACTAAGGACAAGTATCTTGTCACATGAGGAGAGCAGCTGGTACCTTTCACAGTGCAATCACAGTGCAAGGGGTGCCTCAGTGTACCCTCACTGAAATAAGGGGGTGGTCATCCTGTGAATGGCTTGGCTGAAGGTGGAGTGATGTGAGAAATTTTGAACTGCAGAACTTACTTAGCTTTGGAAAGTGACATTTCCTACTTTTTAAAAGCACACTGTCTTGTCAGTTTCTATATTTACTGCACTTTACAGGCTTTACATTAGAGTAACAAAGATGATAAGCAAGTTGAAAAGGCTTTACTGTTTCAGCTGGCTACAGACCAACAAATTATGTCACACTTCATGCAAAACATTCGTTTCAAGCTTAAGGAATAACAGCCTGAAGCACATTCCCGTGAATTGATAAACAAGCAAACTGTTGATTCTCTGGCAAAGAATAAGATGTCATGCTTGCATGATTATGAAGGATTTTATAAAGCTCACCTTGCACAGGTGTCACTACTGTCCCCTTGAAATGTGGATTTATGTGTATGTTCTTCGGCTGTTGAGGTGTCACTGGAGGTGGAGTCATCATCATTCTAGGTGTATCTATCTGAGGGGGCATATGTAGCCCTGGAGGAGGAGAAGAATGATGCTGATGCTGTAAAGGAAGCAGAGATTGTAAGAGAGACTGCTGCTGTTGTTGTTGCTGTTGCTGTTGTTGCTGTTGTTGTTGCTGCTGTTGCTGCTGCTGGAACAGACTCCTAACAGGTTGCTGGTGTGTTGGAATTAACCTCTGGGAATGAGTCTAAAGTCAGACAAAAGAATAAAATCAATAGGCTTTAAAGTTAAAATATCCTGACATAAACCAGCACAAAACCAAGACACCTCTGAAAAAAAAAAAACATTTAAGGCCTAATATAAACAGAAAAACTATTTTCCATATCATCAACTGGAACAGTTAAGAACCAGCAGCACAAGAAAGACTAAGCACAGGATATCTTAGAGTAAGCAAGTCTTAAGACATTCATGTGAAAGAGAAGATGGCAAAGAGCAAGGAAGCACACAGGGAATGCAGACATTCATTCACTTGGTTTTGGCATGGAAACATCTTGTTTCATATGTAGGGATCTGCTAAAGTCACTGGAAGCTGCTGCAATAAGCTATATAGGATGATAACTATATAGCTATATAGGATGATAACTAGAAATCACGAGTTCTAGTGCCAAAACACATCCACTAACTTTTGTTTTGCATATCCAATCTTTTGTTTTCTCACTAAGAATACAGATCTAACAGTAGCAACAAATGCCAAAATACAAATTAAGCTGGGTTCTTCAGATATACAGGTAGATGGGCCATGATGATAGCTTGAAAAAAAACCCAAAAACCAACAAACTTTAAAATATACCTTTCAATGGTACCTTTCCTAACAGTTTCTTTCTTCTCACCAGTCTCAAACATAAATGTCCCACATCAGTTAATAAAATATTTTTCTCCAGAGACATTCTTCCATTTCTGAACTGATTGATAGCAGATATCAGTAACTAGTCCTAGTCCAGTAACTTCCACATAGTAGTGCAAGAAGAGGCCCAAACTGACAGCCTTTCAGTAACAAGGATGTGAGAAATCAATCTTTCAGCAGCCATATACATAAAGCAAAGCAGCTACAAAGCATGCACAAGAAGATATTGTGATGAGCACAGTAACATTAAAGATTAAAATAACTAGATAAGACTGCAGCAATACAGAAACAAAAAATATTCCACCTTCACTGTTTAATAACCATGAGATATTCTAGTGCAAGGCTCTCAACTGCTGAGACATCCACCGACTCCTGCTAGTGACCAGCACCTAGAGTTACAGCTGGAGGAAAAACTCCCCTTTGTTTAATAGAGATGACCTTGTCCTGCAAAGACACACATAGGCTTTGTTCTGCAATCTCAGCTTCCAGTACATCTTATGACAGTTAGGAAGTGTAGGTTACCTCTAGATCACACAATTGCTGTTTTGCTGGGGTTTTTTTCCCATGGCAAAAATATCTTTTAGTCCATGAAATGAGGAGGAGGAATGAGTAACAAAGCTAAATTTCATCTGAAATCCCAAGACATTAATTTACCTAATGGTGATGAGGTTCCTAGGGTTTTGTTTGCCTCCACAACAGCATGGCAGGTATTCAAATAGATCTTTCAGAAGTGTCAACATAAATAGTAGTTTGGTAAAAACCAAGAAACATTTTACAGAATAATTTTCTTTTAAAAACTAAATTACTATTAGTAACAACTGAGCATGTTTCCATGTTACACGTAGATGACTTCTGAGAGGAATTAATTTTTTTTCCTTACACAACCCAGTTAACGAGCCTGATTGTGTAGTATGAGGCAAAACTCACTTTGCATTTGGAGGTCTTGATGTTCCTCAAGTTGAGGCTGAGGACTAAGTACACACTTTCATAACCAGGTTGTGCAAAGCCTGTCTTGCCTAACAGTGCTCTGAAACAGCAAAGCAGGGATACTGGAACAGGCATCCTCTCTTTACAAAGATTAATGATTTAGAATTCTTTTCACCATAATTTCTTGAATTTACGTTCAAAAAAATTCTAAGGATTAAAAGGTACCATTGCAGGTGGCTGGTTTGGCAGCAGTGCAGGCCTGTGATCCTTCATTCTCCCCCTATCATTATGGTCTCTCCTTTGATCTCCCATTCCATGGCACATAACGGAGCCTCCTCTTCGCCCTCCTCTCCTTGAGCCATACCGTCCTTGTTTAAGTTGCCTTTCCCTCTCTTCAAATTCAAGTAATGCAGCTTTGGCTTCTGCAGAAAGCTCTGTTAAAAGAGAGGTGCAGAATAATATTTCAGTTCAATTCTGAAAGATGGAAAATAGCATGAAAAAAAACATCACTAGAACTGTAGAAGCATATCTGTAACTAACATAGAATTCGCAGGCACTTTGATCTCCTTTAGGTGGCATGTTAACATTTCATTAAAGACATCTTAAAAAAAGCACACAGATACTTGTATGTAGGCAAAAAGCAGCAGGTAAATGAAACAAACACGAACAAAAAGGTTTGGATGTGTCTTTTTTTAAATGCTGTTGAAGTCTGCCTTATGCTGTAAGAGGCAGACAGGGATCCTCTTACATCTATGTTATCTTAAATGACATATCAGCAGAGATGTTAGGCAACAAAACCCCCAGTAAGCAGATTTTACCTGCCAGGCTTCTTTTGTGCATTGGCCTGTTTCAAAAAAGAACTTTTTGGTCAATGAAGTGTTTCTTCCAGTATGTAACTATTTAATATCCATTCTATTGCATTCTATACTCTTAAGAGAGAGTATAATCAAAAATATGTGCTCAGCTCCAGTCAAATACACACAGTCATTGATAACTCACCCAACTCACAACGCAGGTAAACATAAGAGAACAGATGATACCCAATGAAGGTTGCCAAACATCCTAAAAACCTGGGACAATGCTAATAACATTAGAAGCATGCAGCAGCAGGCCCAGGTAATAGAATTACTTGTAAGTACAAAAAAAATCTACAACAAACATCAGGAAACATATCATGACAGTAGAAACTCCATCACCTCACCAGGATTCACAGTTACTTAGAGGACAAACTAACCCAAACATACAGCTGATGATTTTGCCCTGTGTTTGGCATCTCTAAAACTGCCTTTTGTCTCTAACAAGGCAAAATTACTCTACAAGAAACACTGCAGGCAAATGAAAACATGATTTGAATTCATATTAATAGCAATAAGTGCAAGAATTCCCATTTTCCATTTAAAAACTGTCCTCAATGTTAAATCAAGACTGTACAGGAACCACTTTTCAAGAGAGTGTTTTTACTTACTAATACTACACACAGTGCCTATAATATCTGAAGATCAGCATAAAAGGTTTGCACCCAGCAGCTGAGACACTGCTATAACATCTCTACATCGCTACATTTCATTAGGAATACTTCACTAAAGCAATTAGAAAAAACTCTTAAAATTTCTTGTGAGTCTAGTGGCTAAAGCTACTTAAACCATCTTAAACATCTTCGTAAGTAATCTCAATTGGTCTTTGAAGTTTAGGCATGTCAGAAGGCCAGAAGAGGATGAGCACCAGGTGTTTTTACCCCAGCAGTTGTTCTTCCTTGGCTATAAAAACTACCTGCACAATTGACTTAAAATCTGCAAATCCCAGTTTTCAAAGACATTCAGCATATCCAGAAAATCAGAAGCTTTATGATTAAAAAAAATAAAAATTTACAACTTACTAAGGACACTGCAAACATGACCTAAAGGAAACTACATGGCAAATTCTGGGCCTATCTCCATGCTGTATGTTGGTGATGAGACAAGTTTTTCTCACCCCACTCTGACATCACAATTAAGTGGCATAAAGCCTTAATTTACAACCACACTAGATACTATTAAGAAACACTACCTTTGCCCTAGGCACCTGCCTCCAGAGATCAGCAGAGCCAGAAACAATCAAGCTTTATCAGGAAAATCTCACAGCATGCTTAGAAAGGGGCAAGGAATCACAGTCCCTAAAGTCTTTGTATGGTATTAAACATGCACGCTACGGATTTCTGAGGAGAATTAAGATGAAACAAACTCATCTAAAGCAATCAAAACCATTAGAATGCAACTAAAACTACTATCCTTAGCTGCCAGGGATGAAAAAAACTGGTTTAATGGGAAAAACAGAGCTCAGGTCCTGCGGACTTAAAGAGAAGAAATGCTGCCATTACATTGCAAAGCAACAGTTCTCTAGTACTTTAACCAAAGAGGATACAAATCCTACAGGGCATTCTGGCCATGCTGCTAGGGCAAAAAATTTCCTTTTCTTTCCCCCCAAGAATAGGACAAGCAGGGAAATTCTTCTGTCATCTTGCAAACTATAACCCTGAACTTAGCAAGGCAGTCTGGAAAGGGAAATTTGGTCATTGCAACAAGCACCTAGCACTGACACTCACTCAAGACAATAAGAAGCTATTTCCTATTAAACAGATTAGAAGTCACATGCAAGGAAAGAAGTCTTAATGAACTTGGGAACAGAGCTACAAGCCCAGATTATGTCCGAGTCTTTCAGCCTCTTGAGCACAAATCGAAGGACACTGAATAAAAGTAACTTTAGAGGAAAGAACAGACTGCTCCAAACAGAATTATTTCAGAGGGCTATGATGATGAAGCAAGGGAAAGAGATGACAACATTCAGGGACAAGACACTGCTGATGATCTTCAATATGCCAGTACTCCTCACCAGTTAGCAAAAGCTAATAAATTATTTTCTTGCTCACTTGACACTAAAGTTATCAAAGGCCGTGTGTTTAAATGCCCAGTCCATAAGTGAAAATATGTGAAACACTGACCTTGGAAAAATAACTCAATTGAAACAAAAAAACCCCATGAGTTCACCTGCAGTGTCATCCTACCTGCAAAGGATTTTGCTTACACAAAACTGCAGTTTCAGAGCCTTCGAGACAGACTGCAAAAGTGAAGACTCATGCAGTGAACTGAAGTTGTGAACATTACAAGTGCTTTATATTGCAGCATGCAGCAAAACAGAGTGATCTCAATGATCATGTGAGCTATTTATCAAATTTGAGTGTCACACATACAATGATCAAGGAGAGGTGGTTTTGCAGGGAAGAGAGTAAGGAAAACAGTCCTTGACTTCCCTGAATTCAAGATCAGACTGCTAACTAGAAGAGGTGATGAACAGAGGAAGGAAACATCCTCCAAAGCACAGCTAGATATTCACATGAAAATGCTAATGGCTTCTTCTAAGAGCCCATGAGAGTTGTGACCAAAACAAACCAAGGCAGGATGAACACCACCATGTCTTCCTGGACTGTGTGTGCAATTTGCTGCAACATATGGTAACCAGCTCCTGCCTACACCAACCCTGAGCACAGGGCTCTGCAGCTACAGCTGCCTTGGATGGCTCCTAGAGATCTAATCCCTATTAACCTGGATAATGCAGAGATTTACAACATAAATCACATTCCAGAACAGCTACACATATGCATTTACATACATGTAAAAGTAGAGCAAGAGAAAATGTTCTCTTTTTTTTAACTCCCATCATCCAGACCTGCAACCTGACAGCACCTTGCTTTTGAGTGCATTGCAACAGAACAACAGTGAAACCACTCATTTTCATTTCCTCCTCTTGCCCAAAATCTCAGCCACTTGTTATCAGAGGGAATATAACCCAACTAAGCCCGACATAAAGTAATACCACATCCAGTAATCTTTGTTTGCACTTGACAAATGGCTCTGCATAAATGCAGGTTTTTGGGAGTTTTGGGGTTATTTTTTTGTTTTGGTTTTGTGGGATTTTTTTTTTTTTTCCAATTAGATAGAGAGAGAATACTCAGCTTGGTTCCCTAAAGGATAACTAAATGCAGAACATAATGACAATTCCAGCTCTGGGAAGACTTCAGTTACATGCACTGAAAGAAGTTACATATTTTTCATCAAAGACAACAAACTCAGTATCTCTAGAAACCAAGTGAATATTTGTCCTTAATTAAACTTTTCAGATCTATTGCTTCTATTATTTTGGATAACAAAACATTTTGGAAATATCTCAGCTACACTCAATATACTCCATATTTTTACTTTTTTTTTTTTACCAGCACAGTCTCATCTTGACTGTACAGTTCTCACACACACAGTTAATGCAGTGAATCAGCAATTATTTTTCTAGTGTCTCCAAGTGTCAAGATTAATTTCACTACTGCTGGTAATAAAATGGTTTCAAATGACATCTTTAATCAGTAAGTAAGAATGCACTCCTCCAATAGAGACAAGCTGTCACAAAAGGTCACCAAAATGTGACAGGATGGAAATTATGTTTGTAACTTCAACTGAAATGTTAATTCGTCTTTAAGTGTTTTCTCAACTATGTTCAGATTTTAAAGTAAGGAGATGTAGCTCTGCAGTAAAGTTTCATTTTTAACTAGTGGCATCTGTTAAAATTAGCTCTAGGGTCTCAAAAGGAGGTATTTATATGCAAACATATTTTTTTCCCAGTTTACTTGCCACAACATGGTTTATCAATTGCTCTCTTCATCAACAAATCCACATGAAAAACTTACATAAACAGAAACCCTTTCACAACAGTCAGACTATTTTTGCCAAAGATTAATTTTAAGATAAGTAGTTTAAAGATCCATCCTTCTCTGCATCATCTTCTCCTTGTATCTCAGAGCTATACCCCAAATCACTTTAAATTACACTTAAAATAAGTCTAATTGGAATTGCTACTCCTTTCACTGTTCCTATAACAGCCAGCCTCCACTACAGCTCTCTAACCATTGGCTGGTCTTGTCTTAACATTAAACTCTAGAGTAAATTCACAGATATACAAAAACATGTGCAACTGTCATTCATGTCACAATTATGTGCAGAAATTCAGCTATTTCAGTACATTCTCTTTTAAAATATTGTTGTGTAATCGGTATATTTTGTATAAATGTTTTGTATGTGTAAAAATATTGTCTTACAGTTGAAGACACATTTGAAACACACCTCAGCTAAAATATCACTTGTCCCTGTAGACCATTCTGCGTCTCTAGAGGGTTTCATTCACTCTCACTCTAATCAGAATGAATTACTGATAATTAAAACAATGCTGAATAAAGGCCTTCAACACACACTTTTCCTAAAATTGAAAGTAAGAGGAGCTATGTGCTAAATTTGAACACCAGATGAGTATGATCTTTATTCAAAACCGTGCACTGACATTTCACTGGGGGCACAATGTGGCCTTCACAAATACCACGATGACAACATGGTTCAGCCACGGCATCTGACTCCTCAGTGCTCAGGAATGAGTCCTCTTGCTCACAAGACTTTTGTCATAGAATTAATACTTCTCCATTTTTGCAGGCATAGTGAGGCAGGTACAATACCAGTATGGGCACATGGTCTTGACATTAACCCTCAAAACTGTAATGTAATGTGATTTTATTTATAAACTAACCCTATGTGGCTATGGGAAAGTTGCAAATCTACTGGGTTTTTTGAACTATGATGGGCAAACTCCTTACCTACATGGAGCGGTGCTGCTAAAAACAAATACACTACTATTTGAGTGTTACACTACTCAAATAGGAAGGAAATAGACATTGCCTAAAGAATCAATGTGGTGTAAGAGATCCAGATTATCCTATGTTAGAAAAGGTGAATCTCAAAAATAGGATTTTCTGTATTTCTATAACATTCCCCAATAGCTACAATTTCTCTAGTAGGAACACAACAGGTTCACAGCACACTTATGTTCCTGAAAGAAAACAGCAAACATGCACGTATTTCACAGCAGAATACAAGTAACAAGAGTTGTGTTAGCAACTGAAAACCTTCCAAGAATGGAAGTCCAAAGGAATTCCTTAAAATATATTCAACCACAACACACAGTGAGGCACAGAACAAGTAGCTGATGCTTGAAAATAGGAAAGTTTTAAAGACATCACAGAAGTCTCAACAAACAAGCACAGCAGTGGTTTCAAAACACAATCTGCTTTAACATTCTTCCCAAGGAGACAGGTGTTACATGAACTACAACAGACTACAAGTGACTATGGACAGCTTGGATATAGGCCAATCTGTGTAAAAAGGCAACAGTTCTATCTTTTGCATCATTTTCTACAAATTCTGTCAAGCTTCTTCTTTCACCTTCCTTTACAACAGCTTTTCAAAATAGTCCAATGCCATAAAACCTCACCTAAAGTTTCTGGAATGTTTCTCCTTTCTCTTGTCACATCCGAGAGTCTAATTATTGTTCCTTCTTTCCGTTCAGTTTTGAAGCGTAATCGTCCAGACTCTTCATCATCATCTTCCTCTTCATCAGATTCCTCTTTTGTTTCTTCTTGAAGTTCCAAAGGCTCAATATGTGCCTGAATCACAAAATACAGAGGACATGCAAACTGAAAAAAACCCTTTCTTTAGATCAATAATTTCTAAGAGACAAAGCTTTCTTTAAAGGTCCCTTTGTACAAGTTTTGTTGGCATCATAAATTATTCTCAGACATAAAACCCAGTGAACATTTAAGAGCTTAGTGGATTTTTTTAAAAAGAAAAAGGTATGAAGTATATAATGAGTTATATAGTAAAATCTACTGAGAAAATCCATTTTGCTGCAATATTTAAGCACTGAAACCCCACAGAGAATCACCATCTGATTAGTAGCTGTTTTTACACAAAGAGCAAACACAGGGTACTATCATAATCCATTAAAACTCTAATTTTTTTCCACTTGCTAACAACTGGTAGCAGTTTGTTATTTTATAATAAAAAACCCAAATGCTCACATTCTCACTTTAACCCTCTAAGTATGTATTATGATTATACTTGTCTTTTTCTACTCCCTGAATAATTCCCATTTTTAATTCAGCATTTGACAAAGCAAATGGAGAGCAGTACTGGATAAAATTATAATACATTAAATTTGTATATTTGAATGCTACTCCCCTGATCTTCATTTACTTTCCAGTTCTCTCTATAATGGAGAACACTTATTTAGGTGAAACAATATCCCAAATGATAATGGATCCCTCACTTTCAAACTTAAAAAAAAGGAAAAAAAAAATCAATTTAATTTTCCCTTGCTAGCATGATAAAATTAATGTTCAGAATGTTACACAAGTTATATTTGATTTCTAGAGTTGAAAATTAGAAGTATTCTAATTAGTATGATTTTCCATAAAATATTTGGTTACTGTGTATTTGCTTCTTTCTTGTGCAAGCCCACTTGCTCATTTCTTAGAGCCTGTACATGCATGTTAATTCTTTTCAAAGCCACTAAATAAATCATAGCTTTTATGTTGCTTGAGGACAGTTAAAAAATGAGTGAAATATAACATGCAAAAAATGGTTTAATCTTCTAATTACCCAGACTGGAGCAGTAATTTATATGAAAAAGGCATAGCAAGCATGTCACTTAGGCAGGCAGATACTGAGTCACAAGACAAAAAAAAAAATAATGGCAAAATGGTGCAAGAGATTTCAGATTTTCTTATGCAGGAGCCCAAATTCATCCAACCCCAAAAAGAAACATGGGAAGTAAGACTGGACAAGGGAGTTTTTACTTTTAAATATTAACTCTAGTTTGAAGGTCCTTCAAAATTGATCTGGTGAATAAATGATCTGTGCAATGAACCCCAAATTATTTCCATTATCTCCCTATCTCAGAATGTGCTCTATCCTTCCAGACAAACATTGTAATACTACATTTCCTAGTCTTACAAGAATGCTGTAAAATTTAGTTAAACCAATAGGCTATGTTTCCAAAAAGCTTACTGATGGTATTTAAAAAAAACAAAAAAAGATTATTTCCTTTTACATAACAACTGAATTACATCAAAAAAGCAGCTAAAAACAGCAGACAGGATAGTAGGCAAAAAAACCCTCAAAACCTCACAACTGAAAGACATCCAAACCTCAAAATTAAACCCAAACTGAGTTCAACATGTCTGACTAACATATCCTCGTCCAATCAATGCACTTCTGAGGATAGGGAATGGAGAACAAAGGACAGATGTTGGGAAGGAAAGAGATAATAAGGTGGTTTAATGAAAACAAAAAAAAAATCGAGGGGAAAAGACAGGATTAGCATTTTACTTTCAGAAGAGATAGAACCACTCCCAAAAGAGACAGGAGTAGCAATATCTCAATGTTTTTAAATACCATAAAACTCTGTAATTTTGCTGTCTTAGTGCTTGTCTTTAAAAACTTTCCATCAGTATTGGGAAGTCAGAACTGGAATGTCTGCTTGCAACATGTGCTCTCACTACACTGAGCCTCCTGCTTTACTTTAGAGCATAAACCCCAGACATATCCACTCTCTGTGTCCAGGGACCCTAAAAACTACATTGGAATTCCAGTTTTTATTCACCAAAGACAGGTCTCAGTCAGGTAATCTCACCTGTGAGTACAAACCTACTCATGCAAGCCTCTAAGTGTAGGTTAAACTGCAGACTCAGAATTAGAATGGCTTACAGAGTCTGTGTTAGCATGAAAAGTTCTTCAATGTTTTAATGAAATGCTACAAAAATACCCATGGAAACTGTTACCTTTTGATAATTATTTGTTAAAGAAAATAAAAAATTCTAAAAAAGTAGTTGTAACAGACTAGACTCCCATGCAATGATAAAAAAATATTTCTCAAAATCTTCTAGACTAATAATATTATATTATGCCATTTATACCAGCTGTGTAGTCTTCTGTGTCTAACTTTATATATCAGTGAAACATGTCACCTATTAACAAACAACAGCCTTACAAGCACCAAGTATCAAAGACAAAAAAATAAAACCAAAAGAGCCAAGAAAAAGCAGGCACCAAGGAAATGTAGGGCTTGAGAAGGCTAACTGACCCATGTCCAAGTCTGATTACACGTATTATGGAGGGATTTGTATTAGTTGTGATGGAGACACAAACATGTCTGACAAACCACATGTTCTCTACATATGTTGCTCAAGATAACCTTTCCTGGAGCTATAAGAACCCTTTCCCTGCAATCTGCTCAATAGCTGCAGCATACAAGACTACTTTAGATCATCTTTTCCAACTTCCAGCCTAATGTATACATTGTTTTGCCAAGATTACATATGAATGGAGTCTACTTCAGAAGAAATTCATGGAGGAAAAGTGCAGACAGAATTAACATGTAGTGGGATTTACAGGATTCTATTTAATACTTTCTAATCGTGATTATCTCTGCATATGTATGAACAGACCTTGAACAGCCACTTGAGGTCACTTGACCGGACTAGCCAGCCAAGGCTTCTTAGCAGCTCTCCTCAAAGGGAGCTTAACATTTCCCATTATGACATCTCGCATAAAGCTACCAAAGAGCTTTGCTGACTCTTCCTCAGAGAGAAAAGTAATGACCTTTCTTCTATCATAAGGTCAGAGTTTCTGCCATCCTCATTAAATAATTATGCCATAAATCCCAGTCACTGACCAGAACTCCCCATGCTGAGTTATGATCTGCTGCGGGGCAAGAGCTCCTGCTCTGAACAGCTTGCCAAGCAGTTCCAGGCCTGATAACAGACATAGCCCAAGGAAAGGAGAAGAAAAAGCAAGTCAGCATGATAAACACTCCTCTTAGCCCTGGATCCTCCTAAAGACAGGACTGTCAAGTGTTCTGGAGAGTGCTGTGCCAGACTGCTAAGATGTAAGAACAGCTAAGTGCTGTAAACCAGGTCCCTTCCAGGTGAAATATTATTAAGGTGAAACAAAGAGCTTCTATTACTGAAAAATAAGCAGCAGAGGTTTCTACCAGAGGCTAATACTGAAGTAGCAGCAATTGCCAAGGGATCAAGAAATAACAGAGACCAGATGAAAGGATGCCACATCTACTCCAAATGCACATTCACAACATAGATGAAAAATGGAAATAAACCTAAGCTTCTATGTAGCTTTAAAATTTGGCTGTTTTGATTTGTACTCTCATCATTTTTCCTCCAGGCTGACAGATAGCATCTTCAAATTTGTGCAGAAGAACTAAAACTCACAAGTTCTGAGTAAACACAGACAGAGCAAGCCCTCAACAAACAGAAACACTGGCACTTCTTTCTCTACATCTGTATTCTATTAAAAGAGAAACAGTATGCAGCACTTCTTCATTAAATCTTTTCTTAATTATGTTCCCAGAGTGTCTTTGCAGCATATCCCAAAACACGGCTTAAATTTATACAATGAGCAATCCCTTATTCACACATTTTACAGGAGATTAGTTCCAATTTAAAAGAAAGATATCATTAATTTTAATTTTAGGAATTGTATTTTTATGAATATTTCAGATAAATAAGTAGGGAAATTATTCTTTTAAAAATACTGAGGACATGATATTCATGTTTTAACACATCTATTTGCTGTTGAAGCTTCTGGGTATTGAGTTTTGCTTTGAAACTTGGGAAAGAAAAAATATTTTCTGAACCACTGCTACATTTTTCAATGAAGGTCCACAAAAAGTGTTCCTTTATTCAAAATCCAAGTTTTCAAATTAAATATCAAGTGGAAAAGCATGCCATGAACCTGATCTGTCCAAGGACACTAGATTTTCATGCCTCTTCCTTGTACTTCTCTCCAGAGAACCATTCTTTAAAGGTTCCAAGTCAGCTTTTCTATTGGTTTACAAAATTTCTCCATGAAATACAGTAAGAGGCTTTGCTTTTAATGTGGAAACTGCTTAAAATACAACACTACCAAACACCTTACCAGCTTGCTCTCCGTTTTTCAGACAACAAATTTCAATCAACAAGTGATAAATGTTATTTTTTTGTACTGCATCTTTTACAGTTGCATTTTTGTGTTGCATTTTCTACAGGAAAATGCCAACAATTACTCTTGTTTAAAAACAGTAACTGTTCAGGGATTTGAGGAGGAGTGTTGCTACACACCACCAGAATAAAGCACAAAACTATTCAGAGCTGGAGGCATATACATCTAACCAAGGAATAAGCATGAGTGCTACTCTACAAAGCTTTCTTGGTGGTATTTTCATTTGGAAAGTGTAACTGTGAGTCTACTGACAAATGTATAATAAACTACATACAAAATACAAAGATAGTACTATTTTGGAAACAAGAAAGCTGTGGCAATCTGCAAGCCATCAGAATAAAACTGAGACATAGTTTAGCTGAATAAAGATGCGGCCAAAATATTCACATTACAAACCAGCCCTCTAAAAGCTCTAGCAATAGAATTTATTTTAAAATTGAATTCTTTTTATCTTTCGAATGAAAATTTGTGAATTGGAAAATGAAGCTCTATTTTTAAAATGCATTGTTTGCCAGTGAATCACTACTATGAACTTCATTTTACACAACGTGCAGTGCTTTCACCATCTCACACAGAATATAGGTGCAGACAGCACAAACGCATCAAACTGCTTTTATAACATCAGAAGGAAAGTGAATTAAAACAAGGGTTGAAATGTTTCACAGCTCTTTGAAAGGGTAGATTTCACACTTAGGAGGAAGGAAATTAACTATGTTTAAGATGCATTTGGTCTAAGGTGTGATGCTTGCAACAGCAAAGATTGATCATTGTAGGTTGCCCCTTTCAATGCATTTCTCTCCTCATGCCAAAGAATGCTGGCTTATTATAATGTTCAATATAACTATAGAGTATCACAGCACACCCATTTGTTAGAACTTCATAGAATGCGGCTGTGCCTTTGAGGAATTCGTTTCCTGATGAGTTAAAGCTCCAAAGAGGGAACACATTCTGACTACACTTCTCAGCAGGTAACCCATTCAATCCTATTTAATTAAGAAGTGGAATAAAAGTAATACTAAGGCAGATTCCTGGTGGGGAAAGTAAAAAAAAATCCCACATCAAAATCTTGCTATAAATTAATAACATTAATAGCACTGTTGCAGGGTAGCATCATGAAAATACACTTGTTACTTCATTTGCTATAGGAAAGCTTATATCAAAAACTGACATGTCCTTTTTTCCTAATCAAAGCACTAAGAAAAGCTTCATAGAAATTTTACTATCAACAAAACTTCTTTTAAATCAACAAGCAACCTGAACTTTGCCTTTCTAACATACTGAACCTCCTCTGCTCATGCCTCCTCTCAAAGCAGAATAGCCAAGAATTGTATACTCCCAATAGGAGCAAATAATCTGCCTGGAAGCTGAGACACTATTAAATATTAGAGATTTAACATACAGCTTGCAGTATTGTCATTCTACCACCCAAAAGAGTCACTGAAGCTTCTAATTTTGAAGCCAAGATTAAATGTGATTATTTTGAGCTCTACCTTATAATTGTTATCTCAAGGGGGAGAGGGGATCTGACCACAATTCACCTTATACAAAGAGTACTATCACCACTAACTCAACATCAGCAGTTGCATCAGTTCTTACTCAGCAATGTGGACATCCCGACAAATACAAATTCAGAAATAACTTGTTATTTATGTTTCCATTAAATTTACAACATACCTCTTCTGATTCATTTGCTACTGTCTGAGATTCTTCCAGCTCCTCACCAGCTGTGTATTCTCCATGTTCTGCTATTGCTTGTTCATTATATGACTGCATGTAATCCTCATCCTACAGCAGTTAACACAAGAAAGTGAACAGACACGGGCTAACATTACAAAACCACAAACCTGTTAAGAGATAGGGTCTGTATGCACTGGTACCATTTTCAAAATTGGAAGACACATTTTATCTATTAGAACTGTCAATTAGAAGTGACATATCAGATGAGGGATAATTAACAGGGCTTTTAACTAGACAATATCAATACTATAAAAAAACTTAACAAAAAACGTTTTCACTCAGATTCCAACAATGTCATCAAAAAGATGTCACCTACTATTGTTTAGCCCATCTACTTCTGCTTCTTCTATACCTTTTGATTACAAATTCCTGAAGGAAACAGTGCAGCACTCTCTTGCAGAAGAACACATGCATCTATAATCTACACACGTTAACATCAGATTTTACCCTATCAAAAACATGAACATTCTTAAAACATTTTGCAAGTGCTTATAGATGAACAGGTTCAATTCTGAATATAAATGAGAGCAAAACCTTTCTGAAGTAAGTTGTTTTGTGTTTTAGAACACCTCACTGATCACATACAGTTTTAATCAAGATTAAATCATTTAGCTAACAATATAAATGTTAGCATGCTCTCTAAAACACTGCTTAAATTATGCTGAATTATGCAGGTGACATTTTCTGAACTACCCTCCAATCTCTTTATTCAGGTTTAGACAGTTCTCAGTTACAGAAAGGATGAACAAGCAGGACATCAATCACTTTGGGATATTAGCACCTTAAAGATGTCTTTAGCAGGTCAATAATCTTTTCACCTTCGAAGGACTTTATCAGATCTTGTCTAAAGCCTGGATAAAAGCTTTTGCATTAAGCACTTCTAACAATTGGCAGTGTATCTCCACCACACAAAGCTGTTTTCTTCCTTAAGGATACAATCCTCAAGGTCATGATTCTCAACTGCCTTCCAGCATGACAAAGGAGCATTACCTACCGCCAAACAAGCTGTCAACACAAACTTTGTCACAGCCTAGATAAAGAAACTGGCAGACAGTGATAATAGGTCTAATTTCCCCTCCTCCCCAGGGAGGTAAACAGATTTCAAATCAGTCTGAAACCCTATGCACATGAAGCAATGTTATCTTTGAAGATACAATAGAAAGAAACTAACTGGAAATTCATCCAGGGGTTCATTGATTTCAAGGTCTAGCACTTCATCTTCTTCTCCACGCTCTTCGCCATATTCTATTTGGTCCTCTGTCAGTTCAGGATCATTGCTGTCATAATGTCCTTCCTCTGCATACTCTGAAGCATATTCTTCATGTGCTCCAGATTTGTCATAACCAATTCCATCTTCCCCTTGGTCATACTCAGACTCGTGTTCTCCTGATCGGTCATTGACGGCCTCAGATAGTTCATATGATGAATGAAGCATGCTAGATGTAGCATTGAGGCTAACTGTGACACCTTGAGAGCTATGGTTGGTATAGGGGAGAGAAAAATAATAACAGAGGTTGCAATTTAACAGACAACTACTCACAAAGCAAAACCAAAAAAGCCCTAAAATTCTCTTAGTGGATAAAATTATACCTCACACACTATTTGACTTTATGCCATATTCTCATAATGCATACTGTACTGCAGCTTATCACCAGCTGCAGGCTGTTTGACCAGGGGAATGAAACCAACCAGATGGTTTAGTGGGTCAAACTGGCAAAAGTCCTGCTTGGTAACCAAAGCTGACTGGATTCCAAGACTAACACAAAATTATTATAACTGCATCTGTTTTCCCAATCATTCAAAATAAACCAGTAAATTCATTTTTATTACATGCATTAACATTCCTTCTCAAGTATCTTGGATTCAAACTTACATTTTAATGACATATTTAACATAAATAATGTAAAATATATAGTCAAGAACTGTCATATAAATTACTAAGGCATTCTAAATTAGTAACAGTATGGGCACAGAACTGAAAAAAGCAGTCAATAAAAAATTGGAAATACTGTAACCTAGAGTAAAAGGAAAACTCAATGTACTGTCAGCCCAGGGCTGACAAGGAAGAAATCCTGAGAGAAATGGCAAGGGATGGGATTTGCTATTTTAAAGACAACATTTTAAAGAGAAAACCTACGAGAAGTAAAAAGTAAGACTGTTTTAAGTATACACCAACAACTAGTTTCAGTTTAGTAATTAGTCATTAGTAGCAGTAGTCATTAAGAGCTTTGAGTTATTTAAAACACAAAATTTAGCAAAGAGATACCGAAATTCTTGTTCCTCTTCATTGTCACTTTGCAGAAGGTCATCATTCAGTTCTTCATCTGACAAGTCCGACTGATTCTATATTTCAGAAAAAGTCAATCATGAACATCAAAAGTTGATATAAACATTAAACTAAGTACTGAAACTACTGAAATCTCTGAACACTCAGTACACACCCCAAGACTATGGCAGGATATTCAATGAAGTTCCCTAATTCAGTGAGGAAAAAAAGAGATGCTACATAAGACAACAAATATAAAATGTATTTTATGAAAATTTACTAAACTCAAATTTGCCTAATTATCAACACTTTTCACTGATGCAATCCTAAGTATGGCCAGAGATGACAACTCACTTGATAATTCCCAAAAAGAAAGGTTAGTTTTAGTGCCCTTATTTAACTGCCTCGTGACTTCACTATACTAGGGCAAATCAAGAAAAACAAGTTATCACAGATTCTAGACAGCAGAGTCATTTAGGAGACTGAACAAAACTATAAGATACAAAAAACCAATCATAATTAGTTTGCAAGTGAGGAGAACAAGAAGAAAATACTTTGTCATTTCTCAACTCCTCCCAATTTGTTTATCATACTGTTAATTCTTTCTTCTTTTTTTTTGTTATGGCTTTATTTTTTATAATATTTACCCACAAGGTTAGAGATAACTGCAGTTTCGCTCAGCAACATCATTTCCATCCTCTAAAGTACCAGGGGCAGAAAGGTTATACAAGGGTAGATTTATCTGGAAGTACTGGGATGAGATTAAGTAGAAGCAAGTTTACCCTAAATAGGTCAGGGAAAACTTGCTGAGAAATCTCTTATTACTCTATCATAAGAGCCCCTACACATAGATACTGCTGAGAGCCCTCTAACATGGAAAACCTGAAAAACCGAATAGAAGCAGCACAAGAACACATAATACATAGGAGAAATTCAGTATGGGTTATTACTCCTGTGGATTTTTTAAGATAAGCAGCTACAAAGATGTACACAATGTTAACTGCTTATATTCTTTATAATTGTCTAACACACATCTGCAATCCTCGTCCTCCTGAAATTTTAAACCAGTAAATGAGACAAAGGAATTTCCTGTCTTTAATGGCGATTACTCACAGAATAAATTTCAAGAAGCTAACTTCCTACATTTAGAGTGCAATTCTTAAAAGGTACATCAGTAGAAACTCAACTTTTCTGTGCTTAATAAATCTATTAATGTCCATCTAAAAATTTTATTTTCTAAATTATTTCAATTAGTGGAGAAAGAAGTGACAACTCAGTTTTGATTTCCTGCGGATAAATGTCAAAATTAAACATTTAGTTCTCCTCAGAGATAAATTTTGGAAATGGGTATCACAGTGAGGAGTTTTTCTCCAGTGCTGGTTGCTTCCATAGTCTTTCCTCAGCTGTAAAGGGGAACTCCTCTGCCTGCTCCTTAGACAAGGAAGCTGATTGTATGCAGTGAGCGTATCTTTTAATAGACACCACTGATTGCTTTTTTATTTACACACTGGTAAATACTGCTGGTATTTTGATGAGTAACTTTTAATAGCCAGGAAACTGGCAGTTGAAGTGAATTCTCCAGAATGATAATGAGCACTCGGGAGGCGTAACTGGGGGTTTTGGTTTCCTTTTTTCTAATTAAGTGAATGTGAGCTACAGAGAAACAGATTTTGAGAATCATCTCCTTTTTTAATCCGTGTGTCATAAGGAGAAATGCTATCTCAGAAAAACATTTTTTTTTCCCTGAAAGTTTTATTTTAAAAAGGTACTTTTCAGAAGAAAACAGAGCTCTGGGAGCTCTGGCAACAGTCTCAGGCATCTGCAGTTATCAGGCTTTGGGGAGACAACTGTAAAACATCTAAAAGGCCGTATCAAACAAGTGAAGTGGGTAAGCTGAGCAACATTCATTCAACACCTGTGAAAACACACTTCAGTGCTCATCTCTTACCTTTTTGCCAGTTAGCAAATCCTCTCCAAGTAAGTCATCATCAAGTTCACTGAAAAACATTAGTGAATTGAAGAAGCTGAGCATCAGAAAACAAAAACAAACAGAGTACACATCTTGAGAATTGTTGAGGCTGCTCAGAGCTTTCCTTTGAGAGAAGCTCTGAAAAGTTCCTTTTCAACTCAGCAAGTTGAAAAATATTTTAAATGAAACAACAGACCATACATATTTAGTAAGGGGGTTGTTTCACCTATATATGCTCTCCTTACCATAACTCTCCAACTATAACATAGCATGTAATAGACCTAGTCAAGCTGTAAGCATTTAAACACAGTTAACTATGTCCCCATTCTAGATATTTCACATCAAGGCTGTTTATGACAGCAGTCTGGAACAAAATCTCTCAAGAGAAAAAGCAAGCCATCTCAGCCTACAAATCACCATGCAGTCCAGGGAAACACAGTTAAGGAGGCAGTGGGGAGGCCAGATGACATATAATACATCCCAATGAGCAAACTGACTAGAATGTAAGTCCACTTCTGCCTGGACCTTTTATAAATATTTTATTCCCCCCTCAAGTTGTGGGAAAGGTCAAGCAGACATTTGCAGGATGACAAAATCAAATGTGTGTCTCATAAATGTGCATTTTGTAAGTATGGCTAAAATATCAGGAAGCATAAAAATACCTGACTCAAAAAACCTCAGCATCTGCCCTGTAAACAGGATGCAACACAAAGAACTGCAGTCTGGATTAGTTAAGCTTTAGGACAACTGCTCAATCTCATTCTTGCTATAGAGAAAGAATTATGTGGTGACAGAAGTAAATAATTTTCCCTTCTACAGTATCACAACTATTAACTCATGCGTATTAAAGCATGTACTAATATACATGGCTAATATAAAAATGATATGTCAGTCATTTGTAACACAAGCTGCAATTTAAGAAAGTGAAACTGCCTCAAACTGCACACCTTAAAAACAAAATAAAGGCCTTAGACACCACATAAAAATTTAATATTCCAAAATGAGAATGGGTTGTATGAACAGAATGAGAATACAGGTAAGAGTTCCTCAGGACCTCTTAGAAATCCTTGAAAATGGGGAATCCAATTCAGAGACATAAATTGATGCTAAATTTGTTTTTGCAGATGGATACATCTTTCAGAGTTGGTTATTGCACAGATAATGCAGGGAGGGAATGGAAATGTTGTGTGCTAAATGATAAAATATTCCAAATCAGTACGTTATCATCAGTACACAGTGTTTGTCCACAGTTACTGATCTCGCACAGTTCTAGGAATGATTGAACATTAACAAAGAGCAATTATTTTGTGCTCACTGCAATATTAAACAAAAATTGGGACAGATGACATATAATACATCCCAATGAGCAAACTCACTAGAATTTAAGCCCTTTCTTTCAGAGACAGAAAACTATGTGGAACAGAAATGCTTTTGGAAGAACTCAGACCCAAAACTGAAGCAGGAGAAAGTCAGTAATCTGGACAGATGCTGGTAATCTGACAAATGTACCAAAAAGTTTCAAAATATTTGCTAACCCTAAGGTGACAGCTTTTAATGAAACCACACTTGAGAATTCCAAAAGACAGCAAGAGTGCGTGTCTTAGCAGTGTTTAAAGATGAAAAGTAAGTTCAGGTAGGAATAAATTATATGAAAAAGGAGATTTTTCAAAAAAAGATTAACAATTTAGTCAATAGACATAATTGCATATGTACTCTTAGACTTTTTTAATTGACTCATTATTTGATGATCATATAAATTAGCACTAACACACAAACAAGGCTCTTAACAGAAACAGAAGCATTTCACAGACCACTTCTCAAAAAATATTAAAATATTCAATGTCATTCAGTATTTTCATTGTTAAATTAAAAAAAGAAAAATCATCACTGGTAACTTTTTGAATAAACAAAGTAACTGCAATAAGCCTGCACAGTAAAGCAGATTTGTTTCTGGCTTCTTTTAAAATAGTCAAATTTGAAGTTCTACCAGAAAGGAGAGGAATCAAAATTACCAGATCTCATTATTAAAACACTTGAAGAAAAAAAACCAAACAAACTCCTGAATTAGATACAAGATGATCTTAGATTAGCTGAGAAACAAAGTAAAATGAATAGTTGTAATTAAGACACCACATGAAGCCACACAAAATAAGTTGGAATTAAAGTTCATGTGTGATAGCTCCAAAGGCAACTCACACTTGCTATTGCCAAAATACAAAGGTCTTTTCAAAACCACAATTCTAGGAAATTAGGGTTAAGATAATACAAGAGTTCACAGCTCTCAGAAAAGACAGAGCCCAAGCCCTAAAATTCTCCAACTCCTAAAATTCAGCTTTCCTCTTATTGAATCAATTCATCTTAACAAGACAGGGAAAGAAGAAGAAACAAAACAACAAAAAGTGGGAAAATTTCTGCCAGCATAGAGAAGCAAATAATCTTAGAGAAGGGTCAGAAAGACCCTTCAACAGAAGTGAACTACTAAATCAGCCCTGTCATGCCACAGTAGAGCACCAGAACTGCATGTTTTTCCCAAATCCAAGCTTTGGGACCCTTTTAGATATAAATGTATAAAGTAACAGCCTGTAATAAAGACGTCAGACTGGCTGTTTCTGGCCTCCAATTTCATGAGCATACCTCATTAAATAAGAGCAGTAGCAAGGACAAGTGTTTCAGAAAAAAACCTGTAAACCATGTAATGGGAAAAATTCTCCAAGAACAATGTTACATTTGTATTCCCAAATAACAGGAGACTTCTGACTCTCAGTTAATACTTTCCAGTGCTTGAGAAAGGAAAGAAATCTGGAAAAACAAAATAATTTAAGTGATTGAGGCACGGGACTCAGTTAAGTAGAAATACAGTAAGAGTTGATCACCCTTCCCCACAAAGAAGGAATGCTTGGTTGAAAACCAAAGCATGAAAGATTAAAAAAACCCCCACAAGTTGGCTGTGTCCATTTAACCTTTTTCTGTCTTCAAAAAATTGCCCTTTGTCAAATAAGGCAAGTAGTTAAAAAACTCAAGCAATTAGATTAGGCAACAACACATCCATTTAAAGCATTTGCTCAGCCTGGAAATCTAAAAGGAATTATTAATAACAATAATAATAAATGTATATATATACAAATTAAAGAATATTCTGAAATAGTTGTAAACTTTTCTGAAATTATCAGCAAGAAAGAGCACTATAATTGCTAGCACTGCACCTGAAATCCCCTGAAATTTACCACTTCTCTTGAAATTTCTCTAAAACAATTTTTCATAACATACCGTAAATTCTATGCAGGTAAGGTATAAATAAAAGCCTTCTTCTAAAACTGAATCCTTTTGTGCTTCTGAAGTCTCAGCTTAGTGAAAACATTCTTCAACTTTATATAAGTTCTATAAAAATAACTCTGTCACAGGGAGTTTGTAACTTCTGATACAATAGCAGTTTGATCCTTCCAGATTTTATAAAGTAGTAAGAGGACAGCTAAAAACAAATGTTACCAGTCAGCAACTTAGAGCCCAACTAGTCATATCATGAAGTCAGCAGAAAGAACAGTTCAGAAAACACCGTTATACAAAATATTTAGCCTGTAATACTGGCTTCAGTATTTCTGAACACCCAGAGCTTGGGCTGTGAGGCAGCAAGGTGACCCAACCTGAACAAGTTACTTTAATTACGCACAAATCAGCTCAGTTCCTTGATGCAGTTCACCATCCAACCCACGAATGTGCAGGCATGACAGAAAGCAGATCTCCCTCTCCAGCATACAGCAGAACACTCCATACACTGAAGATACTGTCAAAATTCCTTATTCATCCTTACTCAACTCCTAGAGCAATGAGAACTACCTACTTAACCTAGCAGAACAGCATGGAAGAGGAAACTAATCCCTGCAGAATGATGCTAAATGTTGAGAGTGGCTGGTTCACTCCAAGGGCTCAGCTCGGTGGAAAACTACTTAAGAGTAAAATTTGTTTACTAGACTCACTTGAATGATTATTAGAAAAGGTAGAAGTCTACCTGGAATGTTTTTTTCCCCCCATTTTTGCAGAGAAAAAACAAGTCTGAACAGCTCTCTCTGTTATTAAAAATTAATAATAAAAAAGAAAAGGCAATTCCACAAAGGAAGTGAAAAGTTTTCTCCCAGGAAGAACAGATAATTCTAGCCAGCAGCTTGATTCAGGTCTTTCCCAGCTGGAGTGCTTTGGCATAAAAGAACATGCTCTTATTCTCCCCCCAAATAACCATTTTTACACATACTTTAAACCTTTACAAAGGTAAAACACAGACCTAAGCTCCACAACTCTTTCTACTGAAGTAAGACTTTGAGGATAAGAATTTCTAGTTAAAACGTCTAGTTAAAAATTGTCAAGTTGAGCAAGTTCAACTGTAGCAAAAAAATCTATTTAAATCATTAGGAAGTACTAAATATTTAAAAGGAAAACCAGAATGTTAATTACACATCACAAATGCTGTGCATTTACCCTATTTGGAATGGTTTATCTTTGTAGTGCTCTCTATATTCCTTGGGGCAAGTATGTATTTGCCAAAATCTAGCTGATGCAAGAATAACAACCACCACCATTATTAGCATCTAAACGGGCACTGCTCTAAATCTTAAGACTTTAAAATGCTAGAAAGAGAAAATAAACCAATGTAATACAGCATGCAGAAACTGAAGAGGAAAATATTCCACATACCTGTCCCAGTCATCATCACCAGCTCTATCATCACCAGCTCTTCTTCTCCAAGATCTTTCTGCACCAGGTTTATCAAACTGATCAAAGTCATCATCTGTAAAGAAGGTGACTACAGTAAGTAATGCTTACTGAAATTAAAGGTTTCTGAAACAAACACTTAGGTGAGATTTTCATGGGGTGTTTTTTTTTTTTAGATGATGCAAAAATAACTTTTTCTACATTCCACTTTAACATTGGGAAAATAGATAAATACCAACATGCTTCAATAATAAATCATAATGGTTTACAGCCTCCTCTCTTCTCACCATTGTGGTGAAGAAGACCCAAGGAAAACAGCATGAGATAAAACACTGGAAAATGTCACTAAATTAAGAGCTTTCAAACTAAAAGTTTTCATCATAAATAGCTATGAAAGTAGTTCAGGAAGAGTTACGATGCAACACAAGTCAAAGTGTGGCAAACCTTCTGTTACAAAGCAGTAGGTAAAACCGATTCACTTTGATTAGGTTCCCTCTTTTACACCCTTTATACACTTCCATATGTTAACTAATCTTATATATATATAATTTCCATGGGCTAATAGTACTGAAACAGTTGGTTCTACACTTCCCTGCTCAAATAACTATGTATCCTAACCTCCTTCAATTCCTATTTTACCTGGAATAGAGCAGAAGGAGACATATCCAAGCATTTGCTAACACTCTCTTGACCACTAAATCACCCAATTTTGTGATCTATGAAAGAAAAATGCTGCTTTTCTCTCTTTATGTTTACTCAAACCCATCCTGCAACAATTACCTTAGCACACTGCCACTTTAAGGGCACAAATCCTGCACGGTCATTGTCCCTGCACAGCTGCACTGCAGTTATCTACTGATTTAATGTAACTACCTCTAAAGATTGATTTTGTTTTTAAGACAGCAAGACTGGTTTTGCAGCAACCCAAATTACATGTGTCAACAAATTGAGTAACAGCTCGTGACAATCACCACCATCAGGAAGACAGTAACATTTTTAAAGCTATGCCAACTTGCTTATGAGGCATCACATTTTTCCATGCCAGGCACCACTTTCAGAGCTAGACAGCTGTACCATAAACTAGCACCACCCGAAGACAAGATCATCACTCTTCAGCACATAATCCTTACACAGATGGATCTTCACGACAGCCAGGTTTAAATCTAGACAACACAAAGTTCCTCATCAATCACACTTTGTCTGTTAAGATCTCTTTAGCAACAAAAAGTAACACTCCTTGGTGTGATTCATTGTACTTTTCCAGACCAGATGGTTAAGCTTCATGATCATAAAAGCACTTCAACATAGTGTTACTACTAGTGAAAAAGCAATACAAAAAGAGGGTCCAAGCTCCTGCTTGGACTCTAGTGAGGCTTAGATCACCATCCAAACAACTTCACAAACCTCTGCCTTACAGTTCTCACAGCCTCTCCAAATTTCCCACATCCTATTCCTTACTTATGAGCAGCTTCTACCTAAATCCAAAGCAGAATTATGTCCATGCAAAGCCCTTTTCACAGTCCCCTCTAGCAGGATGCACACACCTCAAACAAAATCAAGAACAACGGGTCAACTTATGTGTGATGACCGCAGCTTTTAAGAACTGTTTTACATATGTCCCCACCAATGCCCTGTTCTCACCTCTCCTGGTCTTATCACCCATTTACAATGTAAAGATCTTGACAAAAGAGGGAAACAGCTTCTCCTTTTTATGCTTGTGTGTGAGAAGAGGTTTTGTATTTCTTCCAGCGGTATCGATGCAGCCTAGAACGGCAGCTGTTCATAGCAACTGTTGCTAAGGAACACAGTGCAATGGCCACAGCTCCTTGTTTCAGTTCAAGGCTCTCATGGCAAACCTCACCAAGTTAGGTGCACATTAGCTGATATCAACTGGAAGATCCAGACAGGTGATCACTAAACATTCTAAGCTCCCTCTCTTAACTTCCAGGCAGCAGTAGTAGGGAAAAAAACAACACAGCAAGATCTATCAAACAGTAAAAAAACCACTAAGTAGGACAGGCAAGCAACAAAGGAAAACAAACAAAATAAAATGTCACTCGGCTCCTCCTACTGCAGCTCTAAGAAAATCAACATTACTGAAGTGACAAAGAAGTGCAGAGATTAACACTGGCTGTTGTGCTGTTAGCCCAGCCAGACACCCAAGGTCCTGGCCAACTGTGAACAAAAATTAGAACAAACACACTTGCTTCCCCACGATAAAGGTTTCTATTTGCTTTATTCTTACTTTAATGTAGCATCAGAAGTGCCACAAGCTGTTCTACATGAATTACTTTTTGGGACATACACCTACAAATTGTTGTCCTTTTTTTCCTGCTTAATAAGAGCAAGTCATCCACACCAGAATCCCACAAAATACACGCCTCTTTTCCCCTAGAGCTATGCTGATGGTAGTCCACTTTGTGGACATTATTCCAATAAAACCTTCACTAATCATTTCTCTATATAAACTGGAAATCCTAAGCCACACAGCCAAGTCTTGCAAGCGTAGGAGGTGAATCAGCATGAACACTGAAGAGCTGTTAAAGTCTTAAAATGGTACCAATACAGCCTAAAAAGGTAATCCTACATAGCAACTGTTGCTAAGATGGAGTATTTTACTGCAATGAGATGGCCAAGGCTTCTAGATAAGGAAAAACATCTGATGCTGGTCTTCTTAGAAAGTATAGCTGCACACTTTCTGGAACACTAATCACATGCTCCCTCGTAAGCCTTAATAGCTCCTAATTTTTGCTAGTTTCAGTATTACACTATCAGGAACATAAGACATACTGTTAGTTTTAGGCATTGAAAAGGTATCAAAGATTTCTTCTTAATCAAAACAAAAAGGAGATTCCAGAACAAGCCAACAGTTTAATGGATAAACTGTTATCCACAATTATTACTCAACTGATCTTTTAATAAAGTAACTAAGCTGCATGGCTTTGGGGCAGAGCAGGTAAAGGAGCAATTAAAAAAAGGCTCACTAGAGGAAAAAAAATTACCACACACAAAAAAAAGCCATGTATCTACACAAATATATAGGACTAAACATAACAAGTCCATCTTGATCTTTCCATACCCTGGTATTATATTTAAAACACTCAACATGACAATTTGACAGCATTTTGAACATGCAACACCTTATCAGCTTAACTATGTGTAATAGTTTACTTCTACAGAATATTTTTCTTCGTATTTCAGTGCAAATGGTTACAAAACATACAAGTATTGTAAAGCCTCTATTTTCAGTAACTGAGTACACCATTTAACAACACATCTATGTTTTTGCCCAGTAGGATTTCCGTAGGTACATTCAGTCCTACTACTGCATTATACACAGGAACATGCCAGCAAAATACACCACTCTCAAACACCAATGGTTTATTTTTTCAGGGACATTCATAATGGAGTCTTTACACAAGTAAACAACCACTCATGAGCCTGAAGTATTCAGTAACTAAGTATTTTTAACAATGTAAGAATTGCATAACAGCTCCCTCAAATGATACATTTCGTGTTTTCTCTCCAAATTACTCCAATGGGATAGTGTTCAGCTTCCTCAAAGAAATAAAGCACAAAAATTAATTTTTGCAGGAGGTAAGCTCTTTTGACCTCCTCAAAAATGCTTTTCATAGAGTTTGTCATGCTGCAAAATAAGTCACCATCAGTAAGAACAGAACTAATTTTGATATGCTGCCAAGATCTGAAGTACTCTTTCTATTCACTGCTTGAAAAAAACTATTTCATTTGTTTTACATTTTGAAAAAAAAAAGGACTACATCTAAACCCCAAACCACAAAAAAGCATTCCCCAAGTCTGCTTGGATTTGAAAATCTATTTTCCTTGGATAAACAATTTGAAAACATTATAGTCCTTGCCTCACAAACATGACAAACAGCGAATGAAGACCAAGAATTTAAACTAAATCCACATGAATTCTGTTCTCAAATGGCTTTGGACACCGATGAGAAACTGCAACCCCCCAGAAACTGTCTTCAGCATCATTCACAGCCACCAAAAGTTGCAGCTAAAACTGAGGCTGCATTACTGCAGCATGGAACACATGGCCAATCACATTACTTGGGAGGTTTTGTGGGTAGTCTAGTCACTGACATTCAGGCCTAAATCATTCTGGAGAACAAGTTCCACGTGACCTAAAAAAGGAGGTTTAGTATTTGATAACAATGAAGCACAGTTTGGCTTTTGTAAAAACAAGTGATACTAATGCTGCTTTTAATTTAGATGACCCTAAAGGAGAGAACATTCAGTAGAACACGATTTTCAGTAAAAGCTTTGAGGAAGCATAAGGAGATTAAAAATTGCTACTTGAATGAGCTTGTGGCAAGCAGATATTCTTTCAAGAATAGCAATCTCTTTTGGCACTAGTCCTCAGCTGGTACAATAGCCCATGATCATATATTTGTATTTCATGAATTGTAAAATCTACAGGCCTTTGACACTTAGAGGAGTTTCAAGGTGTGCATATTCCTGTATAACTCTAAGCCACAGTGACCACAGAGACAAAAACATGGCCAGCACTCTAACTCCTTTCATCTATGGACAAATGCAGAATCTATTTCCAGTACCTGAATGCTGCTGACAAATAGCCTGAAGCATGACAAATTAGATTTGATTTGTCAGAATGTTGAATTTTAATATTTTTGAATTGGACAGTGCTCCACAACACAGAGAATGATGTTTGCTCTTTCCCTACTGCTTATCAACAGCTTCACCAGAGGTTTATAAAGCTATACATTCCTGAGAGCAACCCTTAGATTAGCTAAAATGAAACTGATGACAGCTCAGATTCAAGGTGAAGGAATAACATTACAGACTCTTGGTACAGGACTCCCAGCAGGAATATGGAGTAGATGGGGTACTCTTCAGCTTCCCCTCCACTCCATCCCTTGTCATGTTTCATACTCCAAGGATATATACAATCAAAGTAGTCTAGATCACTGAAATTCATCAGAAGTGAGTTACTCTCAAAGGAATAAAACTTGTAGTAGTTTTTTCTCATTTCAGTAGGGCAGATAATTGAGGTCATATGTTTTGTTAGGGTGATCTTTATAAACGTCTCCCTAAATGAGATTACTGCCTCTATACAATACACTAGTAATGTTACATTATATCAAAAGAATAGCCTATCATTATATCATAGAATAGCCTAGGTTGGTTGGAAGGAATCTCAAAAGAGAAAAGGAATATGGGAAGTAATGTGAAGCTGTGAATCATTCACAGCTTCCCCCACAGAGACCACAACAGTCACCATTTGGAAATTCTCCAGTTTATGTTTGCGAAACCTGTCACCAAGAGCCTTTACCTTCTTCCTTAAAAAGCACAGCAGCATAACCATCTGGTCACCAAAGTACATATGAATATTTTATTCCTATGAATTAGGCCAGAATTTCTCAGGAGTCTAAAAAATTATAAATGACCAATAAGCCCACGTGTGTTGTCCAGCATGCATATCACCTACCTTTCACTCTATTGAATATATTCAAATGTTTAGCTCACATTTCATATTTCCTTTTTGCAGTCCTGCATTGTATCTATGAAGAAGACTTGCAACTTCAATCTTCATCTTCAAAGCCAAAACTATTTCACTTTGTCAACTGTAAGCCCATCAAGACATCACACTAATATTCCAATTTTTTCAAGATCTATTTCATACTACTTTGCCACTTATTAGAGCCGCCGGAACACTGAGAAGCTGTTACATTCCCATTCTAAAGTTTTCTCCCTTCTCCTCAAGAAAATGAGCCTAAACTCAAAACGTTCCTATAATTAAATTGTAACTACTGAAAACCATTTAATCCAAATAACCACTTAGTCCCAAACTTTTCACCCTGTATGCCTTCTTTCCCATTTGTTGCCTCTATTGATTTTAGATAATGGCCCCTTTCCAAAGGGATATAACACTGCTATTAAGTGCCAGGCTTTTGCAGCAGGGTTTTGGAAGTGTATTAAACACCTGAAAAGTGTATCCAACACCTGAAAAGTGTATCCAATCAGGAACTTTCTTTGACTAGCCATACGGATATACATGTGCAACACCTTTGGGTTTCTCCATCCAAGCAAAGTGCTACACTGATCTAAATTAAACTCAATTTATGTGCTACAAGGATCATATTTAGTTGCCCACCATTTATTGATGAGCACAGCGTTAATGCTGAACAAACAAATGCTTGGGCTCACTTAATACAAAGGAATCCTAATTCTTTCTTAGACACAAATAGCACTCCACAAATAACAGAAAGAATTAGCCTTGAAACAGCAATTCTCCACTTATTTGAAGACTTTCTATTGCATAGACATGTACATGAAAGTATGCTTGTTCAACTTGTAGCAGTTTTAAATACAATCATTTAAAAATGCTCCAAAAGTGACACTTTCTAAATTACTCTGTCCTCATGCTACTAGACGAAACCCAGAGGCAGAAAAACACATCACACATCACTGCTATGAACCACAGAAACTAACCCTTAAGTGTTTGTAAAATTCTGTAAAACATTGCAATATATTTAACACCATTAATAAGATAGCTAAAACACTTAAATATGTACTGTTATCGATCAGTACCTTCCTAGCTTTCTTCCCCAAATCCTCCACTTCTAAATTTGGGAATTCCGTTGCAGTGTTAACCTTTAGTAGGAAACTAATTAATTGCATTTACGTACTTTGTTACCAGTTAAGGTGACAATGGCAAATAGTCCAACCTTGGTGGATGACCATGAGGTGAAGATACACTCTCTTGCATGAACTCTACTTAGAAAAAAACTCACTGAGGGATCATCATAAACTTTAGCACAGGTAAGTACAAGTTGGTCAACTGGCAGCTCTGATCAGTCTTATCAAAACTGTCATTCCTAGTGAAAGCAAGGCCCAAAGCACCTCTTTACACATTCTTTAATGGTACCACTCATGAACAGCCCAGTGTGACCCCTGCAAGACTAACTCACACAACTAAACGTTCTAACTTCAATATTTTCTCAATATATCACTCGGAACATCAGAAGGCTTTGAGCTGTTATTATAAATAACAGAGAAGTACAGACTTAGTTCTTATTCAAGAGGAGCAGGGGCACACTTGACAGTCCTGGGGTCAAGTGCTGACTTCATATTTTACCCTTCCCAAGAGAGGCCTTTTGTTTTGGCCAGTCTATAAAACAACTGTTTCCAAGGTGAAAGGTAAGTTTTACAGGGCACACACTGAAGCTGTAAAAGCATGGGAATAAGCGTCTCTAAATAACACATCTATCCCCTCGGAGATCCCACATCTGAATGATGAAGCCGCAGTTCCTTCCCGGCTCTTTGGAGACACTTTCGCATGAAACCGATTAGTGTTGGTAAGATCTGAACCCCGGAGGCCCTGAAGTGCCAGGTAAAACCCGCCTGCCGAGAGGCGGAGAGGGGCGGCGGCGCCACCGCCCCGGGAAGGCCCCGCGGCCTAAGGCTCCCACCAGCCGCTCCGGCATCAAGCAGGCCTCACACCCGTGCTTGCAGCCGGTCCCCACTTCCCCAGGCCAGACCCTGGAGCCTCAATCCCCCTCCACCCGCCCTCAAGCAAAACCCTTCGGGGCTACAGCACCCACCTGCGCCTCCTCCCAACGCGGCAGCCATGGCTCTTCGCGCTGCCTAAGGGGCGCCGGCTCGCGGTAGCGACCCCGTGGCGCCCCGAGGAGCGTCGGGGAGCGGGGGAAGACGGGGAAAGACTCGGATTCAGAGACCGGCGGATCCCCGTCCCGCCGCCTCTCCGTACGCACCCACCACTGGAGAACAACAAACTACCACAACATGGCGACCGTTGTGTCGCCACCGTTACCGCAATGCATCATGGGACGGCGGAGGACAGAACCCTTCCGCGCGGGGAGGGCGGGCCGGCAGCGGGAGCCGCTGATTGGCTGCTCGTGGCCCCCTGCGCACGCGCACAGCCGCCCTCCAGGGCGGACCGGCCGCCACTGCGCCTGCGCGCCTGTGCTGGCGGCGGGGCCGCGCCTGCGCAATGAGGGCTGGGGCGGGTTACGGATGGGGATTGATGGTGGTGTTCGTGCTGCACCGTGGTTCTTTCCCACCTTGGGTCGATACCGGCTCTGCGGAAGAGTCGTAGAGGCCTGTCTGAGAGGCTCCGAGCCTGTACGGAGGTTTCTGTGGGCAGTCCGTGGTGCTTGGCCCTATCCGTCCCGTTGATAGGGATATAGGCCCGCCCGCCTCCAGCGCTGAGGGATATCTGGCTGCGTGTGGAGGCGACTGAGCTGGCTGGAGTGCCTCTATTAGACCGGGACAAATAGTGGAGAGTGGAAATGTGAGGCAGAAACGCTGCATTTCAGCACTCCCAGGCCTCCCTGTCAAGGATCTCATTGCTAAAGTGGGATCGTAACACCCTCCATGGAGGCTTCAGTAGGTTGTAGATCCTGTTTGGACCCCCAAGTTCAGCTTCATCTTGTGTGGAAAAAACAAGCCATGAGTTAGTGGGATTCAGCGCTATGTAAGGGACAGACCTATGGGTGGTACCTTCATCGCTTTAAGGGTTGACTATGCAAGGAAGTTAACCCTTAAACTGAACTAAGACACTTCAGGGCAAGTAGTTCTTACTTCTTCTCTCACATTGAAAACCGGCAGCTAAACATATTCCTGTGAAGGGGGCAGATTTAGACTTGACATAAGAAAGAAATTCTTTACAGTGAGGGTGTTGAAACACCGGAAGAGGTTGCCCAGAGAGGTTGTGGATGCCCCCTCTCTGGAGGTGTTTAAGGCCAGGCTGGACAAGGCACTGAGCAGCCTGATGTAGTTGGAGGTGTCCCTGCTTATGGCAGGGGGATTGGAACTCGATGACCTTTAAGGTCCCTTCTAACCCAAACTATTCTATGATTCTATGATCTTAACCTAGGTACATAATTTACAGGCTCAGTGTCAGGACATGTTAAATAGGGCCTAGTGATAGGACGAATGGTAATAGGTTTAAAGTAAAAGAAGGTAGATTTAGATTAGATAATGCGAAGAAATATTTTACTACAAGGCTGAGAGACTCTGGAACAGGTTGCCCAGAGAAGCTGTGGATACCTTATCCCTGAAGGTGTTGAAGTCCAGGCTGGGCAGGGCTTTGAGTAGCCCAATGTAGTGGGAGGTGTCCCTGCCCATGCCATGGTCTTTAAAGGTCTCTTCCCAATCTAATCATTCTATGATTCTAAATCCAGTTTCACTGCAAGCTACAAGTCCTTTTTGCTACTCCTTTCTCCAGGCACTTCCCTCCTGGCTGCTCAGTTACATCCTCTCATTTTCAAATGACTTAGTCATGGTGTGGCTGCAGAGTAAATTAGTCTGGATCAGTGATCCCACATGAAAGTAACTCACCAAAAAGAGGTTTCCTTTTGAGTTCCCTTCTTGCCATTCCTAGTTTTCCTTTAGATGAGGGAATTGAAGCTCGTGCCATTCTGCTCAGACCAATTTCAAATTGTCCCTCGAAATAAAACAAGCTTATAGGTTATGCCACCTGTGAAGGCCAGTCTGATCTAAAACATTTTAAGGGAGCTTACTATAACAGTAGTAGCTCAAGTAAATGGTAAAGCTTTCCCAGGTGGACAGGTCCTCATGGAAATAATTAACAGTGTTAGTATTTAAATTATCAGCGTTATCTGATTAAACCCTTGCTATGAGAATAGGGAAGTTCTCATGTCACTTTGTTCCGAGCTCCCTGCAGAATTGTCTCTGTATTGCATTTGGTCTCATTTTTAGGCATTTCTTCCCAAGTGTACAGCTAGAGGTTGTACAGTTCCTCCAAATGAAACACTAAACAGATCCTGGGTTATTTCAGCAACATCCTGTGAGGCAGCAAATGTTCTGTCCCACCTGACAGGGAATTCTGGATTTAAATACTAGAGACACTGAGGTGCTGGGGTGTATCACAAGAAGGGTAATGAAGCTGGTGATGAGTCTGGAGCACAAGTCTTATGAAAAGCTTCTGAGGGAGGTGTGGGCATTCAGGCTGAAGAAAAAGAGGATGTGGGGAGATCTTCTCACTCTCTACAGCTATCTGAAAGGAGGTTGTAATGAGGTGGAGTCTGGTCTCTTCTCCCGACTACCAAAGCCACAAAACAAGAGGAAACAGCCTCAAGTTGTATCAGAGCAGATTGGATATTAGGAAAAATTTTTACACTCAAAGGCTTATTTAGCATTGGAACAGGCAGCTCAGGGAAGTGGTTGAGGCACCATCCGTGGAGGTATTTAAGAGTTGGGTAGACATAGAAGAAGCTTAGAGATATGGTTTAGTGATGGTTCTTGTCAGAGTTAGGTTGACAGTTAGTCTAGAGCTGAAAGATCCCTTCCACCTAAAGCAATTCTATGGTTCTATGAAGAAAGGGGTGTGAAAGCCAATTTAGTCTGCTGGAAGTGTCACTTGTCCTGATCTCCCCACACCCGCTGGGACTGGCAGCAATGTCAGGAGGCAGCAGGACTTCTAAAAATTAGTCAGGTGAAAGATGCTTTCTCTTTGAGAGTGTTCACCAGAAGGGCAAGGGCAGAGTAGGAAAGGAGAAAGACTTTAAAATCTAATAATCTGAATTAAGAGAGCAGTATGAAGATTGAAATGAAGTATATGAAGAGCACTGATCTGATAATTCTGAACATAGTTAAAACAGTGGGCAGTGTTAATGTCTATCAACTTTTGCCACAGTAATTTTTTATTCTGTTTCCTCCTGTGTTCCTGTTGCTTATTTATCCACTTGATGCATTTTTTTCTGCATTGTTGTCTCCAACCTGCTTGATGCATCTTATTTCAGCTTTAATTTCTTCAAAGCAATGTGACCTGGGGACCCCAGAAGCAGCTGCAAGGGTGCTTGTGTGCTGAGAGATGGTCTCAGCAAGCCACATGTCTGTCAAGTGTGTTATTAATGTGTCATGTGTGAAGTCCCTAGAAAGCTGGTCACCCACCAAAGATCAAAATCTCAGTAGAATGCATGTATTGTTTATTATAGTGTGAAATACAGGAATTATTACCAGCTGCAGCTGGCTGCAGAGAAGTTTGGGCTGTAGCTTTGTGTTCTGAACTGAAAGCAGCGTGCTTTCAGTCTGGGTATTGCCCTGACCCCAGTGTCTGCAACAAGTTTTAAACATCTAGAGAAAAGAAATCAAGAAATAACAGAGTAAGCCAAGTGTTAAACACTTTATTTGTAATAATTTCTTTTTCAGTTTGGATCTGGAAGCCTTACTGATCAAGCTTTGCTTTGTTTCACTAGGAAGCCCATGTGGTGTCAGGGCCAGCAGGGGCATCAAGGTGAAGCTGGCAAATGAAAGGCATTCCTTCCTCTCAAGAATGACTCAGAATAAAGTGGAAAATGTCTAAGATGCCCTATTCTTAGGCAATAAGAGTGGTATTCCATGATAAAAATATTGGAAGAAATAAAGGTTGAATGTTCACCAAGTTTTTCTGACAAGGAGCTAGTGTATATGGCATCATTGGTCTTGCCCAAATGCTGATGTTTTGGGAAGGGCTTGCTTTCTCTGGACACAGGCCAGGCTGGCCCCTTCCACTCTGTAAAGAACAGAAGGACTAGCCTCAGAGCTTCACAAGCAACTTTTGTGTCCTGGATTCTTGTGGCTCCTACCTGACAGCAGAGACCTGTGATCTGCCCATTGAATGTAAAGACATTGTGTCCAGGTACCAAGTCTCAGCTATTGAACATGAACTTCTACATCCAAGCTTACATTCCTAAGAATTCCTTATACTGGAAGTCTTTAATCCTGTTAAAAGCTTCTTGGAACTATTGCAATGCAAATAATAGTAGCAATAATTAGCTCTGCTTTAATTGATACTGTGTATTCCTCAAATGTCAGTGAAAATTTACTTTGCTAAGCCAACAACTTCTCCCCTGGAACTCTGCTGGCTTTACCAGAATTACACAAGGGGTGAATTTGGATCATTATAGGTTCCTGGCATAAATTATCAGCTGCTGATTCCTTGCCCTTTAAAACTTGGCAAGCACACAGGAAGAGTTTGCCAGACATGCAAGAACTAGGTCTATGGATTTATGGGGAAATCCTTGGGGACTATGCATGGAAAGGAGTACAATTTACTAGAAGTAGCCAGCTGTGAAATCCAAGAACTCCTGCACACACAGCTCTAGCAACTTAGAGCCTATTTAGTCTTGTCTCCATACCAGTGCTACCTGGAAGCATATTTTTGTCCTCAGCTTAATGAAAGCATGAATGTGATTGTAACAAATTCTATAAATATATGGAGTTTCTAAACTCATGGAATAGCCCCAACAGGGATGATTTTGGTTGGCATAATCTAGATTCTTTTATGGTTGCTCCTCTTTACCCTGGTGGCCAGGACTTTTCTCTGCTCAACACTGGCAGTGTGGTTCTGAGCATATTATTGGCATAAATAAATACACTTTAGAGCAGTCACCTTCTTCAGTATGAACAAGATCCACATCTGGATGTTTTGTCTTACTGAGCACCCAGGAATTTTGATACCCCATCCTATATGGACAGACCTCTGTGCCATATCACTGCTACAGCTACATGCTCAGGGATTCTTTGTAAAGGAAGAATAAATGTTGTCTAGCTCTAGTTGGCTAAGAGTTAAATGCCTGATCCAAGCTCGTTGTGTGAACCTCCTGTGTTTAGCTCTGTAAGATGTACTGAATGATTTCTCTTAGCCATGAGAGACCTGTCTTAATGAAAGTAAAAGGAAATAAATCCCTACCATAGAGTATTTTGAAAGTGCTGAGCAAGATCAGAGCCAGTAGCAGATCTCAAGTCTATGATTTTCAACATTTACCAGAAAAAAGCTTCCTGGCTTGTAGATTGTCAGGATCAAACCATTTCTGTGTTTGCTGGGCCCAACAGGTAAATGCACCTGATTTTGTGGGTTATCCATATATACAGAAGTCTTGTTGCCAAACTCAGGAGCAGATCACTAGCACAGTACCAATAAGCCAATTAGTGAAAAGAAGCATTGAAATCTTTAGACTTCTTCATGGAAATGTCTTTGCCTTTGGAGAATAGAATCATTTGGACTAGGTTTTAGCATTCAGAAAGTCCTTGTCAGTAGAGAAGGAACCTCATAGTGACTTTTCAGTACCGGAAGGGAGCCTACAGAAAGGCAGGGGTAGGACTTTTTAATAGGATAAGTGATAGAAGGACTAGGAGTAATGGATGAAAATTGGAAGAGGGGAGATTCACACTAGATATAAGAAATAAATTACTTATATTTGTGGGTGGTGAGACACTGGGACAGGTTGCCTAGGGAGGTTGTGGATGCTCCCTTGATGGAGGGGTTTAAGACCAGCCTGGACGAGCCACTGAGCAGCCTGGTGTAGTGGGAGGTGTCCCTGTCCATGGCAGGGGGGGTTGGAACTAGATGATCTCTAAGGTCCCTTCCAACCCAAACTATTCTATGATTAAATTTGCTTGTACTATATTTCAGTTGTGATTGACAACATCAGTAGTTTGTTTGGGCCAAAATCCAGAAACCTTTCACTAATTTCCTTCCAAGGAAGACTGACAGGATTAGGTCCTGCATATCAAATCATCTTCATCTGGGAGCCTGACTTTATCTAGTCAATCCAACAGATTTATTTATCTCAACCTGTCTACATTTAAGCTGGGCACCTTTTCTGTAATGAGTTCCCTGCAGCCCAGAAGCAGGTTATGGAACATGACCCATTACCACATGCTGTGGGACAGGGAAGAGATAGAGATGCATTATCCAATGCAGCCACAATTTGAAGTGCTATCTTGTATAACAAATTATTGACTTGATTGTACATAGTACTAGGATTTAATTAAGCGATAAGGGCCATCATAGTGGTCCTTTATCTGGCAGATAAGGATTTACCAAGCTTACCCAAGAGGTCTTTATCTGAAAGATAAGGAAAAGGTACATAAGGTGCCTTCCCATGTTTTTAAATTGTTAATTGAAAAGACCTTACTTTTTAAGTTCTAGGTTGTTGTCCTTTTTTTCGTGGCTTAGTATTAAAGATTCAGATGGAATTTGTGGCAAGGAAGAACATAACCAGTGGCTTTCACTGAGTGAAATTAATAGGATTTATACGTCTTCTATTTGCAATGCACCAGCTCTCAGCTCAAGTGGAAATGTAGCCTCTGATCTCTAGGAGATTTTTGCAGTGACACCACGATGCCATGGCCATAAAAGAGATTCATTTGTTGCTGATTTCAGAGGGCTGCAATTGTGATTATATTGTAAAGTTTAGAAAAGATTGTAATTGCACAGTAGAAGGAAATGGAGGATACAGATAATTTCAGGACAGTTCTTTAAAGCATTGTTTTAATGATTGTCTTGTCAGCTAAGCTAAATGATGCCAAAATCTCTAGTCCTTTACTCATGGGATATAAAGACATATAAGCAGAAAACATAATGAAGAAATTAAGGCTAATACAAAGGACTGGCATTGAAAAAATCTGAACACACTGTAAACCACTAAATAACACTACTGCTAATGCTCAGTGGAGAAAAACACAGAAGAAACAATGGAGAAAGGAGAGAAAATCTTACTTTTTTTAATGAAAAAGTCATGCAGGGGCTTATGTGTGGCTGAAAACAGGACAGGAGCTTTGGACTTAGCTGATTTAAGCTCAAATGTTACACACACTTTTAAAATATCCTTTCATAAATGCTCAAGATTTTTTTTTTTTCAGAATTGCTTTGCCCTCATGGGAAGGCCATTGTGCAACATCCTTATAATAGCAGTTACCTGAAGTCTTCCAGTTTGCTGGGACTGTATCCCTGGCTAGTCCACACTTATTTGTTCTTACATGCTGGTATTATCTTTTAGCATAAGTGATATTTCTTCCTTGCTAGTGCTTTTCCTCCTGTCCCCACTTAAGCCCAGACAGCAGTCAGCCTTTACTGTGCTACAGAAACCAAGTCCCTCTTGGACCATTCTCCCCTTGCAGGTCCAGAAGTGACAACCATGAATTGACTCTTTGGAATCTGGGGACATATCAGACTCGCTGTTCGTTCCACCTCAAGTTGCTTTGTGTGGGCTCTGAAATCCTCCTGAATTTCCAGGCATCCAAGAACCTAAGCTGCCAGATACTGGAAATCCAGTAGGTTACTGCCCAAAGCAGTTGTCTACCACATAAATTGATAGGGTTGGCAGCTCTGCTTGTGAAAAGCTCCCTGTTCCCCAGATTGTATTCATCATCCTGCTCTGCACCTGTTCCAGCTTGAATTCTTCATGCTTGAACAAGGGCAGTAAAGTAGGGTCTGAAGGGATCAGATTGTATTAGAAGTGCTTGGAGCAATTCAAGCAAGGGGCGAGGAGCAGTTATAATGAGAGATACCCTCCAGGTTACATGAGAGGCAAATTGCCTTGGTGATGAGAGGAAGTTTGTAGTGCTGCTCTCAGCCTGTTTGTTCAGTAACCAGGGGATTTCATTCCCATTGTTGACAATCTGCCACCTTTTAGGGGCAATTGATGCACTTTTTAAAAAAAAGTACCTGTCACCAAAGCAGTAAGTGAGCAGAAAGGTGTGAATTAAAATGTGTACACAGCTAAAGATGATTACTCAGGTATTTGCTTAGACCTGAAATCCCAACTGTGGAGCTGCTCCAACTGCCCTTGTTGCCTTGTGAGCCATTTTTCTGAGTCTTTTTACTTATTTATTTATTTGTGAGTATGAAAACTGAGCTTTCTGCCTCAGAGAAAGCTGTAAGCACGTCTCCTCACCCTTATATCCCATATAGAGCTCCCTCACCTTGGAGCTCTCATGTTTTTGAAACAGATCTCTGATGGTTCATACTCCAGAGAATCCCAACAGAGCTTCATCCACTGTCTTCAGTGGAATAACTTTCCCCACCATAGACTTCATGCTTACTTCACCCAGAAAAAGATTTTGTTTGAGTGCTGCTCTGGCATCCTCTCCTTCCCTCAGAGAACAGAATAAACCCCCTGTGCTTACATAGTATTTGGACACAAAATTATTTTGCTTCAGACTTTTGAATGCTATCTTATAAAAAAGGAATTTTTCTTCCCTTCAGATCCTGCTCCGATGGGAGCTGCCCCAAACAGCAGTGTTTGCTCTCTCTCTCTCTGTCTGTGTAGTTGTTCCATTAAAGTGGTGTGAAAGCTACAACTGTGTGTCCACTGTCATTCTGTATTAGAAGCTGGGGGGAAGGTAATGATATGCAGGCTTGATCCTTCTGTAATACTTTCCTTGGAAGTAGGGTTCTGCCGTTGCTGCTGTCAGCCTGCATTTAGAGTGCAGGGAGCGCTGCATGACTTGAAAGCAGCAGCAGGCAATTCCCAGTCTAAGCCTCAGACATTTACATATTTATGCTCCCTTCAGCGGAGTAAATATGCTATGAATAAATCCTATTATGTTTGAGACTGTACTTACAGTACAACAAAAATAAACAGTATGGTGGTGCAATATCAGGCTTTCTTTCAGTGCCAGTGTGGGCATATATTTACTAACTTATGTATTGTCAACATGATATTCACCTACCAGCTGCTGTTGGCATAGCTTGTATAATGTGAGAAAATAATGAGGGAGAAGTTCTTTAGTTTTTAAACACAAGAATTGGACAGGCTTGAGAGGTGGGCCCGTGCCAACCTCATAATATTCAACAAAGCCAAGTGCAAGGTCTTGCACCTGGGTTGGGGCAATCCCAAGCACAGACACAGGCTAGGTGGAGAGTGGCTTGAGTGCAGCTCTGAAGAGAAGGACTTGGGGGTGTCAGTGGATGACAAACTCAACATGAGCCAGCAGTGTGCACTTGCAGCCAAGAAGGCCAACCAAATCCTGGGATGCATCAAGAGGAGTGTGACCAGCAGGTCCAGAGAGGGGATTTTACCCCTCAGCTGTGATGAGGCTCCATCTGGAATTGCTGTGTCCAGTTCTGGAGTCCTCAACATAAGAAGGACATTGAGCTGTTGGAGCAGGTCCAGAGGAGGCCACGAAGATGATCAAAGGGCTGGAGCAACTGCCCTATGAAGACAGGCT
>VZTY01034126.1:4754-24811 GCA_013400935.1 Turnix velox | reverse complement strand
AGCAGCCTGATGTAGTGGGAGGTGTCCCTGCCTATGGCAGGGGGGTTGGAACTCGATGATCTTTAAGGTCCCTTCCAACCAGAACTATTCTATGAGTCTATGATTCTAAGAAAAAATCTCAGAGAACTTGTTCTCACTTCATCTCTGCACACTGCCATTCCTATTTTAAAATGAAGAATAAAATGACATAGGACTAATGGCATTGTCCTGGTTTGAGGTATGTAGAGATAACTGAGCTTACTCAGCTATTGCTAGTGGCCTGGTGTCACAGGACTCAATGTAAACTGATTTTGAAATTTTAAGTCTATGGCTACAGAGATATCTTCAAGATTGCAATGGAGATCAGTATAAGCATACATAGCAGGATGAAGGATGGTTATGAAGCTTCATTTGAAGCTGGCTGTGGACCCAGAAATGCCCAGCCACAACAGCAGCAGGCTTCAGATCCCTCAGTTCCTCCTAGTCAGGCAACTTCCCACTAACTACCTACTAACCTAACTGTTTCAGCATGAGACTGCACTGGAGACAGAACAAGGGTTTTGTCCAAGGTCACATATTATGTTTGATCTTGTGTCAGAGTTTAATTTGTCTTCCCTAAGTCTCAGCCTTACACAGTAGTGTTGAAGCATTCTTGCCCATTTTAAATTAGATTTCATTTCTGTGGCAAATAAAATGGACATCCTTGTTCTACAGATCAGGGTCTGTTGGCTGTTGTTCCTATTCTTGAAGGCCCTTAAATAGAATGATGTGATTATCTATTGGAAGAACAGCAAGATACATCTAAATCTGTAACAAATAGATTTCTGGACTGAGTCTGCTCAGAATATATTTGGTAGGAATTTTGCCTTTGTTTTCAGTGAATATATTAAAAGCACAGAAACTTGAGTGAGTTTACATTTTAAAAAAACATGAGAATTGATATGTGGAGAAAACTTTTGTATAAAGTAGAATAACTTGACAGATCTTCTGCTGAGGATAGAGCACACCACAGCAAATCTGTTATGTCTTAATTAGTAACTCTGTCTATTCAGTACAACTACAATAATATTCCTCATTTCCCAAGAACAGCCTTGAGTGAATGCAAAGGCTTTTTAGACTTCTGTTTGATTTGTTCTTTCAGAACTGTAGTGTTTTGAAGATAAATAAAAAACAGATAATGAATATGTATGTTTCCTGATGTAGAGTGTGTCTGTGAATGTTCTAGGATGGTTTTGTAGTCTGCAAAGAACATGCTCCTTTGAAGTTGTTACTAATTTAAAAATGCAGTCCTTACGTTTGGGTCACACATCACTTTATAGATTTAGTTAGACAAAGAATCTAAGCTCAGACAAAATATTTCAAGACAAGAACAGCTTTCAATCTCAGATGGCAAAATACCTTGGAGTTGCTTTTAAATAGCTGCAAGACAGTTAAAAATTCTTCAAGCATGTTTTACCTGTTAGAGGAAAAAAGCCTCAAATATTTTCTCCTCTGCTTAAACAAGAGAAGTGGATGAGTTAAGAGACACCAGAGGATTAGAGATGTCCATGTGAAGGTTGGTTAGAGACTATACTGTGCAGAGTCTGCTCTCCAATCTACTGGTTGTGTGCCTTGCCATCCAGGAAGTGTGGTGGCAGCTGGGATCTAGAGGGGCAAGAGTTCATGCTCCACACCCCTGGGCAGTCCCAGAGATAAGAGCAGAACTGGCTGCATGACCATTTGCTCAGTGACTGTTCATGTGGCTCAATTTCAGAATCACAGCTGTGGGAATATGCTTTGACTTGACTCTGATGGCAGCCAGTGTGGATGAAAAGAAATCTTCACTTAATTAAGGGAAAAAAAATTTTTTAAGATCCCAGTGTCAATCAAAAGACGTTAGTGAGGAGATCATGCACAAGGTACTGCACAAGTTCAGGACAAGGTAGTCCCTTCCCAACAAAATGATGGTGTAAAAGATAATACAGACTAGGTGGAAAAAGGAGTGAAGTTGCATACACCAGATTAAAAGAAGTGGAGAATGTGATATCTTATCTAGTCCAATTCATAAACTGGCAATAGATATGTGGGCAGCATCCTCACAGAATGGTTTTGTGATTGGCAGAGACCTTTGGAAAGGTCATCTGGTTCTGCCTGATCTAGTGGGAGATGTCCCTGCCTATGGCAGGGGCATTGGAACTTGATGATCTTTAAGGTCCTTTCCAACCCGAACTATTCTATGATTCTAACTCTCCTGCTCAAGCAGGCTCACCCAGAGCCAGTTGTCCATGACCATGTCCAGAAAGCTTTTGAGTATCTCAAAGAGTGGAGACTTCACAGCCTCCCTGGGCAACTTGTGCCAGTGCTTAGACACCCTTCCTGGTGATAACAGAGCTTTGCTTGATAGTTTTTGCTTGATGCCTCTGTCCCTGTCACTGGGCACCTCTGAAAAGAGCCTGACTCTGTCCTCTTTGCTTTCTCCCTGCAGATAAAATACATCAATTAGACTCTCCTGAGCCTTCTCTCCTCCAGGCTAAGCAGCTTCTGTNTGATGATCTTTAAGGTCCTTTCCAACCCGAACTATTCTATGATTCTAACTCTCCTGCTCAAGCAGGCTCACCCAGAGCCAGTTGTCCATGACCATGTCCAGAAAGCTTTTGAGTATCTCAAAGAGTGGAGACTTCACAGCCTCCCTGGGCAACTTGTGCCAGTGCTTAGACACCCTTCCTGGTGATAACAGAGCTTTGCTTGATAGTTTTTGCTTGATGCCTCTGTCCCTGTCACTAGGCACCTCTGAAAAGAGCCTGACTGTCCTCTTTGCATTCTCCCTGCAGATAAAATGCATCAATAAGACTCTCCTGAGCCTTCTCTCCTCCAGGCTAAGCAGCTTCTGTTCTCTCAGCCTTTCCTTGTAGGAGACTTCATCCAGACCCTTCATCATCTTGGTGCAGCTGTTGGTGCAATAGCAACAAACCCAACCTTAGCTACACCTTGAGGTGCATCAATGGATCTTGAAGTGAAGGCAGAAATACATCCCTTCACTCATACATGCACACATCCCACTTTCCAAAACTGTTCTCCTGGCAGATAAGCCACGTGCAAGCATTTAAGTTGCCTTTAAGGTTATTTTCAAAGCAGTTTTCACCTCTGCTGTGGGATGTGGGGACACTGCTTAATATGAGATCATAAGACTTAAGTCATAGAGAGTTGACTTCAACCAGCAATGCTGAAGCCATTGCAAGGTGCAGCCCAAACATCTTTACAGTCCCAAAGTCCTTACTCTGCATGTCTCTGGAACAGAGAGTGCCTGTGTGTTTGTGTGATACTTCTGTGATGTGACCAACTGAGGACTGGTGAAACCCTCTCTTTATTGATGACTTAAAGCAGGTTTCACAGCCCCTGCAGGAGGGGGGACTGCTCCTGCAACCACCAATGCTCAGCATCTGACCTCAGCAGAGCACTGCAGTCCTGTGAGGAAATTAGCATTACAATGAGCTTTGTTGCATCCCCCAGAAATCTTGGAAGGACAAAATTTCCAGAGAGGTCATTTCATGCTGGCTGGTTTGCCATGGTAACTCCAATTCCAGCTTTGCGTGGCTGGAACTTCATGCTGGCAAAGCAGGAGGCTCTACCACTGAGGATCCTCAGTTCTCTGCTCATTTAGGTCCCTGGTGTCACCTCCCAAGATGATGGCAGTAGCAGAGAGCCCGTGGAACAGACCTGTGACATGCTGGCCAGTGCTGTTTCTCTCCAATGGAGGCACCAGGCTGCAGATGCCAGTGGGAGGAAGGACACTTTATCAATTGTCATCAACTCTGAATGAGTCCAGGTTGGACTGCCTGCTCCCAGGAAGAGCCAGAGGGTTTGGGGAAGGTTTTCATTCCAGCTGATGAAGGTGACAGATATCAAGCTGCAGCGGCAGAGCAAAGGCTGCTCTTTGATGGGAGATGATGACCTCCTCACGAACCTGAGGGAGAGCTGGGGCTGAGTGCTTGCTGCTGTTAGAGATTTGCAGGGGAATCTGCAGAATCTGTCTCCTGCTTGATCTTTTGTGTACATCAGGTTTGGCAACCAGTTAGAGAAAATATGAATTTTGGTTTGTTTTGGTTTTGGGGTGTTGTTTTTTTTTTCCTCTTGATAAGCCTTTTGTATTTAGCTATTTGGTAGCCAAGAATTTACAAACACATACCTCCTCTCTTTCCAGCAGGAGCTGTGCCAAAATGCACATTTGCTTGCAGTCAGGAAGCAGGGCTGCCTGCAGTACTGACATTGCTGACTTTGCTTTGAACCTCACACAACCTGCTCAGTTTACATTGTCATTGTGAACCAGCTCCAGAGCAAATGTCTTGATTAGTGATTACAGAAGCACCAGCTCGTGTTCAGTTACACTTACACAGCACCTGTGGGGTTGCCTTAAACAGGTTATTTAAGAAAATGCCTTCAAACCGTGACAAATGTCCTGTAAGCAGACCAGGATGGCAAACCTGATCAGTGCTTGTGTATGGCACAAGGGATCTTCTGCAGCAAGCCAAGGGAGGGCTCTGATGGGGTATTCCTAGTTTGAAAGCCAGGCTTTCATCCCACCTACCATTTTGATCTTGTTCCAGCCCTTGTCCCAAAGAGCTGACATGAATCTACTTTTATCATTCTGCCTGTAAGAAGTGCATAGTCTCTGAAAAACACTTTGGACCAATTCTGCAAATGTATTTAGGGTGGATGACTCCATGAGTAGGGTGGGTGTGGAGGCTATGTCTGATAGAAATCAAGAAGAACACCAACACAAGGGTTTTGTCTTGTACCTCCCAGGAGGCTCAATGTGAGATCAGAGGGAAAAAAAACATTGGGATCTCTGCATTTTGAGAGCTCAGGACTGATCCAAGGGCTGGCACAGCTGCCAGCATCACCACACGAGTTGCTATAGCTCCAAAATGCTGCCCACAGTTGCCCACCAGCTGCTGCTCAACCTAAAATAGCCTCAATACAAAACACTCCAGGAAACCCCCCTCTTCTTTTCCTTCTGTGTCCCCTTCATCCGGCACTCTGATGTGAAGGGGTTAGGCTAAAATTAAGAGGTTACACTGTGAATGAACTGAATGAATTCAATTCATTTTCAATGAATTAAAAGACAGCAGACTTTTCTCTTGAAACAAAACAGCACATCATTTTGCTGATCATTCTTAGCATTTATTTTCACTTCTTAAATAATTTTAATACTTGCTTCATCTCTTTTTGCCTTGTAAGAGATGTATTAGTTGGGGTTTTTTTCCATTTTCTCCAGTTTTCCTCCTGCCATTCTCTGTTTAATACTTTTCTGGTCATTATGAATAGTGCAGGGAAGAACTGTAAAAAAATAAAAAATTAAATGTTACTAAATTGATGTTATTTCTTTTTCTTTTCTCTTTTTCCTCCTGAAACACTTCCAAACCTGTGAAATTCAAAAAAGCTAGGTCTTGATCCTACAACCAAGTAAGAAGTTGTGGATCAGGTCAGAAGAAAAGTCCACCTGGCACAGTATTTCTCTCCAAAAATGATTAGTGAGAAGTAGATAGAGCCAAGAGCAAAAAAGAGAGATACTCTATACATTTTCCAGCCATTTGTGGCTGAGATACTAGAGATACTGCCTTGGGATGTGACATTCTTTCTGTCTTGTCAGTGACATGGGACTAGGGTTCAAAGGCAAGAATGGATCCTTCCCTTCTGCCACTGAATGTAGGAGAGATTCCAAAAAAATTTCATGTCATGAACAGTGAAATATTTATAGACATTCTGGGTTTCTGTATTCATTGTGGTCATTCATCCCAGACCCGAGTACAGAAAAGTGTGGGGTGAAAATACTTGTTAAATATACAGTACTAGTCAAGGAGATCATCGGAGTGCTTGCATGAAAAATCAATTTTATCTGTGCCAGTAGAAAATGGAGAATTGGTAATTAACTGAAAAATATGTCTAGAAATTTTCATTTTGCTCACACTTGTTCTTTTTTTATTCCTCTTGCCCTTTGATGCTGTATTTCTTCCTGAATAATCTAATTTTTGTCTAAAAGATTTGGCACAATTTTCCCCTTTGTAGAGCATTGCTGTCTATTTTTTCCCATCACAACATCACCTACATTTCACTGCAAAGGATGTAGTTCCTGATCAACCCCAAACAAATATCTCATGACTGTACCTGATGGATGCTACTCTGAATCTTTGTTAGGAGAAACTGTTACTGTTCAACATGAAATATCCTACCCAAGTACTGATGAGTGTGCTGAGAGGACAACAAGGTCATCTAGCCTCCCAGCCTTAATCCTATCACACAGATCATGGAGATGCTCTGCTCATGGAGGGGGCTTCTCATTCTCCTTTGCCTCCTCAGCTTTTGACAGCTTTTTCTCTCTCATTGAACAAGACATCCTGCATCCTTCAGAAGAGATTATTTTTAGTGACATCTTTGAGGTGTGCAAATTAGAAGCAGGATTGGCTGCTATGAGTTGGCATTTCATTCCCTGCCCTGATGACACGGAGAAGATGGCTCCTGAGGGTGACTCTACTGCTAACATACATTTGTCACAGCTTCAAACTTACCTCTGAAATAGATGATAACCTGTCGGACAGCCTGGATTTTATTCCTCTCCACATCCCTCCCGTGCATAGCTCTAATTTTGTCATCCTCCCCAGGAAATTTATAGCTGTGCCATGAGCCAGAGGTTTTGCCATTGACCTTGTGAAGCCACATGGAGCTTGCTTTGGAGCAGAGGGATGAGAAATGCAACATTATGGTTCTCCTGTCCTCTTGAAAGAGGCTGTCAGGGAGAAGATGGGCAGGAAGAGTGATCCGAGGGAGCTTTTTGAGGGTCAGCTTTAAGGGAGAACAAAGCTGCCTTAACACTTGGGCTCATTGCTGACTTTTAGGCTTGGAAAATTGCCCATTTGGCTGCTGAGGCAGCAGCCTGAATTGCTGTGCAACTTGGCTGTGAAGGGAATGCAAAGGGATTTCTTCCCCTTCAGGTTCACGCATCACTAACCATGCCAGCCGTGTTGCTCCGTACTGTACACCCTGAATGAATAAACCTCCTCTAATAAAGAACCAGTGTTGCTAATATCTTCGTGTAATTTAAACCAAGGCTTTTTTGAATTTAGCTCATTTGGGGAAGAAAGAAAAAAAAAAAAACAAAAAAAAAACCACTGATGTTGCAAACGCTTATGCATCTGATTAACTTTGCTGCTTAGCTTAATTTGCAGGATCAGGGCCTTAGCTATCAAGAGGCTACATGGCATTACAGCCCTTCTATACATCTTCATTAGAGTATCTTTCTTATGAATTTGCTTCCATGTGTGTTTTTACAACCTCAGTTAGAAACTGGATTGTATCTGCCAGCAGCAGTGTTTAACTATGTCAGCTCCTTGGTGCCTGGGTTAATCCCTTGTCCTTCTTGACAGGAGTCAGGGAGTGCTGTTTCCTAACGATCGATGCACAAAAGTTGCCATGCTGCTGGTTATCTGCCTAAAAATTTGAGGGGATGATGACTTTTACTAGGTTCAGCAATTTTTTCTCATCCAGGGGTTTTTCTCTCGCCTTTGTTAAAAATGTTAGTAAAAGCAGAATTATTACTTTTCTTACCTTACAAATTTTTAGACTGAAAGTAGGGGTTTTTTCCCCCTTTTACTGTTTCTTCTAATCCTCTCCTTTCCACTCTGGCCTCCCTGCAGTTTTCACTCTTCCCTTTCCATTTTTTTGAAATTTTCTTCTATTCTATCCTCTCTTCCATTTCCAATTTTTTTTTTTCATTGACATGATGGAAAAATAGTTCCTCACAGCTTCTTCCAGCTGCTGCATCTCGTATATTCAGATTTAAATCTGGCAACTCCAGTGGATGTCCATCTGGGGAATTGTACAGGTGCAGAAAGGAGCAACTGTTTCTCCTCTGGAAGGGTTGCCTTGTTGCTGCCCTTCCTGGTGTGGAAGGATGTGCTCCCTCAACCAGCAGCTCCCTCTGAGGTGCCATGACTCTTGGCTGCCCCCCACCCCAAAGCACTGTGTGAAAAACTTGACAGAGGCTGAGATATGAATGCAGATATTAAAACACAAAGACTTCATTTTTTTTAAGGCTGGTGCCTAATCCTCTCTCTCTCCCAGGCCCCTGCTTTTTTTTTTTTGGAGTCCAAATATTTGTTACAGGACTCATAACTTGTAAAGGCAGATGTAGCACTGGCAACCTCCCAGTTGGAAGAGATATGGAGGGAAATTTTGGCTGAGGGGAGATTTTGCTGCTCTGTACAAGTATCTGGAAGGAGATTGTAGAGAGGTGGAGGTCTGTCCCTTCTCCCAAATAAGAGGTGACAGGAGAAGAGGTTGTGTCAAAGCAGAATTACACTGGATATCAGAAAAATTTTTTACACTGAAAGTTATATCAATGGTTGGAACAGGCTGCCCATGGAAGTGTTTGAGGCACTATCCCTGGAGATATTTAAGAGGCAGGTAGACAAAGTGCTTAGAGTTTAGTGATGGTTCTTGTCAGAGTTAGGTCAATGGTTGAACTTAATGATATGAAAGCTCTATTCCAACCAAGGTGATTCTGTGTCTTCACATAGGTGCTGATAAACTTTTTCATGGCTGGAGCATCCCCAAGCCCTGTTTTCTTCTTGCTGTTCCATCAGAGGCACAAGTGCAATATGTGCTCAAAATAAATATGCACAGACAATCCCTGCTGGGAGTTCTTGGCAGGTTGATCTCTGCTGTAGTTTGCTTTAGATACAGGGCTTTTCATGCCTCAAAGAAGTATATACATAGTATATCTGTTTATCTAAAGATTGTTTTATGAGTTATTGAGGGTTTTTTGCCATGTGCAAACTTAAATTACGGCAGAAGTTATGTTAGAAGTAAATTATGGCAGAAGTAAGTTATGACAGAAGTAGAGAAGATATCTGCAAATTAATAAATCCTTCTTATTAGTCCCTCTGTCTATTTAAGTGCTTTTACTTTTTGATTTAGTTAGTCCATAGGTAAATTAAATCACAGTCTTGCGATGTGGGGCAGGAAGAAGGAACCTGAAGTCCACAGAGCACCAGTGAAATGTTTGCATAAGGCATCTTCCCTCTTGCTGCAGAACTAGACATTAGACAAAACTTGGATTTGGTTATAAAAATCCAGAATGGGCAAGTATTGGTCATTTAGTGCCTCAGAAAAATTCAGTGGCACCTCCAGGTTGCCCACTGTCCCTATTGGTTTCTGTAGCTGCTGCCTGTCCTCCTGGAGCTGGGGCCATCTCGCCAGCCTCTGCTGGTCCATGGAGCCTGGTCAGAGTGGGCATGGGGAGCAGGAGGCTGTGGAGCTTTGTGGAGGTGAGGTGCTTGATTAGGGGACACTGGAGAAGCCAGCTGGGCTTTTATAAGAAGTGGTGGAGGCAAATGTCTGATGGTACCCTAAAATGCTTACTCCCAAGGCAACATTGCAGGTCTGAACTTAGGTTTGTAGAAGGGCTGAACATCAGCAACAGCTGGGAGCATAGTGAGGGGGAAGGTATTTCAGTCAATGGTGTGAAAAAAAATGTATCTTTTTGGTTCAGATTTCAGAATGCAAAATTTCTGGCATGCCAACAAGTCTCAGGAGGGCTTTCTCACCCCAAGGGAGCTGCTTTGCTGCTCCTGCCACTGACCTGGGTTTTCTCAGAGGACAGCAGCACTGCTTGGACTGGGATACACCACTGGGTGCTGCTTCCCATGTGATAGGAGCAGTGACATGAGTGCATTTGCTTTCCAGGGAAAATAAAACTTATACCAGTTCCTGTTCTGCTTGGGTGAAATACTTGTCCCAACAAGACTAGTGAGTGTAAGGTGATCAGAATGGGCTGGCTTTGCAGTCCCCTTTCTGTAAAACTCTCCTTCCTAATGAAATCCTCTTTCTGTTAAACTTTCCTTCCAATCCCCTTTCTGTTAAACTTTCCTTCCTAAGCAATGTCCCTTTTCTGTAAAACTCCTAGTTTTCAATAGAACTAATCCCAATCACAGACCCCTTTCTGTAAAACCTCCCCTTCAAACTCCTAACCCACCAGCTCAGGAATGGACCCAGTCATGCTGGAAAAGTGTCAGCTCAATATTAAAAGGTGTGATAATCACCCTTGGAAAAAAAAAAAAAATAGGAGTGTTATTGATGCTTAAGTCAATAGCTGCTCCTAGCTGTTGGGGGACTTGCTGCTGCCTTGGTGTTTGCTTTTTCCCCTGCAGGACTCGGGGGGTCAGTCAGCAGAGCAGAGTTTCCTTCACAGTCTGGAGCACTGGAGACGTGGTGTTTAGTTAAGCTCACACCAAGCCCTCATTGAGAGCTGCAGCATCACCACAGAGGCAGCCCTTGAACCTGTGGGGGGTTTTTTTCTGCCTCTGAGATTCCCAGTGCTGTTGCCAGATGATGATCTGGGGCAAGCACCATGCACATCCAGCCAACAGCAGGGTCAAATCTGCAATAGGGGGCTGCACACCATGTTACATGAAGGTGGAGAGTGGCTTGAGTGCAGCTCTGAAGAGAAAGACTTGGGAGTGTCAGTGGGTGACAAACTCAACATGAGCTGCCAGTGTGCACTTGCAACTAAGAAGGACAACCAAATCCTGGGTAGCATCAAGAGAAGTGCGACCAGTAGGTCAAGAGAGGGGATTTTGCCCCTCTACTGGGCTCTGGTGAGGCCCCACCTGGAGTTACTGTGTCCAGTTCTGGAGCCCTCAACATAAGAAGGACATTGAGCTGTTGGAGCAGGTCCAGAGGAGGCCACAAAGATGATCAAAGGACTGGAGCAACTGCCCTATGAAGACAGGCTGAAGGAGTTGGGATTGTTCAGCCTGGAGAGGAGAAGGCTCNAATTCAGGCTTGACATAAGAAAGAAATTCTTTATGGTGAGGGTGGTGAAACACTGGAAGAGGTTGCCTCTTGGAAGAGGTTGTGGATGTCCCCTCCCTGGAGGTGTTCAAGTCCAGGTTGGACAAGGCACTGAGCAGCCTGATGTAGTGGGAGGTGTCCCTGCCTATAGCAGGGAGGTTGGAACTCAATGACCTTTAAGGTCCCTTCCAACCCAAACTATTCTATGATTCTATGATTCTATGATTCAATGATTCTAAGATGCAGGACCTCCCCCTTGTGCTCTGCATCCTGGAGGGATTTTGGGGACTTCACCATCTTAGGCTGGCTCTATTAGTTAAGCTGGTCTGCATGACGTTAGGCTCTCAGAGACACCCATTCAGCACCCTTCTTCCCAGACGTGCTCATGGTGGTGGTGGTTCCACCTGGCTCCAGCTAAGAAGGCTTTGGCATGTATTGACAGTCATGCACAGGGGGAAAAGCTCCCCATCTGTGGTGGCGAGGTGGTGAGATGAGTGGCTGCGCTTGCAAACAGATGGCATAACAAGCTACACAGAACGCACGTCCCCCCCGAGACACATAACCTGACATCAGATAGTTCCAACAACATATTGAAGTAAGTCCTCCCCGAAGAGCTCTGTGGCTTCAGACACAGCCGTCCCTCTCTCCCCAGGTCCCTTGACAAAGCTGTGGGTGAAGGAGGCACGGCAGTTTCGAGGGGTCCCACCCTGCTGCAGGATTTGAGGTGTCAGCCTGAGCCGTGTCTGAGACGGCCCCCAGATGCCAGGGATGGGAGGAGTGGGGAGCTGATGGGTTTGCACTTCTCGGTGGGTAGTAAATTCTTTTCAAGCTGATTAAGCTCTTTGTTCTGAAAAATGCTCACTTTAAACATCTGCAGGAGGAGTTTTTGGCGTTTTACTTCAGGGATAGTAAGGCTTGGGCTTCTCTAAATGGAAGGGAAGCAGAAGCACCTTGAGAATCGGGTATGTGAGGGTAGAGAAAAACTGGAACAGGTTGTGGATGCCCCATCAATCAAGGCCAGGCTGGACAAAGCACTGGGCAGCCTGATTTAGTGGAAGGTGTCCCTGCCTACTGCAGGGGGGTTGGAACTTGATGATCTTTAAGGTCCCTACCAACCCAAACTATTCTATGATTCGATGATTTTGCTGTTAGGAAGCTCTTCATAGGGAAGCAGTGCCCTGAACCTGGCAGTGAGCAGTTCATCCTGGCATTCACAGCACTCTGGACATGTGATATTACCCTCAGGCTTGACCAAATTTGAGAATTTGGGAGCTGGAAATCGTAGTGGGGATCTTGGGGGAGTGGCTGTTTGTCAGAGCATGTAATGACAGGATAAAGGGCAATGGTTTCAAAACTAAGGCAGGGCAGGTTTAGGTTAGACATCAGAAAGAAGTTCCTCACTGTGAATGTGGTGAGACACTGGAACAGGTTGCCCAGAGAGGTTGTGGATGCCCCATCAATCAAGTTCAGGCTGTACAAGGCACCCACTGATTTAGTGGGAGGTGTCCCTGGCTATGGCAAGGGGGTTTGGACTTGATGATATTTAAGGTCCATAACAACACAAACTATTCTATGATTCTATGATTATCCTGTTAGGAAGCTCTACATAGGGAATGTAATGACAGGACAAGGGGCAATGGTTTCAAAACTAAGGCAGGGCAGGTTTAGGTTAGACATGAGAAAGAAGTTCTTCACTGTGAATGTGGTGAGGCACTGGAACAGGCTGCCCACATCCCTGGAGACATCCAAGGCCAGGCTTGATGAGGCTCTGAGCAACCTGATCTAGCACAGGATGTCTCTTCTTGCTCCAGGGGGGTTGGACTAAATGGTCTTTGAATGTCCCTTCCAGCTGTAGGATTCAATGAGAGTCAGCCCAGATGGACTCATCAGCACCAGAGGTGCCTGTTGTGGCTGTGGGGTCTGGAGTAGGTATCCCCATTCCATGGCTGCCCAGGGCTAGGGATGTCCCATAGAGGTACAGCAGTGATCCACACATTGACTGTGTCCTTGGTGAGTGCAGCAAGTGAGAAGGAGATGGAAACAGCCTGACTTCCAAATAGCATCAGCATCAGATGGAGAGGGAGCTGGTGGGGAAACAAACATTAAATTAATTTAGTTCACAACTCTCCTGTAGGGTATGGGATCTCCCTGTTTTCCCAGGAAGAAGTCTAGAGAGATTAATGTCAAAAAGATCCACTAATTTTGATGACCCAATTTGCATGCCTAATGACCTGATTTTTCTGAGCACTTCACATTCTCTAGCACTTCATGTGCTGGAAGGACAGTGCCCTTGTTTTCTTTGCAGAGCAACGAGTGCTCAGCAGTTTTGTGAATCAGAACTTTGGGGCATCAGTTTATGCATTCAATAAACAAACCCCCACACAATTACTGACACAAAGCTTTCAATGTATGGTTTGGATGACTTGGCAGTATTTCAGAGAAACTCTTCAGCAGGGACAGAGATAGCAGCCAGTTCCCCAGGACACCATTCAGCTGCCTTCACCATGTCTTCTTCCCCCCTCCTCAGATTTCCTGCCTTGTTCACTGGGCTGCTTCCAGTTTCAGCAACAAATGAGAAGGGAATTCAGTGGGTACACAGCTCTTTCCTGATGCTAATGCAAGCATTTTCAAACTGCTGAGACCCTGATTTGCAACCTTAATATATTTGTGTAATTGCTTCTGTATAGCACAGCACTTTTTTAAGCTCTTTTAGGGTTTGGTTCATCAGATCCCATCTCAGAAGAACTTTTGCTCTGTTTTAACACGTGGAGCATCTCTCTAAGTTCTTTCTTGGGCTTTGCAGTTATGCATGTGGCTTTCAACCCAAAGTCATAGAATCATAGAATAGTTTGGGTTGGAAGAGACCTTAAAGATCATCGAGTTCCAACCCCCCTGCCATAGGCAGGGACACCTCCCACTACATCAGGCTACTCAGTGCCTTGTCCAGCCTGGCCTTAAACACCTCCAGAGAGGGGGCATCCACAACCTNCAACCCCAACTCCTTCATCCTGTCTTCATAGGACAGTTGCTCCAGCCCTTTGATCATCTTCATGGCCCTCCTCTGGATGCGCTCCAACAGCTCAATGTCCTTCCTGTGTTGAGGGCTCCAGAACTGGACACAATACTCCAGGTGGGGCCTCACCAGTGCCGAGTAGAGGGGTAAAATCACCTCTCTGGACCTGCTGGTCACACATCTCTTGATGCAAAGTCCCCAAAGGCCATCACTGTGATCCCATAATGAGTGTTGTCATCAAAAGGGGAAGCACTGCCCTTCCTACATCCACTAGAATCCACCTTTGCAGGTAGGTTCCTGCAAAGCCAGGAAGCTCTGATGTGGGGAGCCACATTGGAGCAACGAAAAAGTTGGGATAAGAATTTTTATTACGGTGCNAGCACTGCCCTTCCTACATCCACTAGAATCCACCTTTGCAGGTAGGTTCCTGCAAAGCCAGGAAGCTCTGATGTGGGGAGCCACATTGCAATATGGATGGATTGCTGAAAAGGAGCAGTATTACTTTGCTTCCACCTCCCACTGTTTCCTGTCTCCACTGGGTGCTACTCTGACCCTACCACAGACCACTGGAGGAGGACAAAGTGGCCAAAACCTCTTCCCTGACATTTGTGAGGTGTTTGCTGTGGTGTTTATCCAGCTTAACTTGTTCCTTGGCATGAGGAAAACCTACCTTTGTCAGCTGGTTTATGTTCCCCTTACATGGTAGGTAGGTGCCAAATGCATTGTGTGCTTCCTACAGAAGTCTTGATCTTCAGTGGGAAGTGTTTAAGTGTCTGATCTGTACTTCAGACAATGTGTGACCCACAGAGAAGCTAAAATACAGCAGCCTTCAGGAGGAGTTGGTTCATTTTTTTGGCTGTGACATGTTACACCCAGATCTGAGACAGGCAGTGAAGGAGAAACACTCTTGGTTCTATTGAAATCAAATGTCAAATAAAATCAGCACAATTTAATTAAAAGGGGAAAAAAAAATCTTTCAAAAAAAAATCTTTGAGTCAGATTGAGGACTCTATCTCTTAAGAACATACTGCAAGCTTAATTTTTATGTTACAGTTAAATAAAGACATACTTATCTGATTAGCTCTAATCCTCTCATGTTTATTCCTTGAGTCAGAGGCCTTACAAAAATGTATCTGAGATTTAGAAGTGGGACCCAAGGACAGCCTGCACCTGGTCTCTGCATCTGATGGTGGAGAGATAGCTCTGCTGTGTTACCAGCAGAAAATTACTCAGCTGTTTTGATAATCTCCATCATGCTCAGCACCAACACATCAACCAAACATATTTGTCCATCTCCTTCCCCAGTTAGCAGTTCTCTACTGAAATTGTTGGACCTTTCCCACCCTGTAGCTGAACTGGAGCATAGACATGATCTAGATGTGAAGACTCTGTGTGAAGGGGTTGAAGCTCTCCTCAGCCATAAACCAGAACCTCCATCCCATGGCACTGTTCCCTGAATTCCTACTCCCCTCAGTACCTGAGGGGGTCCTACAGAAAGGCAGGGGAAGGACTTTTTAATATGATATCAGATGGGAGGACCAGAAACAGTGGATGTAAATTGGAAGGGGATAGATTTAGACTTGACATGAGAAAGAAATTCTTTACAGTGAGGGTGGTGAAGCACTGGAAGAGGTTGCCCAGAGAGGTTGTGGATGCCCCCTCTCTGGAGGGGTTTAAGGCCAGGCTGGACAAGGCAATTAGCCTTTGGGTGTAGAGGGAGGTGTCTCTGCCTATGGAAGGGGGGTTGGAACTCGATGATCTTTAAGGTCCCTTCCAACCCAAACTATTCTATGATTCTATGATTCAGTCCTACATAACACTATCATTTCAATACATAGTCATCCTCACTAGCTGAGCATGAGGGCTTTTTTTTTTCTAGGTGACTTCACCTTTCAGTCATGCTGGGGCAATCTCCACCTTGCATCTCAACCAGCCACTCCAGATCCAAGTATAGGCAAGGCAGAAATCAGCATCAAAATCAAGATCATGATTCATCCCATCCCTCAAATAGCTCAGACCATCAAAGGAAATTGCACCATGGGTCTCACTTCCCTGGGTGTAACAAGGATGTGGCTCTAGAATCCTAGGTAGTAGATGCACAAAGGCAAGATAAAACCCATCCAAGGAGGTTAATACTCAGTTTATTTTCTGTCGAACTCATATTCTGACTGTGGAAACGATTCAGGAAGCTCTGATTTGCAACTGTATTTTTAAACATTTAATAACTAAACACTCCAAACGGGGAGAAGAACATTTTGCAGAGATTTTTCCTGCACTCTCCCTCTGTTGGGAGTGACCGAGCTTTCCCTTGCTGCCGTTAGTGGGAGCCATAGCACAGGGCAGGGCAGGACCCAGCTTTGCTTGAGTTCTCCCTCCACTTCTGCGCTGTTGGGATTTTTTTTCTGCAAGAATTACAGGAGCCAAAGTCTGAGAATTTCCTATCGATTAGTTTATTTGTTTGAAGAAAAAAAAATAGTATTTTCCGAGGACCACATTTGCCAAAATTTGTTTGATGAAGTTTTGCTGATCTGCTGCCCACCTTCTCCTCATAAAATTTTTACATCTTTCCAAGAAAATATTTTGAGTCTTCATTTTTAAATGGCCTTTTCAGCTAGCAAATTGTCAAGGTCTGACATTGATCATTATTCTTCTTTACTCTTGTGTGCAAGCAAATTCTGTGTACTGCTACTCAAAAATTATTAGTTTTATGAATCACAAGGAATGGCATGCTGAATGCCTTGTCTCTGGACTTCAGTGTTTTCCATCAGCTGGCCTTTTTATATTTCTCTCATGGTAAAAATCTCATGCTATATTACTATATGTCAGACAAAACACCCTTCAGGAGTGGATTGATAGCAACACTGGCTAGGAGTGGAAACTGCATTTGCAAGCCACTGGAAAAATGGTTAAAGAAGACAGAAATAGGGTTATTTTAATAATATTTTCCGTTTGCTATATAATGGTATATACAAAAAAAAATGCTTTTCTCCACGGGGGAATGGATGTGGTTGTGTTTCTCACCCCCACAAGCTGTTTTGCTGCACTGCAGAGGATGCCATTCCTCCACAGGAAGACCTTTCCTTTCCCAGGGACTTTAGGCATGGTCTGACTTCCACTGAAGTGAATAACAGTGTCGTTGTGCTTAGCAGAACATCACCAAGAAATCTCTGCCTGGGCTTTGTAAGCCTTTATAGATAAACAATCAAAAAACAAAAGCTTTTCTAACTGATCTGAGAGCACAGCTGTGATAAAGGTGTGATAAAAGGAACGGCTCCAAAACCTGTGTGATCGTGGTGGTCCTAGAGTGAGTTACAGCAACACTTCAGATAGTCTGTTTATTTTATTTGAAGAAGAAAAGTTTCAGTTACTGTAGACTTAACAGATTTTTATCTCATATGAAATATGTTTAGCAGAGGACACGCTTCAGTATGGTCTCATTGTTAGCAGACCTTCAGCAGTTCATGTCAAATATCAGTATAATGGACTTACACACACTATTGATTTAATGACAACTATCACTGCAAGGAATTGATCTAATGTTTTCATTAGACTTAAAAAATGTTTTAACAACAAGTTCATTCAGAACTGGATAATTGCAAAGCCCTACGTGGCCAAAGATCACATTCCCTGTAGAAGTGTAGTTTAGGTGATCTTTCTAGAAGATAAGTAGATTAATAATAAGAGAGGCACAGTTGGGGGAAATTAAAGCTAGTCTTCATGCCTTAAAAACATAAATAAATTGAATTATCACCCATTACATTACTGGAGGGAATTTTCTGAACTTTTGAACAAATCTTAATGAATATGCAATGGTATTTTGCTTGCTCTAATAAGGCACAAAGTAACTGGTTTGGTTAGTTCTCTTTCTTTTCCTCTGTCCTGTCTGCTTCTCACCCAGCAGACATTAGCAGAGATTGCTTTCTTCTGCTTCAGTTGGATATAAAATTTTGATTATTTAGCAGCTGTAGCATCTTTTGCTCTTGTATGTAAACAGGTCAGAGAGGGTCATTTTGTGGGAGAGTTCAGGAGATGCTGTCCTCATGGGTATAGTAATGATGTTGACCTGTCCTCCAAAGAGAGCTCCATGTGGTTGAAGCTCCACTGACTGATCAGTGTGGCTCTGCACAAAGGCATTACCTAAATACACACGGAGAAAGAGCTTTCTTATTCAGACATGGAAGCTGCAGGCATATCTCACCCATGATTCCAGGTGACAATGGTTTTCTTGCCAAACCATCTTCAGCTTCTGCTTTCTACACAGGCTTCCAAGCATCATAGTTGATATTTTGGGTTTTTGCTGACAACATAGACCCAAAGGCCATATTATGTTCACCACAATGGGGCATGGCTTGTACGTACCACTGAATATTGCTTGGCATCATGGGTTGCTATGAGGTATATTATAGAATCATAGAATATTTTGGGCTGGAAGGGACCTTAAAGATCATCGAGTTCCAACCCCCCTGCCATAGGCAGGGACACCTCCCACTACATCAGGCTGCTCAGTGCCTCGTCCAGCCCTTAACTACTATTAGTAGTATACTATTTGAGTATAATGTTTTATGAGAAGCACAATAGTGGATCACTGGGAGGGCCAGAAGATGCTCAAAATGAGTAGAACAGTGAAATGATCTCTTGCAGCATAAATACAACTCACAGCTGCTACTTTATTTCTGCTGTCAGATGCTTTCAAGAAAATTAACTCTGGGGTTAAACTACTGAGGAGCTCTGGCATCCCAGCACAGCCACACAACTAAAATCTTATGGCTGAAGAGCTTCACTCTGTACCACTGTGGCAGGAGGAGAAGGAAAGTCCCTTCTTGGAAGTGCAGTGATCTGTAGTGTGGCAGAAGAACCTCATGTGGCATGTGGAGCAGTGACACCAGAGACACATGATGGGTGTCCATGGGATCACCCTGGAACAAGACATGGGCTTCTGAACAACATGACATTTGCTTTAAATAACTTGCAAAGAAATTCAGACTCTGTGGGAACTAAACGTCTCCATGTATCCTTTGGGGCTGAGATTTTGTGTGCTTCAAGGTATGAAGAAGATTAAAGGCAATATTCTTAAATGAACAGAGAGATGCTTCTGCCAAAAAATATACATGAGTAATCTAGAGCATGATACAAAAAATGCAAATGCAAGAATAGAAGGAAATCAGGACACTGTAATGCATACTGCTTTAATTTGAGGAGCAAAGGGATTTGAGTGGATTTCTAGGGTATAATGCAATACAGAATAATACAGTGTTTATGTCAGATATAGCTGATGAAAGCTCCCAACAGATCAATGCAGGAAAAGGGTATAAATCAGTAGTATTGGAGAATGTCACTGGAGAGCAAATCTATTCTCAAGCCAAGGTAATATTTTCTGATACTCCCTGTAGTTGAACACAGCTAATGTGAAACAACATGGGAGGGAGAAAAAATAAATCCAAATGGCACTTGAAGAGAAAATGGATGTTTAAAATCTCCAGGATCCATCTTGTGTGCAGAGGTGGGAGAGAACACCCATCATTCCAAAGATAATGCTGCTGGGACAGAGAAGAACTTTTCTTCTCCACTTGGGGAGAGCAGCACCCTATGACGAAGCACAGCCTTGAGATGTGGCCCAGCTCATGGTTCTGAAGACAAACCTTTCCTCTAATGGGGAGACAGTGCTCCTCAGAGGGAGATGTTGCTTGTGAAAGGAGCAAAAGATGTTGCCCACATTTTTCCTTCACAGTTCATCATTATTTTGACTATGTTGGATCATTTTGAGTTCACATGCTGCACACTAGTGTATAATGGTGTAAAGCACCATTTACAAAGGTATCTGGAGCAATCAGATTTCCATTGAGTCTGTGCTTTACTGAACTAAAAGAAAATGAATAAACATAACTGAGAATAATATTCCTGTCTCCAGGAATCGCTTCCCCTTCATCATCTGTTGAGCTTTAATATGTAAATGAATAGAGAGAACCTTCTGGCTGAGTGAAGTTCCTCAATGGCAAATGCAATTTTTTGGAAAAAAATTTTAAAAAGGGAATTCACTGTATGGTGATTCCAAACTTGGACTCATACTGGTTTGAAATGTGTAGACTGGTGTGAAATCAGACCAAGGGAGAACTGACAGAGCAGTTGATCTTCTGCTTGGTCTGGGTTCCTCTAGCCTGCACTGCACAGGGAAGGGAAGGGAAGAGAAGAAAAGAAAAGGAAAGAAGAGAAGAGAAGAAGAGAGGAGAGGAGAGGAGAG
>VZTY01034124.1:109591-131339 GCA_013400935.1 Turnix velox | reverse complement strand
GGCCCTGCTAGACAGGGAGGTTGAAGTTACATGATCGCAAGGCTCCCTTCCAACCCGGGTCATTCTGTGATTCTGTGATCATGGTGTTAATGTTGGCTTGGCTGTACCAGTCTGTTGTTGTTTTCAATAGCAGCTCAACCTTCCATTTTGCTGTGCTTATTCCACCAGTTGGCCCATGTTGGGTTTTCATAGGCCTCACTGTTAACACCTTGAAGAAAAGGGAGTAAAAGGACCAAGAAATAGACCCCCCAGTAGCTGTTTGATGACAGAAGGTAGAGCCAACCCTTATGACAGGGAGGTTTTTGGGGAGACAAGTCCACTGCAGCAGCAAGGCTGCAGTTATATTGACATCAATCATTAGGGAAGTTAAGGGAAAATCACTTCATTGTTGTGTTGAAAAATACTATGATTTTTAAGTGGATCCTAGAATGTGTTTTGAGGTCAGAGAAGCAGACAAAAATAATAGCAGCAAAAAGAAATCAAGAGCTGTCTTCTAGAAAGTCATCTATTTACTTCCTAATTCCACTTTTACAGTAGATACAGTGTGACACATAATTTAAAAATACTGCAGGAAGGGATAGATATTTAAGAAATCCAAATGGTACCATGAATGATCCTGAAGCAAGAAGTGTAGAAAGGATATTTTCCAGGCTGTGCCTCTTTCTCTTAAAATCCACAAAGAACATCACTGTTAAAATGGGAAATGGGTATTTACTTTGGAAAATGGCTGGCTTTTTAAATAAATCATATTGCATGGGGTAGAATGGAATAACACACATCATAAATTAATACTGTTGAAATGAATGCTTGATAGGAACCCTGGGAAATGTTCTTTGCCATCTGTGTTGGAGAGAAGCAGGAGCTGTGCAGAAGCCAAAGCAATTTGCCTTGCTTGAAAACGTGAAGGTTTCCCACTCCCAATGAATTAGCAAACACTTTGGATCTGCTCCATCTTGTAGTGTTGTTAGTGTTTACCTAAAAAGCAGTAGTGTGAGAAGGCACAGGATGTGATTTGGAAGTAAATCAATACTCAGGTTCAATAAAGAATTGTAAGTTAGGAGAGCAAAGAGAAATTAAATTCTGTGGACCTGTGCACCTGATGTGTGTCTTGGAGCACAGGACAACAAGGGTCCTCTAATGTACAGGCTCTGGGGACTTGTGAGGAGACATTTATTTTCTGAAGTTCTATGATCCTGCCAGTTATGGGATCTCCTCTCCAGTTTTGGATCTATTCATACAATTGTCTTTGTTTATTCTTCTTCAGATTCCATTCCATTTATCTCTCTTGACATTGTCTCCAGAAATGGCTGAATTCTCAGCACCTGAAATATTCCAATTTAAATTTTTTTCTTTTTTAATGCTTGGTAATAAATTCAGAAAAAGTAAACTGCCTTTTTTCCCTTCAGAAAAAAATGCTCTTTATGTAAATTGTAGGTATTGTTTGGTTAGAATTGCCAAGCATCATTCTTGAACACTCTTGAAAGACAGACATCCTGTGATGTTCTTGAGTTTTGTAACTTCAATATTGAGGAAAGAAATGTAAGACCTTTGCTCTTTATGTGTAGGTTCATGTCTTTCCAGGTTTTTAACTAAGTAATTCTTTTATTTTCTAGTAGAACTCATGCCACAACAAAATATTTTATTGTTGACTTTTATGAAATGATCTGATGGCAGCAAAAGTAGCTGTACAGGTGGAGGAAACAAGCTCTCTGTGACTTTCTACCCTATAGAGTCTCTCCTCAGCTGAGCTCTGTGTGACTGCAAACCTCAAACAGGAGTAACTGGGGAAGCCTCTGAGTTTACTCCCAGATTTTTCACCTTCCTTTCCACTCCCTGACCTCAAACTTGTCTTCATCCTCCTCCTCCTGGCAGTGTAAGCTCATACCTTCCACTTGATAGCCATGAAAAGTAATATTTGAAACCTAAGTGCCCTGGAATTACTGCATTGAAGGAGAGCTCTGGTATGGCTTAGTCCAACCTCCCCACTAATAGGGGTCATCTGTGAAGCTCTCATTAAATTTGTCTTAATAGTTAAAAAATAGAGATCTAAATCACTCCAAGTAATTCTTTGTCAACATTAAATAAAATTCCTAGTTTCAACTGCTGTGTATCTCAAGGATTGATCAATGTGAAATCTAATCCCTCTGTGAATCTTGTTAAATTTATGGCCTTAGCAAAATACCGTGGCAAGAAGTTCCAGAATCTAATTATGTGTTGGGTGAGAAAAATTATTTTCCTTTTATTTGTTCCTAATTTGCCCCATTTCAATTTAATAACTAACTCATTTTATTGCATTATGGAAGAGAAGAAGAAATTCTCCCAGTTGCCCTTCTTTATAGCTTTCATTATTCCTTAATACACTTTTTCTCCTGCCTGTTACTATTTGTCTTCTTTTCAAGAAAATAAACAAAGGAAGATTTTTAAAAAGCTATTTATCCTTTTCTAAGAGTTTTTCTTTGCTTCCATCATATTCTGCTTCTGTGATTATAATTTTTTCAGTATCCCCTAGGAGATGCCAACAATCTATAGGGTATTTAATCCATACTTTAAAATTCTTAAAAGGACCAAGAAATAGACTTTCTCTCTCATAGAAAAATTCTTTTTCTCTACAGAGTGGGCATTTTAGCACTGATCTCTGTAAGCAGCATTTTACCTAGATCTAAAGANAGAGTGGGCATTTTAGCACTGATCAATTTATACTCAGACTCTGTAAGCAGCATTTTACCTACATCTAAAGTCTCATTCAATTAAAGTAGAGTAAGGTACAAGCAAGTTCTCCATAAAAGCACTAGAATTATGAAATAGAAATACTCTGTGATAAATTTGGAACCAAATGAGAACTCTAAAAGCATTATGGGAGCATTAACATATCTAAATAATGTAAAAATCACTACTGCAATAATTTTTTCTCAGATAATTTTTTCAGATTTTCTCAGATAATAATTTTTTTCTCTTTTTTTCTCAGAAACTCTTGAAGTTGCTTTGATAGAACGAGTGGCAAAGCAATTTCTCTGCAGACAGTTAGTATATTTAGACCAGACAGTGAAACATAGTCCTACATGGTGATTAAAATTGCCTCTTAATGTAGAGAGTCCAGGATTAATGACATAGATCTGATTGGCCACAGTCTCAGAACATCCTCTTCAACCAAGGACCATAGGATTTGGGTACTTTTTCAGGTTGAGAGGACAAGTCTTGGTTCTGGAATAATTTAATTGCAGCACAATCATAATTTACTTCTGTGTATGTTTATCTCCCTTAAAACATAGGTGCAGAAGCTTATTAACTGCCCCTGATGCTCCTGGCTGGGAAACTTGCCCTCCAATAGACACATTTGGTCTTCATACATTATTTTTCTTTCCACACACCCATCTGTTGGGATGGCTCTATGCCTGCTCACAAGATGCTGTGCCTGCTTCACAAGACAATGATGCCAATCAACCAAGAGTTGCTGCAAGTGTTTTGTTTTCTGAAAGTAGCCCTCCTCAAGTGGAGACAGTGTTGTTGTGGTGCCTCTTGTCTCTTTTCCTCTTTTCACCTGTCCTACAAGATAGAGCATTGAAATAGTAAAGGAAAAGAAGAAATGCCTTATGGGATGACTCTGGGTTGGCAGGAAGGACATTGAGCTGTTGGAGAGGGTCCAGAGAAGGGCCACGAAGATGATCAAAGGGTTGGAACAACTGCCCTATGAGGACANTGGAGGTGTTCAAGACTAGGCTGGACAAGTCACGGGGCAGCCTGGTCTAGTGGGAGGTGTCCCTGCCTATGGCAGGGGGGTTGGAACTTGATGATCTTTAAGGTCCCTTCCAACCCAAACTATTCTATGAGTCTATGATTCTATGACAGAAAATACAGGCAGAATCACAAGAACAACTTCAAAAAGTCATTTTAGACACAGGGCATGATGATGATGTGCAGGGGGTACAGATCCGAAAGAATCATCATAGAATAGTTCAGGTTGGAAGGAACCTCAAAGATCATCAAGCTCCAACCCCCCTGCCATAGGCAGGGACACCTCCCACTAGATCAGGCTGCTCAGTGCCTCGTCCAGCCTGGCCCCAAACACCCCCAGAGAGGGGACATCCACAACCTCTCTGGGCAAAAAAGGTGGAAAGAAGAATTGAACTAAAGAACTGCAGGAGGTTGAACTAACTAGATGGCCTTTGAAGAGCCCTTCCAACTCAACACATTCTGTGACTCTTTGCTTCATAAATTTTGGTGGACTGTGACTGAAAATATACTTTGGCAATTCTGAAAACTCTGGTCAAGTCAAGAGCCCTTTAAATATCACCAGTTCCTTCAAAAAACTTTGCTCAGTTTGGTATTTTCCTCACCCCTACATTGAGTTAGTAATACCTTCCTTTTAAATTGTGGATTAAAGAGTCCATCAGTGGATTTACACAGCATATGGTAAGAAACTGAAGGTGTTCCTGAGGTGCACAAACCCTGCATTGTTAATCCATGGAATTACTGGGGAAAAATTAATCTTATGGAGAAATAAAGAATGACTCTCTGTTCTTACTTATGATGATCATCTAGATAGCTGAAAGGCCCTTAATTGCCCATTAGCAACCCATTATAGTGATCTTTCTGCTAAGGTGATCATCTCCTCTAATGACAGATGTGATTAAAAAGAATACAGCTTCATAGCTTTCATATTGGCTCATGGTCCATACAAAAGGCAGGCATTCAAAGGGGATAAACTTCAATTATTGTTTCTTGGAACAACCTGGGGAGAAAGAAGAGGAAAGGTGACTAGAGGAGAAGTCACTCTACTAAATTTTGGACAGCACAGCCTGTGCAAAAGTGTTTTTCACTTCAGATCTGTGAGTAAAAGATAGCAACAGAGGAATGATGATTATTACCAATCAGCAGCAACTGAAATGATCAGTCTTTGCACAGGGTTCTTGGAATATTTAAAATGATTTTCATTTCAGGTTCTTTTCTAGTGGAAAAAAAAAACAGGAGAGGTATCTGTATGGAAAAGGAGACTTTTTGAACAATTACAGTCAACACAGACTGAAGGTGAAGCCATCACAGAGCTAAAGTGAGCTGCCTGATGTGTCCAGACAATTAAATATGAAATATAGAAATATAATCTGGACAAAGTATTACCTTTTGGGTGCAATAGATTGGACAAGGTCTAATTAGCTGATATTTTGAAGTGATTGATTATGGAGTAAATAGTGATAGGGCCTTACACTGAGCAGAGGTAAAAAGTTAGTAGTCCCTCAGCTCTTATTTGCTCTGCAAGAGAAATACAAAGTTTTATGTTCATAGTTGAAATTGATGTAGGAGAGTATGTGATATTCTATAAACTCACTGTCTGTTCATGCCTAATGACATTTCATGCGGGGTGAGTCCCTTTCAGTCACAGAAAATGCATAAAATCTCTATTATGTGAATAAACCTGAAAGCCTGCTTTGAAATTTCACTCTATAGAGAGCAATAAAAGTCAATCATTGACCCAGAAAAGTTCAAATAAAGCTTCACTTATGATTTACATCTAAACAGTTCACCTCGCATGCTTTCTGAAGATGAGAGATGTGAATGAGCCATTGGGAAGTGTAATCCAGAATAACCCTTGACCCCTCTGTGCTCTCCTTCAGGCTGCTGCTCTTCATCTCATGCAAAAGCAACTCCATTCTTCTAAGGAGGACTTGAATCTGTTACCTACAAGTGTTCTTGGGACATGGGATTAACACACTGTAAACAAGATTTATCAGAACTCACAGTGAGAGAGTGCTGTGTAGAAGTGTAAATTGTCATGAAGCTGTCTCCTTAATTCTTCCTGCATTCATTTTATTACATATCTTGCTGCTTCCATCAGTCACATTTGCAGATTATTAAAAGCAAGAGTTTGGGGAAAATGCAGTCTTTTGAGCTGTCAGTTCTGACACTGCAGGCAGAATACATGTAAATAAACCCCCTCCCAATATTTGCTTCAGTATTTTCTGGTGTAGTGTTGTGTGTGAGTCCCCAGATGAGTCTGGAAGTGATTTTTGTCTCTATTCTCCCAGTTTGATGACTTTTATAATGCTAAAGGAATACTCATTTATTGGAATGGTGGTCTGGGAAAGCTGCCAGGCTGATACTGGAATCACTTTGGTTTTGTTAAATTCTTCTCCTTCTTTCCATTTTAATGCTTGAGACTTTGTGAGTTTGTGAGCAATGAAGCACTTCTTTCCACCATAAACACCAAGAACAAGGGAATTATGTCTGAGGCAGGGGAGGAGCAAGAAGTTTGTTGGGAGACAAGGGAGGAACACAGGAGAATACCCAGCTTTAATCAAAGTCTTTCCTTAACTCACCAGCAGCTTTGAGAAGTCATGAATGTCACCAAAAAGGGAGCTGATAAATCCCTGCCTCATGTGCAGCTCAGTGTCTCCAGGGTGCTGCTGGTTTAATGTCTGTTTGCCACCACTGCCACCAGACAAGTGTGGATCTGATGTCCTTGGGCAGATTTCAGAGCAGTTTTTGATGACTTAGCACTTGATGGGGCATCTACTGATTGATTTAAAGGCAATCTTACAGACAGACCATAGTGATGAGTGTTGCTCATCTTATTAACTTGATTATCTGGATTGTTTTGCTGTTGTTTGTACTTTCACTGCAGAAGGAAAGACTTAGAGTTCGAATTCCTTGGTGCTGCCATAAAATGAAACCTAAATAACAATATTCATAGTCATTTGGAAATATAAGTGAGGTGGTGGCTTCAGTTTCTTAAAGATGATTTTCTTTCTTCTTGCTTATTCACAGCACAGAAGAAAGACTTGTCCAGGTTTCAATATGTGAAAGGAAAACTGCAATATCTTCTGGTGAAGCCATGAAAGAATTTTAATATTAGCTGAGCAAACAAAGCTCTTGGGTTTGAGCCTCTGTTTCTGTTTGAATAATCATTATGTTCCAGTGTTTTCATAAGTGGAAGTTGCTTCACAATGTACCTACTGTGTGAGCTAAGCTGATCCAAATCCTTTTCCTGACTCAAATCAATTAAGTATATAATGTATCAGTGGTGAATATTGTTGTTTGTGTACTGTATATATCAGCAAAGACAGTTTCCCAAAGGAACTGACAAAAGTGGAGGGCAAGAAATTACTAACACAGAAACAGTGTTTCCTATATGAAACATAGAAAGTCTCCTAATTTGTATTAAATCCAGTAATTAAATATTGCATTACTCACTTAATTGCTTTATTTCCATGTAATAAGCTATGTTTCTATAGAATGGATTATAATTTTCTTCCAGTCAAGATGAAAAAATAAGTGGAGTATAATAATATGTATGTAAAATGAAAGTATTGTTTCCAATCATTTTAAAGAGGAATCTCAGTGTTGGAATATGAGAAACCCCCAATATTATTATTAAAATCTTTTAAAAAATCTTGGCATTGGAATGAGCAGCAGAGTCAAAGTGATTTTTATTCTGGTTTTCTTATACAGAGGCAAAATGTATTTAACAGGGAATGTTGCTGCTACTTTCCATTGTGATTTTATTTAATTAATGTGATTTCATCTGTGTACAGATGACATGCTGGGCTGGGTTGGGTTCCTAACGTGTCTGTGACTGTGAATCCCTTAACTTCAGGTGAGATACAGCTGCACTCACAAGCCCAAACTCATCCTTTCAGTTAGCTCACACCCATGCACAGGCTGCTCATTGCTGATATGAGTTTGGACCCTCTTCTCTTTCTCCTAAAAAAAGTGAAGAAGCTTACCCAAATTATAGGGGAAAACTAGTAAATATTATGTAAAGAAAGAGTTATCTAAAGAGAAAGATTCAATTCATACAATTCATAGTTTTTCATTTATTTTGGGTGAAAGATATGAAGTAACTGATGTTCTCCTTGCCTTTTTTCTTCTTCTGGAAGGTGCATAATAGAAGATGGAGAGCAGGAGAAGACATTGGTGAGAACACAGCTTAGTAGTATTTCCTTCTTGGTCATTGTTGAGTAGACAGCTGGGTGGAACATCCTCTTTGTGAAGCAGAATTGCTGCAATGTTTACAATCAGGAAAACACCATTGCCCAGTGGAAGGTCAAAGAATAACTTTCCAGCCCCTAAATGATCCCAATGATGAAAAGTTTTGACAGAGGTCTTCAAACAACCCCAGAGGAATGCTGCAAAGGTAAATACTCTTCTGAATTTCATTTGGAGTCAAAGATTATTGTTTGCTGAATGAAAATTAGAACAATTTCTCTCACACAGAACACAGAATTTCATTACATTCATATATCTCAGGCAAGCTGTTGAAAAGGAAGATATTTCCTGGAATTTAGGAAGAGTTTTCTTGGGTTCTTACAGTGATAATGGGCCCATTTCTCTGATGCATTGCTCAGCAGGTGTCAGCACTGAAAATATGGTTCCAAAATGCTCACATGAAGTTTTCTCTGTTATATTATTATTTTATAAGACAAATAAGTAGCCAGGTTTGTTGAATCCAAGGGAGATATTTGTGGTGAGTATAGAATGTGATTGTGTAGAGGAACAGTCTGTGGTAGCAAATAGCCAATGAATCACACTTTCCAAACAAACCCCAGAATGTAAGAGAGATGAAGGTTTATTATGCCTCACTTACTGTCAAAGAAAAAATGTAGTGGCAGATGCAATGCTAGCAAATTCATGGTGCACTGATCACTTTTCTACAGTAGATGAATGACTGTCATTGATAGACTGGTCAGACAGGCTGGAACAAAATAGCATTTATCTTTTGCAGATCACCACCTTTCCTTTCCAAGAAAAACATGAAAGCTGGATTGAAGTTTTACTGGAAAAGATGCACCTTCATTGTCAATAGAAGGAAAACAAATTGTGGAGTGACAGAAGGTAAGCCTGATGTTCATATTTAATATTTTATTGCTAAAAGGCATGTAATTCTTCTGAGTCATTCATACTCTCAAGAGCAAGATGGAACAAGACTCAGTGTTCAGTAGCAAGTGATAAGGCCAAATGATTTTTCAAATTTGACTGTCTGGAATAAAATAATTCAGCTGTTTGATGTAGCTCAGAGTGTGCTCCATGGACTCAGCAATATGGGAAATGACCATAAAGTCTTTTTTATTCTATCTTTTCTCCTTCTTGCTGGATGGTACTTATCATTTTTGTACACCTCCATGTTTGAGGGACATTCCTCAATGTTAAAATATTCTCAAAAGCTTCATGTTATCTTTGTACATTAGAGAGGAGCCCATCCATACTGATAAATAGAAAAGCTCATCCATATTGGTAGGGATCTTTGGTTCAAATGCTTTTTCCCCCTCGAGTTAGACTTTTAAGTAGAGGAGGAATGCCACAGTGAAGTATTAGTATAAGGAGAGGTTTTGTGGACTTTGGTAGTCTTCCAATCTCTCCATTTTCTTGATACAAAAAGTACCCTGCCTACCCCTGGTACCACTTGTGTACATTAGAACTCAAGGTAGTTCCTAAAAAATAAACCTAGAGCTAGGTTCCTTCTTTAGTTTGATTCCAGAAAAAGGTTGAAAACACATCTTTGTCTCTAGGTTGTCTTTTTATAAAAAATAAGTGCTCATCCATCTAAAATTGTGCTCATTATTGAGGGGGAGAAATTCTTGCCTGTCAAGCAAACAGCCAGTCTTTAGAAGTGGTTAGACCCAGACTTGCACATCAATTACTGAGGAAAAAAACAACACTTATGTAAACTAATTATATCTTCAATGAAAAGCTTTCACATAGAGGGTCAAATTTGCCACTTGCATCAACGATATGGCAGAAAATTCCCTCCTTGTCAGTGGAATAACTACTGATTTACACTGAGAGGTGTGAGAGTAAATCAGGTGAACAGTATGTTATGGCACACAACACACATGTCATCATAACAGGCAACAGCTTTCACTTTTCAATAGGTACTTTATATGTTCTTACATGATCAATGTCCCCTTAAATACTGTTTGAGTTCAATTGAGTGCAGTTTTGTTGCTTGTCTTTGGCTGGTGTTTGTTGACTTTCTGCTCTCCTTACTCCTGTCAAAGCCAATTTGATGCTATAAATAAGAGCAGATTAAATCCACTCTTTGTGACAAGCCAAGTGCAGTGTGTTCACTTCTTTCTTCTAGAAGATGTATTATCTTTTTTATTATTTTGAATCTGCACTCTTCCATTATTAAGAGCTGAAGTACATCTGAGACCCAGTGAGGAAAAAATGATGTGTGTGTGTAGATACACACGTGTATACTTACATATTATGCTTGTGACAGAAAATTTCCACACTCATACAAACTACAGTTCTAAGGAAGTTTCGTGCTCTGTTTTGATGATTTTATTTACTGGAGGGGTTCTGTATGATGCTGTGATACAAGATCTTGTTTTACAATGAGGTTGCATATGATTAGTAGAGAAGTCAATTAAGTTTTAGGTGTTCCTTCTGGCTAGAAGAGTTGTGGAATCATGGAATAGTTTGGATTGGAAGGGACCTTAAAGATCATCGAGTTCTGACCCTCCTGCCTCCTCCCACTACATCAGGCTGCTCAGTGTCTCATCCAGCCTGGCCTTACCTCCAGGGATTGAGGGGGCATCCACAACCGCTTCCAGTGTTTCACCACCACCACAGTAAAGAATTTCTTTCTTATCTCCATCCTGAATCTCCCCTCTTCCTATTTACATCCATCATTCCTAGTCTTTCCTTCACATGGTGTCTGATGCCCTGGCAGGTATGTTTATGATCTGGCAGCTAGGTACATTTATGATCTATACAGAGTTTTTGGAGATGTAGGGTGACTTGTGTGAGACTGTTTCTGTTTACATTGAAGGACAGTTTTAGCTGTGGTGTGCTCTGTCCTCATGCTTTTTGAAAACCTGACCTTGGTGCTACCTGTGGTGCATAGGAATAAACTTTAAATAGAACTCAGACATGCACAGGAGGAAAGATGAAGGGCAGTTAGGTACACATCTTAGGTGCAGACATTGTAAACTTTCAGGTTTTTTCACCTACTTTAGGGGCATAAAGGATGACCACATCAGGCCAGTGATTTGCAGGCAAAGACAAAACAAGCCCCTTTGTTTGATTGCTTGGAAAGCTCAGTGACTGTGAGGTCTGGTTTCATCCTAGGGAATTTCATTTTATATTTGTCTTCATTATTAGGTGTGCTTCCTATTCTCTTCCCCAGCTCACTACAGTTTCATTCTTCCATGTTATATATCAGGAAGCCAGACAAAGTCAGCTCAGGTGGCAGCAGAGTTTAGGTTTTTATTCAGTCAGATAGAAATCACCTCACTTGGTAATCTGGAAAAATGGGCAAGGTTTTGGGAGCTTGGCACGATGGTCTTTTTTAATTTCTGTGGATTTCTAATCTCTACATTTCCCTTCAGTTCATCTTGTAGTTGTGAACTTGCAACACGAGTGTCCAACTCCCCTCTAGTGGTTGCTCTACACAGAGAACAAACATTAATTTAGCCTGATGACAAGTATTTAACTCTGAACCAGAAAAGATGATGATTTGTGTGAGATTCTGGTGATTGCACAGAGAGAGAGAGAATTTATTTTTTTTCTCTTTCTGCCTCTTTTTAATGATTTAGTTAGTTCACATGTTGAAATGCTGTAATTAAAACATGAATCATTGTCAAAACAAACAAACAAAACCAAAGTTTAGAAGAATGATGGCACTACACGCTGCAAAAATGCGAATGTGCCACCTATTGGCCATGGCTTTGCAGTTCTCCCCCACTCCTGCCAACGGGTCAGAGGGGTTGTCCCCAGGAACAATGAGGTTTGTGCCAGGCAGCACAAAAGAGCCCCTCAGAGCTCTCTGCCGAGCTGGATTAATGCAGTGCTAGTGCCACAATCCTAGAAAAGCAAGAATTGAGCAATAAGTGTGAAATAAAGAACCGAGTGTTAAAGATGTGCAAAGAATGGAGTGACTCATTAAGTGTCATTAAGATTAAAGAGTTGCATTTCTTGCTAACAGAGCTCTTGGCAGCAGATTGTGAAACCAGAAATACACTCTCCCAGACAGAAGTTTTTTTGCTATGTGCGAAGAGGGAAGATATGGTGAACTTGTATGTTTCTCAGCCATCTGAACTGCAATTTTGCACCTCTACAATCCTTTTGGAGAACTGTTCATCACTTTTTGGGAGCTATTCTGCTTGAATCTTACAAAGCAAGGAGATTGGAACCTGTCTACACCAGGGCTGTGCATGGAAAGGGAAAAACCTGGGGGCATCTGACATTTTGCAAACTCTTTTTGTGCAGGTTTTCTTTCCCAGTTTTCAAAAAGAATCTTCTTTGGCCCTTTATGCAGATTCAGAATTATATTTCTGTAGATTTTATATTTTACATGGGTACCTCTGGTCTTCTCTATGTCCCAGTCATTCCACTCGTGCGTGCAGAAGTGGGGGACTACATTTTAAAACTGTAGTTAATCATCTTCTAATTTAATTTTCTTATGGTTTGTATGGCTGTTACTATTTTGCCCACTCTCCAGAATTATATTCAGTCAGTGCTTATGATACAGCAACACCTCTTCTGCATTATATTTAGTAGAAAAAAAAAAATTAATGATGATATTAGTCTCCTCACCCTGAAGAAGAGAAGCTACTAGCTAGTAAATAATTTTGAAAGATGTTTTCTCTCATCATCTTGCTGCTTCCTCACAGCTTGATTTTGATGGTGGATGGGTTGGTTTTTTTTGTTTGGGTAAGGTTTTGTTTTAGTTTGGTTTTTTTTTGTGAGCTTAGTGAAAGGACAGAGTCAGCCCTGGCTGGTGGCAATGAGCAGAGCACTGGTGTGTGACATTAAATATACACACTGGACTCTAAGATGTCACTGAGAACAAAACCAGTTCTGGAGAGATAAGGTAGTACACAGCAGGCATGATTGAAATACACTACAGTAAAATATTTGAGTAATCATCTAGAAATAATAAGTTGAGATTTGTCAGAATCCAAACAACCCAAAGGCCTAGATAAAACTTATTGAGAAGAACCAACTAGAATTTGCAAATATTTTATAACAGCCAGAAATATTGTAGAGCAAGAGCTGCATTGAGTCCTCTCAAAAATAATATGCTTTCATCTTATGTCTTAATGTAAGAGTGTCTTTTCTAGCAGATGTTGTGGGAGCACTCCCTCCCTTGCACAACGCCAGAAGCATACCAATGCTCTGGGACAGCTTTACCTCTCAGAACTGACAAGTGATAAAAGAAAAAGGGGAGGAATGGGGGAGTGGGGGGTGAGAACAGGTTTATAATCTACATTGGAGAGATGTGGGAAAGGTTTTTTTAAAATATCCCCTGTAAAGGGAAAGGAGAAAAATCCAACGTGTTAAATAAAATCTATATAAATAGTGAGGGTGAAGCCACGAAATCATCTTTAGCAAAATAAGCCCTGTGCAAGCAGACCAGGAGCAGTGAGAGCCTGCTATTTCTTATGGCTTGTAGTGATAAAGAAATTACATACTTATTTGAGAGGAACATAAATAAAGATTAATAGGTTAATGAGTTATTTTCCTTTCATTACTATACTATTGTACTTTATTATAATTGCTTTGCACTCATTTAATTAAATTTGAACTGGGGCCAACACAAGATAATTTGTTTTCCCTGTATTAAACAATGAGTATGCAGATTGGAAGTACTGAAGCAGTAATCAGCCCTCTGTTTGCAACACTTTTCTACTCGGAGTAGACATTATAATTGATAATTTGATTGTTGCAGCACTCTGTGCAATATATTTTAAAGCAACATTAACATAATGGAAATTATGTTGTGTGCCTAATCTGAGCCTTTCACTGGGTAACTATACTAATCCCATTCTGTAATGAATTAGGGAGCTCTCACTGCTACAGCTTTTCCAGCCTGCTTGTGGAATGGAGCTATCTGCTTCTTGTCCTCACTCAGAGTCTTCCCTATCAAGTTCTATCACTGAAGCTGTGCTCAATACCACCAAGAATCAGAAGCTGAAATATTTAAGCTGAGCACTCCAGTAAAATCTGATTTGCTCTGACATCAATCTGTCATTAAAACTAAGTAGTTTTTCTATAGCCCCTGTACACTTCTTGCACTGTTTCAAAGGCAGATGTTTATCCACTCCATTAAGATTCATCTTTCTATTGTCTTTTTCCAGCTCCTGAGAGACCTGGTAGTAATTGACCTCAACAGAAGTGTCTCAGATACCAAGGTAGGATTTTTCAGTGTCTGTAATAAAAACAAGGTTACCTCAGACTCCATTTTTTAAATATTTCACTGTATATTGCAATTTTTTTAGGGAATGGTATCATTTGCACGCATTCTACATGAGCAAAAAGAAAGGCTGGGCTTCAATTTGATCTTATCTGAATCACTTGTCCAAAATGTACTTTTAATATTTAGTTTCCTGTTGCCCCAATGCCTGCCAAGGAGTTAACTCCTATGTGTCCTCACCAAGTGAAGTCCTGAGAACATTGGGACAATCCTAAGCAGTTGTGTTGTGACTTCAGCAGTCCCCAAGGTTACCTTGCCTCCCAAATCTGGGCAGTGGAAAACAAGTAGAGAAGCAAAGTGAAGTGTGATGGCTTACAAAACTCTGCCAACATTGAACTTTATTTGTTTTCTGACAAAATTAAAGTGACTTTTCTTGTGTAAATGTTTGACTCACCCCCATTTAATATTTGCCTGTTTACTTTTATGGCCTGAAGTGTCCCTGAATTCAAAAGGCAAGTTGAGAGTTTGCAAAATAAGCTCAATTTGTTTGAGATAAGAGTTGTAGAAGAGAGCATTTCACTTACTGTCTTTTCAGATTGATCTTTCTCACTCAAGGAATCTTAGCAGAGAATAATCACAATTAGTATTTCAATGAGGTTAAGATATGATGCTTGTTGGTCTGGCTAGAGAGCACTGACAGTGAGTATGAAGTGATCCACGTTTTCTGCTCAAGCTTTTCTTGTTCTCTACCACCTTTCCAAAGGAAGTTCTTGAAGGAGATAGGAGCCCACACTCTTGACTTCACTTTTTGATGGGTTATTTTTTTGTTCTAGTGTGCCATCCATCCTTTTTTCTATTGGTTATTCAACATGGTTCTAAAGCCCAACATGCTACAAGGGATGGCAGTACAATAATTCTGCAGCTGAGAGAAAATTAGAATCAGGATGGGAGCAATGGTGGTACATGTATTTAAAAAGATGCCAGGGGATGCTCCCTGCATCACCAACTGGCTCTGAAATAGCTGGTCCTCTAAGAGATTCTCTCACTCATTTGCTGTGGTCTGAGACTTTTGGAACTTGTGCACTTTTCCATGGTATAGACTTAGAGTTATAGAATGTGTTGAGTTGGAAGGGACCTTCAAAGACCATCCAGTCCAGCCCTGCAAGAAACAGGGACATCCTGTGAGCTCAGGTTGCTCACAGCCTCAGCAAGGAAACATGGAAGACACAGCATCATTTAGTCTTCATCTCCAGGAGTGATAAGATTTTTCACTTTACAATAGGCAACAGTGTGTTGCACCTTAAAAAAACCCCTGATTTATATGTCTGAAGTAGAAGTGGATCAAACGTGCACTCTCTTTTTATACAAAGCTGCTGCTATCAGCCCACAGGGCAAGTCCAGAGAGGTTTCTGTTTGCCATTTACTGTTACATTTAAATTGATTGGTCAGTGGTGTGTGTCCTTTTTCAGTTTCTTTATTCCCTCTCTTTCAGACTTGGAATATCATTGCCTGAGATCCTGAGGGTCACATTGTAGATATTTTTCTCTTTCACACAGAGACCTTTAAACACACAACACTCCTGGACTGTCTAGCTTTAATTCAGTCTGGGTGTGTAGCTCAAATCAGAGATGAAACACTATTATATTGCATCTTCAATTGAAATGATTGGGCTAAAAAGGGAATAATCCTTTTCATAGATGTGGATAATAAATATTTCTATGAGTTGAGATGTAAGAATGAGAAAATATCTTGATATAATTGAGTTAGATTTACAATTAAATCAAAAAGTGAATGAAGAAAGAGAAGCTTGAAAAGGCATGAGAATCGTGGAAAGGTACAGAAGGGAAATAAACCAGATTTTCAAAGCTGAAGTTTTGTAACAAGAGAATTATACTTGCCATTCAGTGTGGAAGGAATTAAATAGCAGTTGAGACTGCTGAAGTGCAGGTATCAATCATTTGTAAGATAAACTGGTGAGGAAGATTGAAAGATGGTAGAAAAAAGGGATGACTGTAAGCAAAAGAAATAAAATGGAATAAGTTTCTGCAAAGGACCAAGATAAATACATGAGTTTCTGAATACAAAAAGAAACAAGGTCATGGAGAAAGCAGTAGGATCACAGAACAATCAGGGATTGGAAGGGACCTCAAGAGATCATCTAGTCCAATCCCCCTGCCAGAGCAGGAGGAATTGTGTGATGTACAGTTCATCAGAGCAGTTATTAATTGCTTTTAAAAAATAAAATTGAAATTTATATCTGTGCAGAGGTGCACATATCAACTAACTCCTGCTTAAATGGCAGTTCTATGTGTAGATGACACAGACTAACCTGTACTGTGTCTCTTGTCATATTTAGGGGTCACTCAAAAGCTCAGATGAGGCTGTAGCATCCTTCTAGAACTGGGAGCTGTTCCACCAGAGTGATGATGGATCATCAGATTCACTCTATCAGATAGAATTCTTAATCTTGAGTAAGTGAAGCTCAGGTATCAAGCAAGACCACTTGTTTTCATCCAAAGATGACTGTCTGTATAGAAGCTGTCAGCAGAGGTCTCTATGGTCTGCCAAAACCTGGGTCTTCCATTTTCCTTCAGCATATGAAGACAATCAAAAAATGTAAGTGTAAAATGTAAGTAAATGGAGAAGCAAATTGAAGAGTGGAGGGTATTATATACAGTGTAAGTAGATTGTAAAGTTGATTAAATGTTGAATTGCTGGATAGTGAAGCAGTTAGGAACACTGATTACTATGGATTTGAAATATTAGAGGAGGGACATTAGAGATGTGCTTTCAGTGTGTATGCTTAGGAAATTGAAATACATGTGTATAACCCTAAAAAAAATCCTACAGACTCAGAACCCTTCCTGAATACCTGCCTTGATTGGGTTTTGCTTCACTAAACTTGTGTGTTCAATGTTGGTTCAAATCCTGGAGAAGAAAATATTCCTGAAAAGAGGGAGCAGAGTGTGTGAAGTGAGGATGCAGACACATCCTGGCTGGAAATGGGGTTGCTCAGCTGGTGACGTGCCCCAGCAGCACAGAGCAGGCACAGGGCAAGCTGTTCACCCAGCCTGGGAAGAACATTCACACGAGTGAATGCAGTGGAGACATACCCAGAATAAGAATGTGATTTATTCTTTCAATGTGAGAAGTGGCTATATGTTCAACAAAGGCTTTCCTTAGACTAATGGCCAAAGTAGCCCTCTAAAGACTGAGAAGAAAGGATTGCTTGTTGAGACTCAACTGTCCCCAAAACTTGGTCTGTTGAGTGGATTCCATCATGTAGGAGCTCTCTGCTGACTTCATTGTCAGTGTTTCCCTATGTGCAGCTTGACTGGGGAATTCACTGCAGTGGCTGCTGCTCCAGCAAGTAATTCAAAGGAATGGCAAAGCACTTAATGATAAAATAGTTTGGAAGGGACCTTAAAAATCAAGTTACAACCTTAAAGATCATCGAGTTCCAGCACCTCCCACTACATCAGGATGCTCAGTGCCATGTCCAGCCTGGCCTTGAGCACCTCCAGAGATTGAGGGGACATCCACAACCTCTCTGGGCAACCTCTTCCAGTGTTTCACTACCCTCACTGTAAAGAATTTCTTTCTTATATCCAGCCTGCATCTACCTCCTTCCAATTTACATCCATTATTTCTAGTCCTCCCATCAGATATCATATTAAAAAGTCCTACCTCTGCCTTTCTGTAGCCCCCTTCAGGTACTGAGAAGTTACTCTGAAGTCCCCTCTGAGCCTTCTCTTCTCCAGGCTGAACAACCCCAACTCCTTCAGCCTGTCTTCATAAGGCAGTTGCTCCAGCCCTTTGATCATCTTGGTGGCCTCCTCTGGACCTGCTCCAACAGCTCAATGTCCTCCTTATATTGAAGACTCCAGAATTGGACACAGTAACTCCAGGTGGGGTCTCACCAGAGCCCAGTAGAGGGGCAAAATCAACCTCTCTGGACCTGCTGGTCACACTTCTCTTGATGCAACCCAGGATTTGGTTGGTGCCTTCTTGGCTGCAAGTGCACACTGCTGGCTCATGTTGAGTTTGTCATCAACTGACACCCTAAGTCTTTCTCTTCAGAGCTTCACTAATAATTTACTTGTTTTGGAGAGTGACAAGGTGGGAACCAGCCCTGTAACTACTCACTGCTCTTCTTGGGAGAACTTTGTGTTCTCATTACGCCTCAAAAGACAAGCAGTGAAACAAATTCCTATCCCCTTGCCTGCCATTACAGCTGGATGCTGTTCCAGAAAGATGTGGATCATTCAGAAGTGAAAATGTAACCCATAGAAACATTATTCAAAAGAATTAATGCAAAAGAATTAACAGATAATGGAAAAAAATTTGTATATGCTTAGAAGTGGTTGTGGAAGTTTTTTGCTTTTTTTTTCCTCAGAAGTCAGATCATAGCACAATTTACAAAAGAAAAAAGCTGCCTGGAGTTGGCTAATTAAAAACTTTCTCCCTCATCAATTCACTGAACAAGGAAGGAGACATTTTTAGCACCTGAAATTTCATATTTTTTTTTTTCCAGTTGAAACTAACACACACACAATGAATGAACACACATATGGTCTACCTGTGCTTTTCCAATAAAGGAACGATAGATAATCTTTATCATTGCCCTCTTGACTTTGTTTCAACCTGCTTTTTAATGCAAATATCCTAATCTAACTTGTAAAACGTTTAATATTTAGAATATACTCCTTTAAGATCCATCAAAAGAGGCAAAGCTGCATAACAATGCCTGGTGCTGGAGCTTTGTGAGCCTGCTACAAAGGAATGAGGTGATTCTTTCTTTCAGGTCAGAAGGTCAGGCTTCACTGCATTAATTTTGCTGAGTCTCTTTGTTATTTATAACAAACAAGGTCATTTATTTTCATTTCCTTGTTTCTAATTGCATGCAACTCCTTTGGAATATGAACTCAGTAAACAGGTGGCTGAAATTCTGGGGAAAATGCTTGAAGCAGTTCCAGTAAAAGGGCAAGTCCCACACTGGTAAATGAGTTTGATGAGTTAGAGATTTAGTCATAGCAGGATGTGCACCTGCTTGAAAGCAAACACTCTTCTCTCTGGCATGGACAGATACATGCAAATTAAAAGAGATTATTTCACTCTGAATGCTGGGTTGATATTTGATCAAATTTAACATTGTGCATTTTAAATAAAGCCTTGGTTTATATTAGTGAAACACAATCTCTTTTCAGTTGCTTTTTGATTTTTTTTTTTTCCCACTTCTCTTTGATGAGTATTACAAATGAATTATTATCTCTTCACTAGCTGAATCTACAAAAAGAGCAGATCTCTGCAGGAGAACTTTATTGGTGAATCTTTACCTCCATGCACTGAAAAACTAGGATGTTTGACTGACAAGGAATAAACCAGATCTTAAATTTTTAATTTTAAAATGAATTCAGACAAATTAAAAGGTATTCATTAGAGTGACTGTAGTAGGTTTTTTTTTTAATCCAGTGAGACCCACATTTCCAGGCAGCCCAAAGGGAGTTCCTAGGTATACTCATGGGCAGCTATTGCATAGGTACTTATTGAATTTGCCTATGGAAATACAGGCAATATATGGCACAATCTTTGGCTGCTTTGTCCTCAAAGATGACTACATTGATTTTTAGGGCCAGTTCTGAACAGAGCAGGAAGTAGTAATTGCCTGCCATGATTTGAGCTTTTGTTTTGCTGATAGTTGGGATGTGTGGATGAATCCATGAGGGACAGAGAGGAAGCTTTTGAAACGAGATCCTAGATTTCCCCAAAGAATGGGAGGCAACATCCCCGAGATCCACAGCTCTCTGGAGAGCTCAGGCACTTACAAAACTGCCTCTGAGCAAGGGGAAAATGTGGGAGCAAAGCTGGAACCTTGGTCGTGCCATTAGAAGGGATGATTGTTGTGTTTATTTTCTAAGATTGGGCACACGGGGAGAGTTTGGAGGAGGCTCTGCAAAGTCACGAATGCTCCCATCCCCCCTCCCCATCCCATCCTCGTGTCCCCACCCCCCTCATTTGTCTGCAGATTATTTCCTACGAGTGGGGCAGGGAAGGCAATTTGGTTGCAAGGATTATGCTCTGGCTTTCATTAGTAGGATGCATACTGTAGCCTTTCCATCAAAAGATTACTGTCCTGGGCTTCTCTTTCTCTGCATATGAAAATACATTTTGTAATTTCAGGGAGAAAATAACTTTAAACGTTATGTTGACAGAAGGAAAATATTATGTATCTCTCAAAAAAAAAAGAAATCCGAAAAGCTTTCAGTAGAAAAATATTTGTTTCTTGAATGTAATTATAAATGTCATTGTACATTCTTCCTGACTTCAATGCTTATCTTGAAGAGTTCAGTGAGAATAAATTGTTTTCATGAAAGAAGAGAAGCCATTTGATAAACACAGCCTCAGAAAATTGTTCCTGAAGCAGAGGTCATTCTCTCACTTTAAAAGAAGAAGAATATGTTTTAGAAAACAAGCCCAGGCAGCAGAAATAAGCATTTTTTTTTTGTTTGTTTGTTACAGTCAATTCATTTTAAAAAGCAAGGTGTAGATCACATGGAAAACTCTGCATTGATTATTTTGACTGCTGTAGAACCCTGGAATAAATGGAGTTGGAATGGACTTATATCAAGGCACATTGCATTTTGTAGCAAGCCCACGTGTTATTTTAATGCTGATTTTTTTAGGTTTGCTTTTGTGATCAGATGTTTTATTAAATTTTAGCCATTCATGGAAATGAGGGCTGATTATTTAAGAACAGCTTGGCACGTGTTGTTTATGAGCTCAGAGAAATAGTTTGGAGAACTGGATGAAATCTGTCTCTGGCTTTTCAGGGGTAAAAATCTGGCCCATTGAAGCACCAAAAGAAGAAAGAGCTCAAATCAGTAACCTGAACCTAAGTTTCCTGAATAAAAGCTGAGCAATTAGTTATTGCAGTGCTACATCACACTTCTAAAAAAGCAGTTTGTTAATTTTTAACCTGATGAATTTATTTATGTGCCTGTTGCCAAATCCCAAATGTTATTGTATGAGTATTTATGAAGAGGTTTATTATTTTTTTAATTCTCAGCTTGAATTATGCTGCTATTAATGCCAGATTTATTAATATTCTCCCAGAAGACTACATCATTAATTAGTAGAGCTAAAGGATAACTAAGGAGCCCTCTGGAAGTCTATTTCCAGTTATTGTATGGAACCTGACCTATAATAGTAAAGATGCATGTCTGTAGTTCTACCTAATACAGATAATTTTTAGAATCTTTGCATATTCTCTAGCATTGGTCACTAATTAGTTTATGTTCTAACCTGTGCTGGTAGAAGGTGATGTTACTATCATGACAAGGCTCTGGAAAGTTTGAAAGGGACACGAGAACACATCAGCATTCTCAGATTTTTATTTTTAAGGCATGACTGACACTATCTGCTTGGCTTTTTACCTTCCATCTTTGCAGTCTCTCCTCAAGTGCTTCAGTATCTTCCAAGCAATGACCAAAAGCCTTCCATACCTTCCATGGCCACCACCAAAAGATTATAGAATCATAGAATAGTTTGGGTGGGAAGGGACCTCAAAGATCATCGAGTTCCAACCCCCCTGCCATAGGCAGGGACACCTCCCACTAG
>VZTY01034124.1:64041-87195 GCA_013400935.1 Turnix velox | reverse complement strand
TTCCTGTGTTGAGGGCTCCAGAACTGGATGCAATATTCCAGGTGAGGTCTCACCAGTGCTGAGTAGAGGGGTAAAATCTCATCTCTTGACCTGCTGGTCACACTCCTCCAGATGCAACCCTTGATGATGTCTTTGGAAGTGATTATTGGGTTCGTCTTGTTTTGAGCCTCAGACAAAAGAAATCTGAAATTCCAGGAGAACTTTAAAGATGGCAGATACCTGCTAATTCTGAGACTTTAAGGCACCACCAGTAGCCTCATTTTTATATATCTGTTTGTTTGCATTTGTGGCATAGAATCTTATTGTCAAGCTTCATTGCTACTATTTATTTAGTGTCCTGGGACAGGTGCATAATGATGTGCAACTACCTTGTTATTAAAATCCAATGTATGATTTATTCTAAGAGAAATATGGCTTTGTCTTTTTTTGAAGCATGTATTCATTTGTTGTAGTTCAATTTTGAAGCTGTAGCTGATGTAAGTTTACTTCAAAACCTCGATTATCCAAAGTAGTGATTTTTTCCTACTTCACCTGCTTAGTACTTACAGTAGGATATTATTTAATTTTTTAACTTGTGTATCCAATTGGTAATTAACCATTTTATCTGGATGAAAAAAAAAAATCCTTTTCTAGAAAGGTTGACTTTAAAAAAAGGTCTGGGTGATCTGTCAGAGAAGCAGAGAATTTTTGGGGTTGGAAGGATGTCAATGATTATTCAGTGACATCTCCCACCAGCCCAGGTTGCTCCACAGCTTCTCTGAGCAAGCTGGGCCAGGGATTCACCATCCACAGAGGAAAGAACTTTGTGATTTGTGACCTGAATCTCCCCTCTTTCAGTTTAGCTCAATGTAAATGCATTTATCCTTGGCCTCAGGACATTTCAAGGCAGCTTCATCTGTGCTGAAGTTTTTTATGATCACCTCAATATATTAATCAGAAATAATGAACCTTTCCAGATTTCGAGCTCTCACAGAAATCCTAGAGGATATGCACCAGGATTTCTTACATCTGGCAAAAAATTGTGGTGATACCTTTGTGGAAATGGACTGCTCCCCATCTTCTTTTGTGTTAGTTAATTTAAACCTGCCTCAAAGGATATTCCTCAAAGAATGTTTTACGAAACAAAAAAACAGTCCTTGTGAACTCTGCTGGGTCCCAAGAGTTATTCCATTTTACTTCACAGACATTTTATTTTTCCAGACACCACACTTCAAAATAATGTATTTTTAATGCCACTTGTAGGATTCTGCAGACATATAATAGCAAGTGACATGTTAATGTCCTCCATGACATCCTACTGGTCATATCCAACTGTAATAATCAGTTGTTTGTACTGTTATTAAAGTGACATTGCAGGAGGATACAAGCAATCCCTTAAATTTGTAAAGGCTTGCAGATCTTGAATGTTAATTTGAAGGAAGAAATACATGCTAATGCTAAGTTTATGACTTCAGTTAATAGCCCTTTATTCCTTCAGGAAGAAAAAAAAGTCAAGCAGCTCTATGTTAAATGAATTTAATGAACTGCAAAGACTGCCATTTTCACTATAAAAATCACACTTCATTTAATGAAGTAGTTAAATATTGATGCTGTATTAAAATACAGGCTGAGTAAAAATGGCAATATGGTTTTTCAAAATAGGAATCTGAGCTATTTTTTCTTGAGAACTTTGTGAAATGAGAAAAGAGAAATACAGCAGAATATCTCCACAGTAAACACAAAGCACTTTGTTGAAATAACATTACATTTGAAAGACACAAATCTGTAAAAACAAGGAAATTAAGTCACTGTATACACTGAACTCAGCCTTTCTGTGCTGCAGCATGGAACCTCTCAAACCAAGTGGGTCTAACAGTGGTCAATACACAGTATTTTCTGAAATTCCTGAAGCCTAAGACAGATTGTCACCCTGTGCAACAGGTGGCACGTAAAAGTCCTCACCATGTGTTTACCCAGGATGGATGCTTTGATAATGTTTCATCTTCTTTCAAAGTCCTTCTGTTTTAAATGCTGTGATTTTGATGGCAATATTCTGGCAAAGCTGTGCTTCCCCTGCTCTGCCTTCCAAAATTAATTCTTATAAATGGGATTTTCAGCTTCATTTTTATCTCTGCATTTTAACATAATACTGGGAGTGGGTGAAGGAATATTGATGATAAACAGGGCTGAGGTTTCTCCCAGCTCCAACACACATAGGATGGTGGGGAAAAAAGAGAACAAGAATCTTGCCATAGATGTGAGTGGGAACAATGATTGACTAACAATATGATCAACTTCACTTTGATGGATTGAATTATACTGCACTGTCATTTATAAAGCTGTACTAATTCTGACATCAGGCTTCTGTGTGGAGTGAAATACTGAGGATGACAACTTTGGCCTGTTTAAGGCAATGGCAAAGCTCCTATTCATTTCAGCTGTCTGGGATTTCATTCTTGGTGGCTGACTTGTGAAACAATGGCAAATAGATTTACTACTTTTTTTTTTTTTAAACCCTGGGGAAAGATCTCTACTCCATGTGTAAATCTTTTCACTCTCATGCTCTTACTCTGAAAATGAGGATTTTAATTCAGGATAAATATAATCTCACTTCTTCCCCTTAACTATTATCATGTAAACATGAAGGATGATGGAAGATGGTGGAGGTATTTTTGATGTATGGTGGGGTACATTATATACACATTATATACACAGTTCCCAACAGAAAGTAGTGATGAAGAATTCAGCTTTCCTATGGTGGACTAAGAAATCACATATTTAACTTGTTTGCTGTCAGGTGTGGCCTCTATATGTGTTGGTGGAAATGTGGTTTAGGTGTTTGGCTTTCCCCCCCCCCCTTATATTCAAACAGTTTTTCTTTAAGAAAACACTGGGAACTGAAGAATGAGTTACATATAAATGTATCTGTGTTTGGAAATCTGCAGTGTTTGTGATCCTCAACATTCTTCTCAAGTGTAGCAGCTTAGATCAGGATCTGTTTGTGGTGTTTTGCCACAGCAAACCCTGAAATGAATGAGTTAGTGGAATATAAAATTTTGCAGGTTGTAATGGAAAATCTGCAAAACATACCTGGAATTAATAGAGCATTGGAGAATTTCTTCCTCCTTCAGAAAAAAAGGAAGAAAAATGGATGTCATGTGTGAGTTCAGGCTTTTCCTTCTCTTCCTGGTTGCTGAAGCTGCTTGACTATTTCTGCTCAAGGCAGTGGTCCCACAGAATACAACAGGAAAAGGCATAACCCAAAGAGGAGAATATTTGGTGATGTGTTTAGCAATCTGTCTCCTTATGTAGGTAAAAAAGAATTGGAAGAAGAACCTGAAAAGGTATTTCTGTACCACAGATAATCAGTGGTTTCATGTTAGAATGTTAATATTAAAACTGTAGCAATGCTGCTGTCTTTTAACTGTAGTACAGGGAGAAATGGTTTATTAAACACTAATTTCACTAGATATTTAAGAAGTAGCTGGCTTTGCACACATTAATCTCTTTTTCTTTTTAATTTGATGGTGTAGGTCTTACACATTGTGTTTGTGAATAGGGCACACTCAATAACTATGCAAAATATCTGTTTCTCCCATGGGATTCTGTGCTTTGATATATCCTGATCCTTATTAAATTTAAACAGGATCAAATTTATACAGCTTTGGCAGAGATTTATTAAAATACACTGAGTGGACAGCTTGTGGGAGTGCAGTGTGCTGTAATAACTTACGTCTCCTACCAGAGAATAGTAATTATTGAGAATCAAATAAATCTGTAGGAGGTTAAGTATGTATGGAAAAGATATCAATTGGAGTTGCCTGCAACTAGACAGAAGCCCTGCCTGAAGATTTGTTGCTGTGTGAAGAAAGGAACCCCCTTTACAAACCCCTAAATATTAAAAATGTCATTTACCAACAAAGCTACTATTATCCAGTCTTCAAAAAAACATTAATGACACTTGCTCAGTGATGTTAAATAACTTAAGTGCTTTTAATCTGCACATGCAGCTATTCACATTTACACCAAAGATTTATGAAATGAAATTGAAAACTGTGTTTATTAAAAAGTTTTGTTAATTTCTTAACCACAATCACGGTGCTCTTGAAAAGGAAAATCTTAACTAATGGTTGCAGATCCATCATACACCTTCAGTTCAGCTTAAAGTTAGATAGTTTAATATAGTAAATTACTGTAGATTGTAGTTTCACTAGAGTAAGTTGATAATCCATGTATAATTGATAGATGGATCAGTGAAAGCAAGAGTTTGTCACAGCTGTGGTTCAGAGCTGTATTTTGTGATACAATTGTTTGGAATCTCAAAGCTTGAGGTGTGTCAAAATGGTGATCTTGTCAGTAAACATGGAAAAAAATGACAAACAAACCCTTAGTGAGAAGGTGGGAGAGCAACAACATTTATCTTCCTTACTCCTGGCAAAGAGATCCATGGGTCCCTGCTAAGACAGAAGAAGCTGGAGAAACACAATCAAGTTGTTCTGGGCTCTCAGGGAATACAGCAGAGACAGCTGGGGGTTCTGGGTCTTCTGTGTTTTGCATTTTCCAAACAAATATTCTCTGAAAGACCAAAAAAAAGAGATCTTTCCACACACCTTAGTGGTCCCTGATCTTGGAGTTCCTGATCTTGATTTCCATCAGTCTTCTCTACCAATTATTTCAGTCTGAAATAGGTTAGATTTTGAAGCAGCAGTTAAAAATCTGCAGGTTTTGTGCTGTGGTGATTTGTTATAAGTCATTATTGTGATTTTGATGTGATGTTTGAAAGTCAGCAATATCCCAGCAGACTCTCTGTTACACGTGTGCACCAGTGTGGCTCAGCACCAACCTCACCTCTGGATGCTGGGCTTTGGAGATGGTTTAGGGCTTCATCCAGACTATTTCACTTGTGTTTCTGTACTCATGTCATGAAAAAAATGGAGCAATTTCAGTAGGAAATGTGTTTCTTGGCGCTTATTATGTTAAGGAAGTGACTTTTTAAAGAAAATGCTTTTAGATAGAGCTCATATTTGATTTAAAGCTAGTACCATCAAATCCCACTGTATCTTATTATTTTATTATGAACACTCTAGTTTCTTGCTGAGAAATGTAGAAGATATTAATTTTTGTACAAGACTTTGTGCTTCAACAGTAGTGAAATCTTTAGAACGGATACAGATAGCCATAATGCAAATCTAGTTTACTCTTTATCAGAGTGGTGTCTCTTATTAGACTTTTTTCCTATTAGTCTTCAAGATTTTTTTAAGTGAACTAATAAAACCTGATTATTTCAAGCCAGCACAAGTGCATTCTCTTAAAATAGCAGATGTTGTGTTTCTGTCCTTGATTATAAGAAGTACAAAGTGTTTGGGTTCCAATCTCCTTTCAGTTATTACTTTGGCAAGATGTATATTGTGCTGGTCCCTCACTGAGTTTTTCCACCCCCTGATAAAGAGTCCCTCCCCAAATCTCACATTGGTCCCCTCCAGGTTCTGGGATGCTGCTATAAGGTCTCCCTGGTGCCTTCTCATCTCTGGGCTGAGCAGCCACTGTTTTCAGAGTACAAGTTCTCCAACCCTCAGATCATCTTTGTGGCCCTTCTCTGGCCCAGCTCCTACAATTTTCTGTACTTCTTATATTTTGGGCTTCACAGCTGAATGCAGGACTTCAGGTGAGGTCTCACCTAGTTGGAATAGAGAGGCAGAGGCACTTCCCTCATCTTGCTGCTGATGCTGCTTTTGATACAGAACAGGATGGAGGTGGCTTTCTGGGCTGGGAGGGCACATTGCTGGGTCATGTTGAGCTTCTTTCTCATCAACCAACAACCCCAGGTTCTTCTCATTCATCACAGTGAATCAAAATGACACAATGACTTATAAAATATCTCTGGTACTTTATCTTCAGGGTCAAATATTCACATTGCTTCTTACTTTGAACTGGTGCCACTGTGTATCTGCTGTACTACAGGCCCTAATAGAGAGAAAGATTCTTTCTTGTATTGAGGGTATTATTGAGGTTTAAAAGTTTTTTCTTCTTTTTCACTGAATTTTCTCCTTACTGCAAGATTTTTATGTTTTGTGTAATATGACAATAAAATAGATTCTCAGGCATAAAACAATATAATAATATGTCAATATAATAATGATATATGAATATAATAATAATATATCAATATAATAATAATAATATATCAATATAATAATAATAATATGGGTTTTGTGCATATTCTACAGTGATAGAATAATAGCCTTGTAGCTTTTGAGGACAGCTAAATAATTGTTTTAAGATGCCAGTGGTCGTGGTGTTCTAAAACCACTGACTTTGTCTTGAATGACATCTGTTTCCTCTTAAACTCACATTCATTAGTTATTAACGTTCAAGCAGTAAAAGTTTTCATTTTAAAAGAATGTATGAGGGGTACAAGATAATAACTGCACCAAAGAGAATGTGCTAATGAAAAGGTGCCTGCACAGTTCTCTAAGGTTAACAGTGTGCATTGAAATACTTTGAAAACCTAATTATAATCTAGTATTTGAATGCTGCTTTTTTTGCACAGGTAGCATCTTTTTGCTTTCTGACTTTGCTTTTCTGGGCAGTAGTTCTTTGTGCAGTGTTTTGTTTGCAGAGAAGGTAGTTCAATAGGAAAGGAGACATTTTAAGGCAGTGATTTAGAGCAGTGTAAGTAGTTCTGCACTGAGCATTAGTTCTGCATTGAGCAAATGCAGTTGCAAAGATTGTCTTGAGCCAAATGTATTTAAAGTTACAGTTTAGAAAAGAAACAAAACACAAAGCTCTCACAGCTTTTTAAAATGAGAAAGTTGTTTTTTTCTTGTTAGGTACTTCACTTTTAGATTGAAGGAAGATGTGCAGGAGTTAATAAAAGTCTTAAACACTAGTGCTGATGGTTTATATGGGGATCTGAAGCCTGTCTCCTAGGTGAACTTCCCTTTCATCCTCTTGGCAAAAGATAGAAAGGAGAAAAATGCAGCTCCTGTGACTCTCCTATGATTTAATCTATTGCACTGCAATTTTCCAGCACAGCAGTTTCTACATCCTCTGTCCCCAGCAACCTTTCAGAAGTTTCAGTGTCACCTTATCTAGCTCACAGGACTGAAGTAAAAGCTTCTTGCTCTGGGAAGTGTTGGCTTTCATCTACAGGGAGGCTGGCTTCAGGATCTTTGAGGTTGGTCTGCCCCTTGTGCCATGAGTAAAGCAAATAAATAGTGTAAGACTGATGCTTTGAATGTGTTGTCCATACAGGGAAGTGCAGTGGAATGTTCTTCCTAGACTAAAACAGAGCAAATAACTTCACACCAGAATAAGATCAGATTAAATGGTAGTGAAGTGGGTTCTGAATTCTTACCAGCTTGAAGTAATGGCTCTGGATACTGGCTCTGGATAAGCAGCCTTTCTTAAACCCTACAAAGAAGTTACTACCTACAAATGCAGAGGCAGCATCACTTGCACTTGTAATCATCAAGGTGAATAATAGAAGAATATCTCTGTGTAGGAGAATAAGCAAATATTTGAAGAGCATCAATCTGCAGTCTTGGTTTTTTCCAGTGCTGCAGTGATGTGCTTGTGTAGGGGGAGGTGTTGAGGTGCACATAAATACTACATACAACAAATATTCTACAGTCATCCTTGTCTTAGATGTCTTAGATTATTTGAGTCAGCCAGATGACATAGTGAGTGAGTGTGAGTGGTTGTTGCACTCTGTGATTCTGTGGTGCCAAGAAGTGATTCACTGAGTAATGCTTCTATCATTTGGAAACCTAAAAGGCTGAGATGTTTATGTAGGGCTGAGGTCTAGACAGAAAGTGTTGAAATCCCAAAGTATGAGCTTTAAAATTCCTGTTTCAGTGGCCTTTTTCCTGAAGCCCATCAGAACCTGCAGTTTTTCTCAGAAGTGTCTATACCTGAAGGAAGTTGCTGTGTTTGTGCAGGCAGCCTGTAAGCATGTGGCTTTCTACTGAGGTTTTTGGTTGTCTCACAAGAATCAAGTAGCAGAAGTAGAAGCAAATGTAAAGAATTAATTTCTGATCAGCAATTTTTTTATAAATAGAGGTTGGGTTTTTTTTCCTCCTTAATTTGATAGTCAACTGGATATTAGTGTACAATGCAATGATTAAATTTTGGAGCCTTGTTTATTCTTTGTTTTAGTGCTTTTGGCTTACTCTCTTTGCCTTTGGAACAGCAGTCTTCCACACTTTTCTACTTCCATTTTAGTGTTGCCTAGAAGCTAAAGTTATGTTAGAAGTTCTATCATTTCCATTAGACATTGAGGGCCAAGTGTTACACAGAATTTATGTAATTTGATGAAGGTCAGGCAGATTCAAGTGGCAGAATTAGGAATTGGAGATGTCTTCTCTTAGCTGTGATTCCACTCTTCCTTTCATTGTATTTCCCAGTAAGATGCAGAAACACACAGGTAAAACCCTTGAGCCTCTTCCATGTTCATCAGAGGCTTCCAGGGAAGAAATTAAAAAGCTGAATTGGCTGTAATCAGTGAAGATCCNCAAGGGTAGGGATTCCAAATCAGCTCAAACAGATGTGAGATTAACTTCTTGTGCCAGAAAAATAAAAAATTCACAGGAATATGTTCTGGTTGGTTATTGCTCAAGGAAGAGAAAGAGAGAAGCTTTGACATCTTAAGTTTTCTACTGGTTTGTACTGAACAGCACTTAAAAGGTGTTGCAGAAGGGAAAAATAAACTTACAAAGCTTTTATGAAAATTTTTTCTTCTGTTTATGCTTGATTTTTGTACTGGAAGAGCTATGTTGGGAGTTCAGGAGTCTTAATTTTAATGTCTTCTCCATCGGAGAGAATGGATCTCTTGGAATTTTTGGAATTTAAAGAAAATAATTCATACCTGGTATAAAAATTCAGATTTTTGCCAACATGATAATCTCTGCTAATGAAAATGTCCATGAAAGCCCTGTGACTGTTTTAAATACATATTCATGCTGTACTTGAAATCCAGCACTTCATTTCCAGAACTAAGCCATTCACATTGAGAGAGACAGTTATTTTGCTAATCATCAGTTCAGTAATTTGTATGTGTCAAATTTATTTTGTATAGGAACTGTAGGGTGAGTAATAAAAGCATTGGAGGAGTTCCATGCTGTCCATACAGCCAGCTCTCATTGTCTCTTTTGATGATTGTCCCTGTCTAGGTACAAGACTTGCCAGAGTTGTGTTGATGGTTGGACTCAATGATCTGAAAGATCCCTTCCAACCTATTGATTATTCTTCTTAATATTAACAGTGATGCTTCCAGTCATGGTTTTTGCTGTATGATGGGGAACAAGGCTCACTGTAGGTAAACCTGTTCTAATCATGGTTTCTCAGAACTCAAATCCATTAATCTGTAGCTATAACCCTGACACCACCCATGTTCTGCTCCAAATGATGGAGTTCATGGCTGAACTGCATTGGAGAGGACATTCTGAAGAAAGTTAAGAGAATAACAGGGAAGAAAATTTAATGGAATTGAACTTGTATTGCCTGCTGTTGTGGTATGACTGCTTGCTGAAGTTCCTACATGGGGAAAGGCTAATTCCAGACAGAATATAGAATGGATGTGCTATAGCCTTGACTCAAGCAATACAGAACACTTCCACATTTGTTTTTCTGAGTGAATACTTTTAAAGGTGGCTTCTGTGTCACCTTTGAAGAGCTGCTTCATCATCAAGAGCCATGGAAGAACTCTGTTGTGGCAGATGATGAAGATGACAATATCCCAGGTGAAATCTGCTTCCTTGCTGCTTCAAATTCACATCTTGAAATATCCTTTGCTTGCTTGGGTTTTTCTTCCTGACTTATTTCTAGCATAGAGGGGTTCTCCCCATATCTATGTGTCTTAGAAGCTTTTTTTTGCTTTAATCAGGTCTTCTGAGACCTAAGGGTAGTTTCTCTGACACACCTTCTTACACTTTGGTGTAATGATATCTCTCTTGCTGTAAGGAGGATCTTCAGGGCCATGCTGAGATGTGTCTCTTCTGGGTTTTTTATTTTTATTTTTTTAAACAAGCTCCTTGAGAATTGCCTGAGGGTTTGCTTTTTTGTCCTTGTTAATTTTTCTCCCTCCCAACCTTGGCAAAACAGTTGTTTTATTGTTACTGGAATCTGGCTTCATTCAGGAATTTGGTAACATGTTGAAAAGTCATTGGCATCTTGGAATCAGAGGATCAGTTAAGAGCAGTTTGTTTCATTATTATCTTGATATGAATCCATGTAAAAGAAGCTACTGCAGGCAAAGAGAACTGGTAGGTAATATGAATTATCTTGAGAATGAATGAATTTCTGAGTTACTTTATGTTGAGAATCCACTTTCTGCAGCAGCCATAAAGCATGTGTGAAAATCACATGGGAATTTTTTTAATGTCTCTGTCATCATGGAGATATTAATTCATTCTTGGGAAGAATCTGTTGATAGAAGGCAAATGGCTAATGCCAGTGTTGTGGAGGGAAGAAACAGGACAAACCTTGAAACTGCAATCTATCTAGAGGGGTTGAAAGTTCTGCCTCTCAGACAAGGAAGGGAAAACTCATTTGTGCTTTCCAAATTGGGGCTGGGCAAGTATCAGTCAAGGCATTTGCAGTCACAGATACTAATGGAGATAACAAAGGTGCTAATGAAGATAATGCTGGGTGACTGAAGCAGAATACTGGATTGCCTCAGGTGGGACCTCGTGCCACAGATGTCTTTCTTGTGGATCTTCCATTGGCTTGTAAATGCCTAATTAAAACATCACCATGGATTGTTATGTTGTACTGGTGTAAGAACACATAATTATGATTAAAAAGAAGCTCAGCTCTGCCTTCCAGCTCATTGACAAGCATCCCTTGTGTTATACAGGGCAGTGCACTGCCTTAAGACCCATCATTTCCTACCTGTAATGCCTCCTCGTGCCAAGAAATGGCTGTACCTACCAGAAATCCATCTGTGCTGGCACTTGATTTTAAACTTTGTGCATCTTTCTTGCCCACACTCTTGGAAATATTTTCAATGTTGCAGCTCAGTTTCCTGTACCTGCAGGATTCTGTAAAATAATGACAGAATGTTTTTTTGCTGGAAGTCAGATACAACTGGAAAGCTTTTAAGAATAGTAATAACTGTAGTGCTGTGGATCCAACTCAGCATGAGTGGACTATCTCTTCATGGAAGCTCTCTATTAGATTTGTATAAAAGAAGTCTCTGGTCATTTTCTGGTAATCAGAGTGAAATTCATCTTACCTCTGCACTGTGGGTTGGTGTTTGCCATTTGATTCTGCATTCAGTGATGTTTCCCTGGCTGAGCAAGTCCCTGGTGTGCTGAACAGCTGTTTGGAAGCACTCGTGTAAGACCTGATCAACATGAAAAAGACTTGAAGAACTTACTGCCTAAAAGAAATCTGTGTGGGTGTATTTTAATTGCTCCATTACCATGCCAGTCTGCAATATTTATAATTCTAAAGATTTCTTTGAAAGAGGGAAGATAAGCAGCTTGTGTGCCATGGAAAAGCAGAGTCAATACATCAGATGTTTGTCAGATAAACACTGTAGATCTGCCTTAACAAAGGTATTGCAATTGCACGAACATCTGAGGCAGTTTTAATATCAAAAGCTTAGAGCCTTTTGGTGCCTTTAGCTCTTCTGATTTCCCTAAGTGATCATAAAGTTATAAACAGCCTTTCTAGGAAGCCTCTAAGAATCCTGTTAGGAGCTTTTTATTACACTGGCAAATTCGTATTGAATTGGGATTCATTTTCACTCTTACAGGATAATCAAATCAGTGCTGTTGTTATTATACTGTTGGAAATAATGAGGATGTAATGTAAAACCACTAATGGGATGAAGCACTCTTGTTCTGTGTGGTTAAAGGATTCTATGGCAGTTCCTTCCAGGGAGGGAATGGAGGGCATTTGATTTGTGGTGAGAGGTTATGTCCATTCTCATTTGAATGTGTAATTGTCCTTTGATGGCCAAAAGGACAATTGCTTTTGCCCACTTGTGCTTTCTGCCAGACTGTGCTGCTGGTTCTGGGTTATGAAGAACTATCCCACTATTCCTACCGCCAGATGTAGGGTGCTGCCACCTCCCTTTTAGTCACCTGGTGGATCTCTGTCCAGAAGAGACAGCTCACATATTCTTTTCTGCTCATCAGAGCTTTGTTCCAAAAGGCAATGGAGCTTTTAGAAAGTACAAGCAGCCTGAAGGTTCATATTTGACAGGGATGTTAGGAGGCAGGTCAAGTGAATGCCTAATGAAGATGAATGGAGAAAATTGCTGGCTCAAGAATCACGTGGTGGGCTCTCAGCCCAGGTTGCTGAGAGTGTGATGGAATCTCACAGCTTCATTTATCAGTGTCATATTTGGGCTAAAAGTGAGCAGTATTGTTCTCGTGCCTTCCAGATGGATAGGTCAACTTTAATATTTATTGCTCTTGTAGAACATTTGTTTGATGTATTTCCATTAGCTAGGCAATAATAGAAAAGCAGTGGAGAGAAACATAAAGCAGCTCCCTTCCTCTTCAGCTGAAATATGACATACACTAGTGTGGAAATATTTCTAAGACTGTCCTAGATTTTAATTTTTTTTTTATTATTTGGTGTCACGGTCATATATATTGAAGATTTTATAAAAATAATGGAAAAACTGCATGAAAGAAATGAAAAAAATATTTTACTTTTGCTGTGTGATTGTTAATCTTTTAACTTTCCATGAGCTTATAGACCCTTTCAAGATGGTTTTGCTTAAGAATCTCAGCTTTATGTACATATAAAGAGAATAATGCTGTATTTGAATGACTGTTGTAAGAATCATAGAATAGTTTGGGTTGGAAGGGACCTTAAAGATCATCAAGTTCCAACCCCCCTGCCTTAGGCAGGGAAAGAAGGGAAGTATTTGAATAAAATCAACCTATAATTTTGAATTTCTTAAGTCAAATATAAAGACACTTATTCCTGTCACTTTTTTGTCTTCATTTCTGTCATCATTAATTACTTTTTCTGTGATGGTAACAGACTACTTCATCTGGGTTGATGTAAAAATTTTAAATAAAAAGAGGGATCTCAGCATTACAAAATGGTGGCTTGTAGGTAATAATAGTAACCTCTGGTTAGTCTTTGTTAACTGCTTTTCCCCCCATTTGTGGGAAGCAGGTTAAAGGTGTTTGACATACACTAGTTGTGCTGTGGAAGGAAACTTAGCTGTTTGTGAAGCAGGTGTTGTGTTAAGTGCAGTGCAAACATCCCAGCCATATGTTTCTATAATTGAAATTAATTTGGTACAGTCATACTGTTAATCTTTAGTGACTTATTGATTGGCATTTTGCAGACATATTTCTGGAAGGCACCCAATACCATTTTCTGTAGCCTTTCTGGCAGTAGCAGAGAGTAACATTTCCACAAATTGGAATCTTGTACAGCTCTGGGAAGGGAGCCAAGATTTAAATTAGACAATAACCTCTGCTCTGTGTACAGCTTCTATTCTTCAGTTGCAGGGAAAGTGATTTGTTTAATACAGTCAGCTCTGCAGCATATAAAAGACTGATATATGAGTCACTCCTTGGCAATGTGTGTTTCTTAAATTTATAAAGATTGAACAACTAGTTGGTAATGTACTTGGTTACAGTTGTGCAAACAATAACTATTAGCAGAGCTGAGCAGGCTTAGAAAAAATTGCTTTTGGTTGAGGTTTGCTGAAGGTTTTGCAGAACTCTTGACTTGCAGAACAATCCTCTTCAGGTGCAGAGGAAACGTTCCCATGAACAGGAGTAATTTTTGAGCTTTAGAAAATGAATAATAAAGCTTTTACATCTTAGTTTAATGATTCTGTACATTTTGTACGTGGTTTTGGGTATGTTCCTTTAAAATTAAGCTTTATATTGGTCTGTAGCTACCTAAGAAGGTTGCAGCTCTTTTTGTTTTGCCCTTGTGTATTTTTTTTTCCTCTCCATGTTAAAATCTGTTGCTGTCAATTGATATCTGTGAATGCAAGGAATTTTTTTCTTTACAAACAGCAAGGAACTCTTCTCAAGAAGAGAGCTCTTTACACAGTTCAGTTCATGTTTATTTAAAAGCTTAAAATCATTACACCAAATCTCACTTTTTGTCCAACTGCAAATGGGTTTTGCTAACAAAAATGGTGTGGGCCAGAAAGAGAATATTCAGAAATATGCAAATAAGCAGAGATAGAAATCTGTTTGAGCAGCTGAACAAAGCAATCAAATTTTCCCCATTGAAAGTTTATTTTGCTTCACTGTGAACATTTTGAATAAAATTATAAACTGCTGTTAGTGAAATTCTTCTTTTTATAGGGGGGAAAAAAAGGGTTTCTTTTTAAGCAGAGCTATTTTTAATAGTCTCCATTTTTTCTGCCAGGTCCTGTGTTTACCAATTAGAGCACATTGTAAATATTGAACAATAGACAGATACATTTCTTAACAGTTTATAGTGTGCTGCATATTCTGTGTGGGTTCCAAGCAGGAGTTAGTATAAATGATATGCCAATCAAAATTATTTTTGCATCTAGAACCTGTTACAATGCAGTCTCTTATCTGAAGCAGCAACTTGATGTAAGACAGGTCTCTTTACTTAAGCTTTAACTCTTAATGTGTATAACTTCCCTTGTCCTGAACCTAATCCTGCCTCTGTCCCATAAGCTTCTCAGCATTGCCTGACAGCAAACTGCAATTTATCTGCTGGTTATATAAATTTCAATCATCACCTCTTCCATAAGCTCCTGTGCATTTTATTCCTTGGTGTACAGAATATCTGATGTACTTCAGTGAGTGAATGAGATTTGTCAATGTTCATGATGCTCCTAATTCACTTTCTCTATAAAGGTGACATTTTCAAAAGAAGTCTCCTGTAGCCCACAAGGTCACTGCAAATCTGACTAGTTCTGCTGGTAAATAAATTGAGGTTCCATAATGTGCCAAGAATAGAATCATAGAATGGTTTGGGTTGGGAGGGACCAACATCCCCTGCCATGAGCAGGGACACCTCCAACTAGACCAGGTTGCTCAGTGCCTCATCCAGCCTGGCCTTAAACACCTCCAGGGACTGAGGAGGCATCCACAACCTCTCTGGGCAACCTCTTCCAGTGTCTCATCACCCTCACAGTAAAGAACTTCTTTCTTATCTCCAACCTAAATCTACCCTCTTCCAATCTACATGATATCAAAGCTTAAGTTGTGCCCTCCTTGGCTCTTCATTCCTGCCCTGCATGAAAAAGAAACTTTAATTGGATTTACCTGCCCAAATTTACCTGCTTCCCAGCACCTCTACTTTGTTTTTCAGCCCTTGTATATAATTTTATTCCTCTCAAAGCCAGGCTATTTGTATCATATTTGCCAACTCATTTCTCCCATTAAAAACCATGCATATGTTTTATGTTGTTCTTAATAAGTTTTGAAAATACCATTGAGCAGCCTTGTTTTGATTAGCCCAGGAAATCTTTTTTCACTGGGGAACTGTTGTGATAATTCCAGGACAGATCAGACAAGCAATTAGAGACCAAACTCTTTATCTTGAGGATGGCTTGGTGTGGGCCTGCTGGGGCTTTTTAAATCTAAAAATCACTGGAGAATAAGATATTAGCAGAAATTATTCTAGATGCTTATACAAATGAAGAGAAAATAATGATTGAGAATACCACTTGGTCTTTATTGTGACCAACAATGGTCAATATTGTCCACTTTTTTTGGTGCCATCATGTGTTGTTCTTCTGTCCTGCTGCTGCCTTCATGCTCACATCAACAGTGTGTCCCAACTGAGGTATAAAAAAATTACAGAGAAATGTTATGTTAGAGCAAAATCTGCTCTGTTTTGCAGTCAATTAAATTTACTGGGATTTCCTGTGATTCCTTACTATGAAAATGTAAAGCAGGTTTCATCTTTCAGGTTACCTGCATGGTTTTGCATCCTTTCATTTAAAGTGGGACTAGTATTTCTCAATTCTTCTCCAGCCTTGATATCATTGAAACATCATCTGTCTGTGTCATAAGATTTAGCTAACATTATTACATCATCCAAAATATAAGACAGTAATGAGACAGCTTTAGCCCTGGATATTTGGGGTGGAAAAAAGCCTCCTGTATATGTAGGATTTTCTGAGTCTCTATCCAGACATCTTTTTTATGTTCTAAATGTAGGATGAAATTATAAGATTCAAGATATAACCCAAAAATGATTATTTGGCTGGATCAGAATGGATTCTGTGTCAAAAATACTGTCCCAGAGACACCCAAACTGTAGAGCTCAGATCTCCACTCTGCCTTCAGCTGACAAGGAAAGCTTAAAGTGCTGTGAAAAGACAAGCTTGTGACATTTCCTATTTGAATTCTGGTTATTAACCTGGCTTGTAATTAACAGGTAGATATTCCTAGAAATATCTTGCATATTTTGTTCATGTTTCTGAACGTTCTGTCAAAGAAGGAAGAGATTACAGCTAATTCATGCAGCTAGTTTGTATTCATGTGAAAGCTAAATCTGATTATTTTAAATTCAACATCTTGCACATCTTTGGTGTGAATAACACGAGGTGCTGAATTATCTCAGTCTACTAAATGAGGAGAATATTTTCAGAGCATGAGCAATGGAACAACTTGGCAGCAGAAATACCACTAGGATCTGGTGTCTCTTGTACTTCAATGCAAGAAACTCAAGAATTTGCATGTATCAAAGCTCAGCCTTGCTTACATCAAGACATGAAGTACAATACTTGACTATGCAAGAAAGCTTTTATAATAATTTTTAGGCATATGTTAAAAAAATTACATTTTTTTTCCTATGGCATCTTAAAATTACGTGGAGAAATCACATTATTGAAATGCTTGGTGTACTTTTTAATATCCACTTCATTCACACTAATTAGTGTGATTATCTTCAACCAGCAGTGCTGAAAGTCACTTGAAGGCTTGGCTAANTCATTCTAACACTAATTAGTTGTGATTATCTTCAACCAGCAGTGCTGAAAGTCACTTGAAGGCTTGGCTAAACATTTCCAGCCCTGTTGGGATTATAAACAAAGCATCTGATTTTTCTTAACATGTGTTAATTCACTTAATAGATATTTTTAATATTTTAACATTGAGCTTGTTACTGGGAGGGAAGGTTATGATTGAAATTCACTCATCATAAATGGAATTTGTGGTGTAGCCTTTGTGTGCCCTCAGCTCCCAGCAGAACCTCAGTGCATCAATATCACAAATAATTTCTGTGTTCACTTACAAGAAGAAATAGAATCATAGAATAGTTTGGGTTGGAAGGGACCTTCAAGATCATCTAGTTCAACCCCTGCCATGGGCAGGGACACCTCCCACTAGACCAGGTTGCTCAGTGCCTCATCCAGCCTGGCCTTAAACACCTCCAGGGCTTGAGGGAACATCCACAACCTCTCTGGGCAACCTCTTCCAGTGTCTCACCACCCTCACAGGAAAGAATTTCTTTCTTATATCTAGCCTGAATCTCCCATCTTCCAACTTACATCTATTATTCCTAGTCCTTCCGTTACATATCCTATTAAAAAGTCCTACCCCTACTTTTCTTTAGGTCCCCTTCAGGTACTGATACACTGACCCAATTAGGTGAAGAAAATGCTAGGCTGAAAATGATGCAAATGCAATTAAAGTAGGTTACTCACCTACCAAATAATTTTTTTTTTCTGCTGCCCAAAATATTGCCTTTAGGTTGGAATGAAACAGTGGAAAGCTAAAGATAGATAAATGAAACCTGATTAGTCTCAGTGGCATAAATTAGGCAGACAAGTTAACATGAGGGGTTATTCTGCTCTTAACTTCTACTCTCCTCTGCTGTTGTTATAGAGTATTGCTTCCAGTTCAATTTTGCATGGTTAAATAAAGTTGCTGAAGACTCTCCAGAGGCCTGTCTGCTCTGGGATTTGTAATCCAGCCCTAACTAAAAATAGTGGAGAAATCCTCCAGGTTTAAGGTTGGTGTAAGTTGAAGGAACAGGAGAAGGTGGTGTGTGATGTGCCTGTTTCCAGCATTTATCTATGACCTGTATTATATTGCCACATATAATTTTTCCAGATTGGAAAATGCCTTCAACTGGGCAAAATTCCCCAATCTTGTGCTTATCAGTTAATCTCCTGTACAACCCCTGTTTTTACAAGGTATGACATTCTTGGGACTCATCCTTGGGCTTCCCTGGCTTGCTCTGGGAAGCTTTGCATTTAATGAAGTAGAGTTGATGTAGATTAAAAAAATACTATTTCTATTTGATAATGACTGGTATTTCTAAAGTGGAAAGTATTTAATTTCAGAAAGAAAATCACAGGGACGTGACTGAGAGTTGAGATTTCCTGCATGTACGGATTTTTAGACAGAAAATGTCTTGACTACTCCTCCATTATGATTATTATAAAATATCTACATCTGCTTCACCCTTTCTCAATCAATTTTGAATGTAAAACTTGATGTAATTTGCTGGTGTGGTAGAGCTGTATCACAATCTGCACTAGAGTGAGTGAAATTTGATATAAGATTCAAAGAAAAGCTACTTACAGCCCAAACGCTATATAATCACATCACTTTAAATTTGTGTAAGAAAATATTGCAGTAATCTTGAGAATAGTGATATAAAACTATTTCTTGGGATCCTGAGCATAAAATGCTGTCATTATGTTAAGAAATACCTAGATTCAATGATTACACAGCTTATATATAATAAATATGGAGGGGAGATACATGAGTAACACCTGGGTTGTATGAATTTAATGCCTTGAAGGGAAGGTAAAAGAGAAATTTTCATGTGGCAAAATCAATTTTGTGTTTATACATTTTTTTTCCCTCAGAAAAAAAACTATTAAATTCTCATGGCAGCAGTTGAAAACAAACTGTTGGTTGCAAAGGGAGATGTAATTAGTTGTCCAGTAGAGGGGCAAAATCACCTCCCTTGACCTTCTGGCCACACTTCTCTTGATGCAGCCCAGGATTGGGTTGTCCTTCTGGACTGCCAGCACACACTGCTGGCTCATGTTGAGTTTCTCCTCCACTAACACCCCCAAATCCTTCTCTTCAGGGCTGCACTCAAGGCACACTCCACCCAACTGTGCCCATTGTGCAAGTGGGAATATCCCATAGTACAGACTGTGGAGATCTGGATCCACTTCTGCTTTACTGGAGATCAGCCTGATGTAGTGGGAGGTGTCCCTGCCTGTGGCAGGAGGGTTGGAACTTGATGATCTTTAAGGTTGTTCAGCCTGCAGAAGAGAAGGCTCAGGGGAGACCTTGTAGTAACTTCTCAGTACCTGAGGGGGTCCTACAGAAAGGCAGGGGAAGGAATTTTTAATATGATCTCAGATGGGAGGACCAGAAACAATGGATATAAATTGGAGGGGGGTAGATTTAGACTTGACATAAGAAAGAAATTCTTTACAGTGCTTCACCACCCTCACTGTAACAGGTTGCCCAGAGAGGTTGTGGATGCCCCCTCTCTGGAGGTGTTCAAGACCAGGCTGGACAGGGCACTGAGCAGCCTGGTCTAGTGGGAAGTGTCCCTGCCTATGGCAGGGGGTTGGAACTCGATGATCTTTAAGGTCCCTTCCAACCCAAACTATTCTATGATTCTATAAGGTCCCTTCCATATTCTGTGACTCTATGAAAGGTACTCCCATTGTTTCTAATAGGACCTGCATCTCCTCCAGGTTACTGCAGGCTCCTGGTGTGTTAGAGAAGAATAATTTCAAGGAAGAGATGGAGAGGAATAAGTGTTGTGTAGTAAGTTGTGATTGCTGGAGTCTCTGAGACTAACACTTCCCAGATAGTTTTTCACACGTACACGAAGATCTTTCATAGAGTATTTACAGGCAGAACTTAGCAGGAGACCAACCTGCTTCCAAAAGATATTATCTGTTGAAAATAAGAATAACACTGTGATCTGTCTCAGAAAGCTGATTTCTATTGCACTGTCCTATTATAATCACTGATTGTGGAATTATTCTGAGAATACAAATGAGAAGACTCAAGTAGGAATTTGGCATATGTAATGCCAGCTTTTCCATACTTCATGAAAAAAATTATCTTTTGCTGACCAAACCCTGAGACTGCCTCTATCTGTACCTTTGTGCACAGGTAGTGGTTTGATCTTTGACACGACTTGCAGTAATTAACTACCTGCTCACATTTGGTCAGAGGTGGATCCAAATGGACATTCTTCTGATGGCATCTGGTACAACTCTCCATCTCATTTACATCAGTAATTCAATCTTTACCCTCCAATAGCTGTGTGGTACCCAGGGCAAATATTTCTTGCATCTGGCAGTGTGTGCTACTTCTCAAATGTGAGCATCCTGGCAGAAGGGAGGTCACCACTACCTGAAAGCTGGGCAAGGACTGTTTGCCAGAGAGAGTGCAGTGATAGGATAAGGGGCAATGGTTTTAAATTAGAGCAGGGCAGGGATGGCAAATATTAGGGAAAAGTTCTTCACCATACAGGTGGTGAGAGAATGACACAGGTTGCCCAGAGAGGTGGTGGAGGCTCCATCCTTGGAGATATTCAAAGCCAGGCTTGCTGAGTCTCTGAGCAACCTGATCTAGGTTCATTCTAGAGGGTTGGAATAGATGGCCTTTGAAGGTCCCTCTTGACTCTGATTCAGTGAAATGTTAACATCCTGTCAGAGGAGTGTAGAAATTTCCATGGGCAGCTGTGTGGTGTCAAAACTGGGTACCATTTTGCAGTCATTCACAGATAAAATTACTTCTTTCTTCTCAAGGTTTTATTCTTCCTGTGCTTAAAACTGGCTGAGTTCCTAACAACTTGGGTGACATGCCTGTGAAAGAGCTACTGAAATCTGACACATTGTTTCTACTAGGAAAAATTGAATAAAATTCTCGTATTTTATAAAATATTACAAATACCACTTACTGCTCCAGAAGGATTGAAAGCATCATGAAGGACTTGATTTTCCAGAAAAGAGCACTCTGCTCCTCCTAGGAACACATCATACAGAAAAGCAAAGGCTCTGCATAGATGAGCTGGATATCCAGCTAGAACAGATGTGATTGGAGAATTATTTTTTATATCCATTGAGAAGAGACATTTCCTGATGAGAAAAACTGATATTAAATGTAATACATCTGATGAAGACACTGCTGTTTATAGTCTGATAGCTGAAACTAAAAAAAAAAATTAAAAAATAAAAAAATCCCCCTCTCCTAACCCTCCTCCTCTTCATCTACTTGTGTTGCCAGAATAATTTTAGTTTATATTGTTTTGTTTGGAGTAATCAGGCTGAAGTAGCATTAGTCCAGCTTCTCATCTTTTAATTACAGACAGTTTATTGTCTGTGCTGTCCCACTTTCTGCATGGTTCCCCACTAGCCAGCTAGACTTAGCAATCTCCATTAATTTAATTTGGCATTTCATTCAATCAGACAGGCTGTGAACATGATGAATTTTATTTTATTTTTTTTTTCTAAAATAACACAATGCTCATTCTTAATTGATGTCCTTATCAGACATCATATTTGCCAGAGCTGTAATTATTGGTCAGGCAGCAAAATCAAATCTGCCCAAATGCAATGAAGATGTTCTCTGGTGAAATTATTAAGATACAGCACTTAGACCTGCAAAGTAATTTAGTTTTGTCCTGTAATTACATCTTTTGGGATCGTTATCTTTCCTTTTACTCATAAGGATAGTGTAACCTCAAAGGAATTAATTTGCCAAATATGAAAGTAGAACTGATATCCTTGCCTTAATATATATTTGTGCAAGAAGATATTATTCTATATATAAAATAGGAGCATGCTTGCTCTGTAAAAAATTATTTTATTAATAGCTATATTGTAAAATATGGTTTCTAATTTTATTGCATTTTATTTTATTGGGAGCAGTTGAGGTTGCCATTTTCCAAAAGCAATAAACTGGCAAGAGAAATGGTAGAATTTGTCTGTGTAACTATGTAAAACACATATGCAAGTGGATCTGCAGTGACAGAACCAGTTCTGCAGGCAGAAGCTCAGCATCAAGCCAAGGAGAATTTTGTCTGGAGAAACTTTAAATGTGTACTTTGATTAAAAATTAATTAAAAAAACTGAAACAACTGTGGCTGCCATGGCATTAAGTCTAAGTGATAGCCAAGACTGAATTCTGGTTTGCATTAAGGCTTGGGATAGAGCTTTCTTTAATAAAACAACAATTAAAAAAAGCACCAGGGGATTGGATTCTGTAATACTAATTTTTGGTTTATTTTAGTTCTTTAGTTCTGAGTACTGAATTACAGTCATTCCTTTTAAGCAATATGTGAGTCTCTGGATTAGTTATGAGGAGATAATAAAATGTGTTTTATTCCTGTTCTGGATATTTTTGGGTTGAATTTTTCATTTGGAGCATTTATTTTCATTCCATGGTTTTGTCAGTGTTCTGTGCTGGAACAATAACCCTTCCAGTGGTTTCTTCTTGCTTTTGCTTTCACTGTTGAATAAGCAGTGATATTATAAAAAGAATGGTTTAGAAAATCTGATGTATTTTCCTGCTGAATCTAATGTTACTCTTGAATTTTGAAATTCCATTTTGATGCTCAGGTATCTGTTGACAGAGAAAGCAGAAAAGGTTTTATTATTTTGTCCAAGTAAAGCACTCTGAGATCTTTAGATGCAAAAAAATTATGCAAAACCTGCCCCTTGCTGAGGCTGCATGATGTGCAAACCATCCCAGGGTCAGAATGAAACCAAACTATACCTGGCCTGAGTGCTGCATCTTAATCTCTTTCTGTCACAGGAAAATACAAGAGATGGGACCATGCAGGAGTGTCCCTGGGCTGTAAACTCATGGACTGGAATCATAGAATAGAAAAAAATAGAATGTGTTGGGTGGGAAGGGCCCTTCAAAGGCTTTCCAGTCCAACCCCTTTCAGTAAGCAAGGACATCCTGCACTACATCAGGTTGCTCAGGGCATCATCCAACCTGGCCTTGAATGTCTTCTGGCAAATAGCCCCTCCTCATCTTCTCTTTAGCCCCTTCAGGCAAGGAGTGGTCAGCAGGGATAGGGAGGTGATTGTCCCTCTCTACTCGGCTCTTGTGAGGCCCCATCTGGATTGCTGTGTCCAGGTGTGGAGCCCTCAGTACAAAAAGGACATAGAGATTTTGGAAAGGGTCCAGAGGAGGGCCACGAAGATGATCAGGGGGCTGGAGCACCTCCCCTATGAGGACAGGCTGAGGGAGTTGG
>VZTY01034124.1:43302-63962 GCA_013400935.1 Turnix velox | reverse complement strand
GCAACCTGATCTAGTAAATGTGTTTGTTTGGTGGCCCTGCTAGACAGGGGGGTTGGAGCTACATGATCCTTGAGGTCCTTTCCAACCCGGGTCATTCTGTGAGTCTGTGTGTGATTTTCCCCAGGTTGAACAGTCCCAGCTCTCTTGTAAAAGTCTGCTGTCAATTATGGGAACACCCCGAGTTGTTTGAGGGGGTCTGAGCAAGAATATCTTTAGAAAACAAACTGAGAAAAATGTTGACTGCAACAAGAGTCATTTCACAAAAAAACATCTTTCCCAAGTTATTTTACTAAAATAGTCAAGAACTCTTTGCTCTGTTTAGAATGATTTATAACTGTTCCCAGCTGATCACAAAGTGTTTCTAAATTAAAAGCCATTAATTATAGCCTCATAGAGATAGGAAGACTTGGAAGAAATGCTTTGTAATTCCAGCTCTGCACTTCAGGTGAGAGCTTTTTAAATTACTTGGGCCATTGGAGCCACCTGCTTGACTAAATGCTGAGGGCCCTGTGTTTCAATACTCATCAGTGCATCGCAGTGTTAACATTGTTACTGATTTTTCTCATTTCTCCAGGGCAAATACTAATTAATGAATACAATTCACAGCTGATTAGCTGTAGTTTCTTCAGTAATTACATTTGCAGACTAACTGTTCAGAAGAGGATTTCTAACCCAGTTCTTATTTCACTCCAAGCTTAATTTTTTTTTTTTTTGAATTGTTTAGGTCCTTAAGATAATAACCATTTTATTTTCTTTTGTTGTGGTAGATGCCATTAAATAATAAGGAATTTTAATCCTAGAGATGCTCACTGAGAATGGCTGCATGCCTTCAGTGGATTTCTAATTCAGAGACACACACACACACAAAAAATTAGTTATGATCCATTCTAATGAAACCCTAAATATATCAGGTTCTGACATCAGAGCCTGAGTCATACACCACAGGCTCTTACATATTATATAGCTCAAGGGCAGGATGGATCTAAGGATAGGTACTTAGAACTTTTAGCTTTGACATTCCTCACTTCCACAATCTCCATAAAATGGAAAATCACGTTGTCACTTTCCCCTTTGTTTTGCTGCAATAAAAGAAAAAGGAAGAAATTCACTATTCCCTCAGAACAGTGGCTGTGGTGTGAGGAATACATGTAGATTAAAACAATGTAGAATTTTACTCTTTGGGGTAAATATCAGTTACATTTCCATTCTGAGTCACTGCAATCCCTAGATGCCAAGTTCAATATAGCACTTGGTTTGTGCCCATTTATTTATCCAGCATTAGATCTATACTTGCCCATTGTCTCTTTGCATTTAGTTATAATTTAAAAACCTGGTTTCACTTTTTTTTATTACTATAGAAATGACAGATCTACTTGGAGCCATTCTTCATGTAAATCCTTCTTAGTTTGCCACTAACTGCCATGAAAAAAAAATCTACCCTGTGGATCTGAGTGTTGAGCTGAAGCACTACATCTTGGTACAACAAATCAACACACACATCTCCTTATGTGCCAAAACAGTAATTTGACTGTGCCTTTTTATTTGGATTTTTTAATCTTCAGAAATGTGTGACATCTGGGCTTTTAAAAAATGGATGACATGACTTGAGTATCTGCATAGCTGGGGATAACAGAGTTTTAATAGCAAAGAGGCAGCCTGCAGATTGTGCTAAGGGCTCTGTTGCTAAACATGTGCTACAGGTTGAAAGATTCAGCTTGTTAAGTACACAAATGTAATTTTATACTTCAGAACAAGAAATCATCTCATATTCCCTCCTCATTGTGTTTGCCTTTTAATCTGGGATGTCACATTTTGCCAGTCAGGCATTCCATAAGGTAAATGAGGCTCCTACTTCTTTTTTCATCATCCTGTCTCTGTAGTTTCATCCTCTTTTGGTTTTTATCCTCTTTTTTTTCTTCCTCCTCCTTAGAAGGAGGTGATATTTACAGAAATGGGTTTGGGATTTACAGGAAAAGAGCCATTCTTGAAAGGATCACTGCTCTGGGATGCTGGAAGAAATGGAGAAAGTTGGGATCTGAAATGTTTCCCTGTGAAAACCAGTCAAGCACCAGGCACTGCAGTAGGAAATTGAGCTGAAGGAGAGTGGTTTTCCTCTCAAGACAGGTTCTGCTGCTGGAAATGAGCAGTTTGTTCAAGTTTGTGGTTACCCACACTCATGCCCTTGGTGGGGAGTTGATGCTGTTGGTGGTGGTGTTTGCTGTTGCAGTTTTGGAGAGATCTGGCTGAGATCTGGGATGATAAAACAAAGACATTCTGTAAGAAATTTGGTTTCTAAAACTCAAAAATGGGAGTTAAGGGAATATTGCTGAGAATGGCTGCAGCAGCAGCGGTGTGGCAGGGTACTGGTTAGGAGATAACTGAGCTTAGTCTCTCCTTTACTAGTCTCACCTTGTGGTATTCACTGTAATAGAGATATGAAAATGTGAAAGTCTGTGATTTGGTGTTTCAGTGGTAGCTGGAGGATGTGTGTGGGATCTGTTACTTGAAGTTAAGACTCTGGGCACCTGCCTCCTTGAGGAGCACAGGCAGTTAGCCACAACACCTGCTTTTTGGGAGTGAAAAAGACACACTAGTGTGCCAATTAACCAAAAGCTGATTATCTCTTTCTTTTGTATCCTCAGCCTGTAAGCAAAATACTTATGTTCTCCAACAGCTGTTTAGATTTGGTGGAAATGAGTCTGGTGTCTGGGAGGATCCTTTTTTATCACTGTTGTGTGAGAGCAGTTGCAGCTCGATGGGAGCAAGCAGGCACTTGGTCCTCTCCTCCCTGGCTGGAGCTCAAGGTCTCCCTGTGATAAAGTGTTTCTGATGTGTAAAATCTGGTGGTGTTCACATTCAGTGAGGGCGTGGGATGGAATGAAGGACAGACAAAGGGGGATTGTTTGGCTTTTTAGTTTTGTGGAAAGAACAATGCTGCACATCCTCATTGTTCTTCTTATTGACCTTCATTTCTTCAAAACAAGGTTTATTCAGAACAGTAACTGCTGCAGCAGCCCTCTGGCTTGTCTGCAGAAATACTATAATGCATGTCAGGAAAGATGTAATAGAGACTAAATGTCTTTTCTGGAGAATAGTCTCTTTGTAATGAGCACTTAATTTCCCAGGTCACCTCTAGGGCTGTGGGGTGGCTTTGCCACATAGGCACAGAAAGTTGAAGGAGATGCTCTTGCATTTATTCCATGTACAGACCTGAGGATGTGGAGTGTGTAATGATAATAATGATCTAGTTCTGGCTTCAAAGAACATCTGCAAAATTGCATCCTATCTCTTTGTTGGTTTGGTTTTGTTGTTTTGTTTTTATTTTTTTCATCTAGAGCTGGGGTAAAGGGAAGTTTATGGTGGCATGCATTAAACTCCAAATATTTATTTTTCTTTCAGTTTGGAAACAATAACAACTACATGAACATGGCAGAGGCAAACAATGCATTTCTTGCTGCAAATGAGGTAGATGTTTGGTTTTTTTTCTTTTTTTATCTATGCTCATATTCTGCTGTTTGCTGTGATAATTTAACAGACTTTGAATGGATGAAGAGTGAAGTGCCGAATTTCTGTGTGTTTTATGGAGCACAAAATAAAGACTTTAATGGGAAAGAAAATAACCTGACAGCTCTCCATTACCAGTCAATTTAGCTGCCCATAAGGCTGTTACTCACATAGCATGTCAATGGAAACAAATCTGCTTTATGTATGTTAAAAATTATAAACAGAAGGGAACAAATAAAAAGCACAGTAGATACACACTTTGAAAGTGAGGTAGATGTTTGGTATTACTAGCTAATGTGCCAGTTTCTGTGATAGATGCAAACATTTTAATTTGGATTCTTAACACTTGTATAAGTTAGAAAAAACCAAGTCGATTTTGTTGCCTGCAAGGACAACCCTGGGTCTGGGCTGTTGGAGGTTGTGGAGGGGATGTGTTTGGTGTCTGTGTTTCAGAATGGAGGCAGGAGAAAGGTCTGGTGGGGTCAGTCCTCCTCTATTTCTGACACTGGGGCCACCTTACAGCAGATAAGGGACCATCATGATTCAAATCCTGAGCCCAGCTTTAGACAGAAACACCTGTTGCTCATCACCCAAACCCAATGGCTCTTATTTAGAAGGGAAAGATGGAAAGAGCAGGATGCACTGTCTAATAACCTGTGTAGAAATGTGGAGAAGATCCAAGTATTTACTTGGGGTATGCACCACAGATTTTCTCCTTCACTTGGGGAAGGCTTAGAAAACAGCTTTGATTTTACATGTCCTAAAGCAGTGAGGAGTCACAACTGTTCCTGGGCAATTTTTAGTCATCTTGGAGAAAATAAGCAGAAGGGTGTAGCAATAAAGATGAGATTTTCTCGATCAGCTTTACAATGGTCACCATCTCTTTTTACCCAGCACAACTGCTAAGATAAGGGAATATTGTTTGGCACTGGCTCCAGTGTTATTTCTGATAATGAACACAAATCCCATCTGTAATGACAACATGATGTTTCTTCCCGTAGAATTTCTTCCCTGCATTTGAATCAAACATTGATGAAAGCTCTGCTGCCAGCAGCTGTTCAGAGACAATTTAATTCCAGCTGTGATAATTCACCGTGTCAGACATTGGCTGTTATATGTTGATACAACAGTTCTCCAGATTTGCATTTTTATCAAAAGGAACAAATGTTTTGAACATTTCAGTACAGATGGCATTTAACCATGCACACTGATTTTTTTACATTTATTTTTTTTTTACTGTGTAAAATATTTGAAAAGCTAATAACTTTTGAAAAATATGATTGGTAAGATAAATCCCACAAATGTTATATACCATCTTTTGCTCACAACAGCACCTTTCTGCAATCCCCAGTTGCTTACCATTCAAGCTTTTTATAGACTGAATAGCCCAGTAATTTAAGACTATTTCACTAAAGAGCTTTCTCTCTACTTAGATTACATCTGTTATATCCTCAATCTTATGTCCTTTATGTGCTTGCTTATCTTTTTTTTTTTTAAATGCATACATCCTCAAAGAACTTATATTGTGAAAATTAAATTCATATTTTAAAAAATACAACCATAATTTATTCTCCCATTTGTAACTGGCTGCAAGCATTAAGATGAATGCTACTTTTCTAACTAAAATATTAGATTCCTAGATTGTGTTATATTTGCACAGCTGTCCTACAGTTATTCTGTTCAATGGGGGGGAAAAAACCACCTAGTTCTTATAATAATTACTGCTATATCATAAATATGTCAAGTAAAGAGGGGTTCAAATGTACTATAATAATCCTGGTTTCACTGAACCCTTTTGCTTGAAGAAGGAGTAAGAATATATTGTTAGTGTGAGCCTGACTTGGCAATTACTGCATTACAATGTATTTAATGATAGTGGGTTTACACTGATGTGAGTGGAGCTTTCTAGCTGTGATTTTTGGGCCAGAGCTGCTGAGCTGGAAGCCCATTTTATTCCTGTAGATAATGCCTTAGGAGTGGAATCCTACAGCACATTCATGCCTAGAAACCACTCGCTTGCTTTATGTTTTCTGTCTCCATGTCATGATTACCACAACCCATTTTAAAGCACCTTAAATATTTATTGAAATAATATTTCAAGTGTTAATTACAGCAGTAATGAAAACAGCCAAATGCCACATATCAAGAGTGAGTGTTTATTCGTATTGTTAATGTGATATGTTAGATTTCATTAAGCAGTAATGGGGTAGCAAATGAGTCACAAATTACACTTGCATCTGTTACTAGACCATATTAGTGCCAAAATAACTGCAAATGCAGCCACAGGGTTATGTTCATTAGCCAGCCACTTCTGGCCCATCCATCCTTTGTGTTTGCTGGCTGAGAGGTCCAAGTGAAGAAAAATTCACACCTTTTTGTGATGCAGCAGCGAGGAAGTCAAAATGTCCCACTCCTTCCAGCTTTTGTGGCCAGAATTAAGTTACAGCTTTTGCAGATGGAGGGAGATGGGGACAGTCCCAGCAGCCCCCAACAGAGCTGCTGAGCCTGGCAGTCTGGGACCTCATAATTTCTGCTGCAAGAGCAGTAATGACAGCTGACAGGTTCTATAGGCAAGAGAAGGGCTTCTCCTGTGTTTCAGTTTCCATCTTCTCTCCAGCAGTTATTAATTTATATCATCATTAACAGTTTGAAGGCTGACAATTTGCAACAGTTAATGAGATCTTTCACCAAACATATCATTTTTAAATTAACTGGCATTAAGTCACTCTTTCAAACAATGTAAATAATACACAAAACAATCCCCCCTCAACCTCTCCCGACTCAAATCCTGAACTGATCCAAACAAACAAATCCCCAAGCAGCATTGCATATCTGGAACAAGACAAAAATGGGTGTTTTAGAATTGCCAACTGCCCAGTTTCATCAGGACATCCCTACTTTGGGCACATTTAAGATGGCCCAATTTCAAGGACTGAATTTCTATTATTGAGCAGCAGTGAACCTGAAATAACAAAGTTCATTTAACTTGCAAGAAATTTGAATGAAGGGAGCTCATTTGTTTCCCAAATAAAAGTCAGTGATGTTGAAGGCAGATATTAGACTCTACTTGAATAAAGATGGTCTTTGGTGGACACATGTGCCTGCATAAATTGATCCTGAAGAGAGAGAACTGGTGGTAAATGTGCTCAAGGTGTCTTAACAGGTATTTGGTTGGTACCAAAGCTGGTTTGCTCTGGAGAACCCTGGTTGCTGTTGTAACCACATGTCTCTCCTCCAAATTACAATCCTCATTTCAAAGGGAGCATCTTACTTTAGGGACAGAAGAGAAAAAAAGGAAATAAAGACCAGAATTCTAACAACTCCTGTTTAGGAGGAGCTAAAAGATGTGAAATGATCAGCCCTGAATGAATGTTGTTGTGTGCAACAAAATTGTCAGCATTTTATGAAGCATGAGAAGAGAGTAAGCTGTTCCTGCAATTTTTCTAACGTATCAATAAAGTGGCAATTTGTTCCCCAGCCAAATCCAGTGTGGCTGATACACAGACTAACAACAAAGACAGATGTTGCTAATTAAGGAAGCATTAAAAAACTGTTAATAATAATACTCCATTCAAGCTGGATGATAATGGGTCTTAAATCTTTAATGGGGATGATTCGCAAACCCCTTCAGTGTATGAAAGTTAAAAAATTGTGTGGAGTTTGTGTTTGAGAACTAAAGTGGCTGTAGACTGGATGTGCAGAGGTGGTTGCAGAGAGTCCTAACATGGTTTGTCTGGTCCTGTCCTTCTCCAGCAGACATTCCACACGCCAAGCCTTGGGGACGAGGAGTTTGAAATCCCACCCATCACTCCCCCGCCTGAGGCAGACCCTGCGCTGGGGATGGCAGATCTCCTGCTGCCCTTCCAGGGCCTTGGTGACCAGCTGCCTGTGCAAGGAAGTGAATTTACACCTCATTTCCCCCCCCAGAGCTTGGATCTGCCCTCCATCACCATATCCAGAAATCTCGTGGAGCAAGATGGTGTCATCCACAGCAATGGATTGCATATGGTAGGTGGGATTCTCTTGTCTCTCAGAGCACAGTCCTGTAGCTTTGTGTCATCTGGGGGTTTTCATTGAGCTCTCTGAAGATCTGTGATTCCTTGGTGCTGTAGTTTGGCCAAGCATTTGATTATATTCTGTATGATGTGCAGGTGCATTCTGTCTGGCCAGTGCTGCATGTTGTCAGTGTTCCACAGCAAACCTCATGCTGTTGTTCTGTTCCCTAATATTGGTGGATTCAGGAAGATAAATGTGGTTGCAAATGTACCTTGTAGTGGTATTGTTGTGTGTGTGAGCAGATCTCTTGTGAAACAGAAGGCTTTGGAAACACAGAATTTTAATTGGAGGAATGGAAGCCCAAATCCACTGGCATCCAAAGTGTTGCTCAAGTTCAAAAATGTGTCACACAGTCAATACTGGCATCAAGAGCTGGAAGGCCATTGTATTGGTCAGGCTGAGCTGCAGTATTTAGAAGAAATGGCTTGTCTATATTTCCAGTCTATGCCCCACATCTGGCAGCCATTAGCATATTTTCAGAGTTCAGTTTTGGGAGTAGCTTGCAAAGGGAGCCAGACATAGTGTGCCAGCAGTAAAAACCCATATAGGTCCCTATGTTCTGTATATTCTCTGGGCTGCTTCATAATGACCTGGGTGTGTAGCTCAGTTGGGAGAGCACCAGACTCCTAATCTGAGGGTCAAGGGTTCAAGTCCCTGTCCAGGTATGAAGCTTGCAAGAGTTGGGCTGATGGTTGGACTTGATGATCTGAAAGGTTCCTTCCAACCTCGATGACTATGACTATAATGGAAGGGATAAGTATGTATTTCCTTGGCCATACTCAGAAATACAGGATCCTAAAAAGACTTTGTTCTGCCCAGTGCTCTTGTTGACTGTAGCAGATGGGGCAGGTTTTTGCTGTTCTGCTCCTGAGCTGTTTCCCAGCCCTTGGGAATAGGGAGGGGAGAACTGGCTGTGGGGAAGGGCTAAGTTCTGGGCACTGTCAGGCTCATTCCAGTTACGATTCCTGTTAATCAGAACAATCAAAACCAAGGCTGTTTAGAGTCTTCCCCAGGATTTCTACATGCTCTAGAGCTGTGATGGGCACTTTGCACTTTATTCTTGTCTTTCTGCACTGAGGGATCTCCAGGTCTGGGTTTCTCTAAGCTCTGGGAGTCACTGTGGAATGAACATCAGAACTGACTTAAAAAATTAAACTTCTTAAAAACACAGCATTGCTCATACATTACAGAAAGTTCTAACATGGAAGGAACTTCCAGGATGGAGTGCAGCTGGGGCTGGTATGCATGGAATCTGTTCCATGGTGAACAAAACTCTCTGTGAAGCTGCACAGGGGATGGGAATGGGTAAAGACTCTGTAGCTAGACTCTATGTCCCATATCACTGCAGAGATGAAAACCTGATGGTGCTGTGGAACTGATAAGCTGCCATCCTGGGCCAACAGTCTGTGATAGTTTGACAAAATGATGTCCTTTGTGTGAACTCAGCTCATTATAATGCCAAAACACACCTCCATTCCAAAAACCATCTGCCTCCAAGGTGTGACCACTCCTCCTGGAGGATGCAATCTGAGTTTTTCCTAAATTGTACCTTTAAATGTGAGGTGAGAGAATTTTACATCAATCACACAGACACTCAAGTTAAAAAATAATATAAAGATGGCTCAGGAAAGGAGGGATGATAGGGAAGAAACCATCACAAACAAGCCAGGAAAGATACCATTGTAAATTACCTTCCACTTCTGGGATCAGTCAACAGGCTGAGTCTCTTTTTCCTTTGCATTTGGGTGAGTTTTGGACATTTTCCCTCAGAAACTGAGAGATCTTCAACCTCGTGCTTTTCATTTAATGCATTTAATAGCCAGACTATTCTTCGTAGTCTTGTTTGCACTTGTGCTGTTATAGGCAGTGTATTTGTAACCAGCAAACCCAAAACATCCCCCATTCCTGTTGCATTACTAAACTGCATCCTTATGCCAGTCCTAAAAGCTCCTCATGGAGTGCCCCCCAACTGTCTCTAGGTCTGGCCATGTGAGTTCATGGAGAAACTAAACTATTTAATACATCTGAATTGTGATAGTTCAGTAACACTGAGCACAACCAGACTCATGTTGCCAAATTATTTCCCACCTTTTAACACAAGAGTCTCTTTCTCACACTTAGCATTTTAAACTTGGTGAACACAATTAGAATTCATTTTTTTGCTGAAGACAGAGTGAATGTTTAGCTCAAACAGACATTTCACATAATTTCTCTTTTTTTTCTGCTTGGCTGTTTTACATGGAGACCTTTTGCTAAACTGGGGTGGAGTGAAAACACAGATTTACTGCTGAGCTGTAATAAAGGTCATGGTGTTGCCATGTTAAGATTTTACATCAATCTTTTTGCTTTTTTTTATTAGCCTGGCAATTGAATATTAATTAGAGATTCACAAATGAACACACACCAAATATTTCTGTGGAATTCTGAGGGCTGCTGGCTCCATTACAAATTTTAATATTGCCTTGGAGTTCATGAAGAGTATCTAGCACTAACATGAATATTGGCTAGTTAGGAGGTACAGAGTTGAGTAATTTCATTGATACAAAGCAGAGTGACCACCTAAAACAGACCCTGAAGGATAAGATAACTTTTCCAGACCCAATTTTGCTTAGGATTTTGTATGCATTGACATATTGGTAACTTCAGAAGAAAGGTCATGTTAACAAAACCAGAGAGTCAGGAATGTTATCCCTAAAAACTCACTTAATAGGTGATGTGTACACTGAATACAATGAAACTTGCTCAGGAATATCTAAGTGTTGTGTTATGTGTCCCTTCAATGTTGTCAAGTGTCCTGATCCAGTTTTGCCTTGTAACTTTGCATCCTTTCACTGAGTGGGGTCCTTGCCTGAGTAAGTGCTGTAATCTTAAAACTTCCTACCAGAACGTGGTTAAATACCTCATGAAGAGGCTGAGAGGTTTTACGTATTTTCCTTTGCTTTTTTTTTAAATTACTTTGCAATGTAGAAATTAATATGGCATTGATTAGATTGACTTCAGTGCTAAGAATTTGTCCCTGTATGGCCACAGTGAATCATAGGGTTGGGAGGGACCTTCAAAGGTCATTGTCTCAGCATCCTCACACCTGGAGTATTGTGTCCAGTTCTGGAGCCCTCAACACAGGAAGGACATTGAGCTGTTGGAGAGGGTCCAGAGAAGGGCCACGAAGATGGTCAAAGGGCTGGAGCAACTGCCCTATGAGGACAGGCTGAAGGAGTTGGGGTTGTTCAGCCTGGAGAAGAGAAGGCTCAGAGGGGACCTCAGAGTAACTTCTCAGTACCTGAGGGGGTCCTACAGAAAGGCAGGGGAAGGAATTTTTAACATAATATCGGATGGGAGGACTAGAAACAATGGATATAAATTAGAGGGGGATAGATTTAGACNTGGCAGGGGTGTTGGAACTCCATGATCTTTGAGGTCCCTTCCAACCCAAACTATTCTATGATTCTATGATTCATGGGGAAGAATTTCTTTATAATGTCTCATTGCCCCTTGTCCTATCACTCCATGCCCTGTGTCCTGTAGCCTTCCCACAGCCTTCTCTTCTCCAGGCTGAACATCCTCAGCTCTCTCAACCTGTCCTCGTTGAAAAGGTGCTTCCTCCTCTGCCAGAAGATCTGGAGAAGTTCACACCACCTTAGCCCCGTGGTGTTTTCTAGTGTGATTGCCATTCCTAAATGGATTTGGAACTTGTGAGCAATTTTTTCCACTCAAAATAGTTGAGGGATTGCATGATTTGCTCTGGAGGAGCCACATGTGGAGGTTTGTGTATCAGACAATACCCTACAACTGCTTGATTTGCTTTACACTGTGGGATGGAGTGGCCCCTGCCATTGTATTTTAGTCAGTGATGTTGTCTGATCATAGATGCTTGGTAGCTTCAGAATTTAAAAAATTTCATAGGTTGCATAGGTTTCCCCTGAACTCACATTTTCCAGCAGTTAATCTGTATTTCAAAAATAGAAAAATCTTATCATGTTTTATGTGAAAGATGTGCCCTTTATTAAACTGGTAAATATTTATTAATAATATTAGAATTCATCTCGGATTTCGACTTTCCATGAATTACCTTGCCTTGGAGCTATAAAAACTTTATTGTGGCAATAAAAAAAAATGTAAAGGAGGCATTTTGATGATGAAATTTCATTTCATGGTCAATTGAATTTACTGTATCTGAGAGAACTAAAGATAGGGTTGTAAAATAATTACGATGTTCATATATACACTTGCAGAACAATATTCTCAGCCAGTGATACTAGGGTAGTGTTATTTAAAGGCTGTATTAATAGTGTATTGCTAATCACTAAAGCTCCTTTAGCTGAATATGAATTGAAATTATTTTAATATGAACAACACTTAGCCTGCTGGCTGTCTTGTGAAGCGTTGGAGGGCTTTACTGTAAGCAATATTTAATTTAGATAAAATGCTGTCCTTACGCTGCTGAAAAGTCCAGTGGAAGAATTTCACCTTGAAGAAATGTCATGAGATTTTAAATCACAAATGTTGAAAAAAAAAAAAAAGAAAATGGGCTCAGGCAGAATTATGATTAATACTGTGTGTCTTTGGCTTTTTTTTCTATGTACTACCTGACATGTTCACCTATAAACTTGAATGTAGAATTGCCTGAGGCATGGTTAAAAATAGGTTATGTCAAGGTTTTCCTATGTCTCCCTTAGGGTATGGAGTTGGCTGCCTGCTTTGTAATACTCGTGCAAGCATTTCACACATTTCCCACAGGAAGACTGACCAAAAAAAAAGGAAATAATTCTCTTTTAACATATTCTTTGTGTATTTTTACATGGTAAAAGTCACTCACGGTGCAAGAAGAATATTTATCCTCAGTCTCACAATTATTAAAAGACCCTATGGGTGAGTTAATTGTTCATCCTGTTAAGATAGACACAGCATGGGAAGAATGACAATTTGTCACAGTGCTGATTAACTTCATTATTATTGGCAAGAAGCTCAACACATTTATCACACTTAATGACATTTTTCTACACTTAAAAACACAGCAGCAACAGAAAGAGGAGCTAAAATGCAGGCAATTTGATTATTTTTAATAACATGCAAATAAAATCCTGATATTGAAGAACAAGTCACTGAGAAAGAGAGTAGATGTACATTTGACTTCAAAGAACACATGGATTTATATGATGCAGATATTATCCCTATAAATACTTGAATAGAAATAAGTGGAAATCTGCAGCAATATTCTCATTAAAAATCAGCCCCAAGTATTTTATATTAATGCTGTTTTCTGGTGAGCTACCCATAGAAAAATTATTTTAATCTGCAAACTGTGGCAATTCTATAAAACTACAACTTGTGCTCCTCAGGGTTCCTTTTTTTAACACCTCTCTATAATCTGCCCAGCCTGCTGAGTAGCATTGACATCAGTAGTACATCAATTTCAGAAAGTGGATTATTTTTACTAGACAGCTATTGTGACATATTGGGTCAGTCATAAATGAAAGATATTCATGCAAGCATGCAATACTTGTAATGAAGTCTCACTCTGACCTTCTGTATGATTGATTCTGTAATTTAGTTTTCTCAGGCAGTGCCTGAAATGAAATGAAATCATGTTGAACAAGTTTTGAATACCCACAGTGCACCAGGAGAAGAAAAATCTGCAGCCCCAGAGGCTTGAGAGAGAGCAACTGAACGATTTATCTCCATGGTATTATAGCCTTTGCCAGCATTCAACATTTTTTTTTTTTCTTATTTGGCTTAAGTACTTAATTCTGCAGGTAGCTGTAAATGGGAAAATAAAATGCTGTTCAGATTTAAAATGACAGGACAGGAGTATGTGCAGGGGACTGATAAAATATCTTGAATAGAACTGACCTTTCATGTAGCTGAAAGTTACTGGGGGATTCATCCTCATAATTACCATATAGATTATTTTTATTTCTTTTCTGCAATGAAACATTTCAGAAAGCAGTACTGCTGATTGAATGAAAATTGAACTTGTTAACATTCTTTTCAGCTTAGCCTGTTGTACATAACAGAAGGTTAGCTTTGATGAATTTCAGGATTCTCTTTCTGATATGTAAGAAGCTGACAGGGAAATAATTGTCTCTTTTCAGTCTGCTTCTTTTTCTTCTATTCTGAAAAGTACAGATGTTATAAAAACAGGCTGATAATTTTATATATGTTGCTCCCTATATTACTCGTGCTGCTAGAGAAAATGTGGGTCCAGTCTGATGAAGATTTGAGACTGTTTATATTTTATAATGGTTGCTGTTCTGTTGGTGCATTCAGGATTCCACACAGATAAGACTAATTCTTAGAGGAATACACTCATCTTTAATTACATTACTGCTTAGGAGAGGCACTGTGCTCCAATCAAATACATGGTGGGGGCTATTGCTTTTATTTCAGGAGGAGATTTTTTAAAATAAGCAGCTCAATGATGTTGCTTCAAGGAGCTGAGTTGCAATTTTGAGCTTATTAAAAGCTGGATAAAACAGAAATATTCCTGCCTCAGAGCACTGATGCCTTTTACTTAAAGGCCTAAATCTTTTTTGTAGTAATTTAAATTCCCAAATTGCTAATTAAATTAAAATTAATTGATTAACAGAAGATGGCATAAATAGAAGCTTTGAAAGTTGTTTTAAAATTGGCAAAAGGCAGTTATTTCACTTTTTTACCTGATTACACACTTCTGATTTGTGTGTTTAATTTTCCTGTCTGCAGGAACTTATTTGTAAACCTCTCTATTCATAACCAGCCTTTAATCTCTTAACTAGAGAGAATGCAGGAGGTTTTCAATTAATACAGTGTTCTAACAACACTGTTTAATGTGTTGCAGATGAAACAGTTATTTCATGGGTCATTAATGTGTTTAATGCCTGGAACAGTCTATTAAAACAAGCCCTTGTTATTGTTATGAACATGTTTATTGTCATCTTTAATACAAAACATAGAACTAATTCTGGGAGGTTGTAATTATTCCTTAATAGGAGTAGAAAGACACTGTCTCAGACTTCTTATTTCTGTGTTCTCTCTGATTTCTGTGGTGTGTTGTTCAACTCAGGGTTTGCATCAACTGTGTCCTTCTGTTTTGGACTGGACTTTTCCAGAAAAGGAAACACAACTGGCTTTCATAATTTGTGATACCAAGAAAAATGCTCTGAAAGTTAAGTAATACCAAAATAAATGGTGCTCTGGTGTCTCAGATGGCCATTTGGAGAACCTTGCAAGTGGCAGCTGATGCTTTGTACAGTCAGATGTTTAGGATTCTAGTGGGATTTTGCTTGGATGAACTTCCATGTCTTTGCTTATTCTTTTTTTTAATTGAAATAGTGAAATATTTTATTTTACATCTGATGACATGTTATTGCACTTTTTAATTAGCTTTCAGGGACCATGTGGACCCTTGGTGGGAGGTGGACAATGGGCTGGAAAGGCTGGAAGAAGCAGACAGCACTGGGTCTGCATAGGAGCTATGGCTGTTACACCATACAAGTACAGTGCTTGCCTGATGGTGTAATAAATAATAGTGTGTAGATTTTCATGTCCTCAGCAACACTGTAATAGTGTGGATAATATAGTCAGACTTGGTTTTGCCTCCTTTCTCATCAATAGAAACACCATTGGCCATCTGTGGATGAGCTGTTGTAGCTGGAGAAGGAAACTTAGCCTGATGATCTCTTCCAAAATAGGTGGCTTTTAGTAACCACAAGAAAAGACCTGTCCAGAGGAAAAAATGACAGACTCCTGTCTGAATAGCAGGAATTACTGCTGGTAAAAAAGATATATAAAGAAATTATGCAAGTAGATTATTACCTATTAAGATACATTAGGGATTTCTGCATGGTAGCATTGGCAGAACAGTCTGGGGAAAAAGACTGTGTCTATTGTATATTAATAATGCCCAAATTAGCATCATGGTATCATAGAATGCATTGAGTTGGAAGGGCTCTTCAAATGCCATCTAGTACAACCTCCTGCAGTGAGCAGGGACATCCTGCACTAGATGAGGTTGCTCAGAGCCTCAGCGAGCCTGGCCTTGGATGTCTCCAGGGATGGAGCCTCCACCACTGATCTGGGAGATCTGTTCCATCCATCAGCTCCAGAAGATATTGTGAGATGCCACAGGAATATGTGGAATACAATCCACCCCACTGGGAAAGCTGGCAGGAAGTGGAGCAGAAGCTGAATCTCTGATATTCCTGAGAACTGAGTGTAGACACCAGCTGTACCAGGCTTTAAACTATTTTGCTTCTGGAATTTTTTGGAATTCATAGTCNGTGCCACCCTGCACTAGATGAGGTTGCTCAGAGCCTCAGCGAGCCTGGCCTTGGATGTCTCCAGGGATGGAGCCTCCACCACTGATCTGGGAGATCTGTTCCATCCATCAGCTCCAGAAGATATTGTGAGATGCCACAGGAATATGTGGAATACAATCCACCCCACTGGGAAAGCTGGCAGGAAGTGGAGCAGAAGCTGAATCTCTGATATTCCTGAGAACTGAGTGTAGACACCAGCTGTAGCAGGCTTTCAACTATTCTGCTTCTGGAATTTTTTGGAATTCATAGTCTGAACTCTCATGTGCCAGCCAAATGAGGCAGGTGCAGCAGCTGGTCTGGATAGATTGTACCTGGCCAAAGCCTTTGTTGGGCTCTTCTTGGGTCATTTGGAAGCTTGCTATGAAATTCTGCTCTTCTCTGCTTTTACCACCTGTGTTTCCCCTTGGACAGCTTATCCAATACTCAGTTTCAATTTCAAGTTCTCAATCTATGAAGAAATACAAAGTCTCTGTAGAGTTTTAGATGATTCTACGTTATCAGGTAGCTGGAAAAAAACCACCCAACAACCTGGCTTTGGTAACATAAAAGATAATGAGACCTACTATTCTGATTTCCTTTGAAAGCCAACAACAAAGAGGACTCAGAAAAACCCAGCTTTCCCCAAAACCCAAAGAAAAGTACCTTCCCTCCACAAAATAACTACTAGGACTGCTAGCAATTTTTAGTACAACAAATGCCATGTAACCCCCAAATCTGTCCCCCCTAATCCCTTGCACAAATTTTGTTACCTTTGATAAGGTTTGTTAGTTGTCATGCTTCCTTGCAGTCTCTCCCCACGTTGCTTACTGCATAATCAGGACCTTTGAAGTTTGCCTTTGATTCGGTGGCTGAAGCACCTGAAGTTGCAGAGGTTGTGTACAAAACTGCCAACATCATTTATCTGACACTTGGGGACTTAATTTTAGCTCTCTGGGGTTTGTTTGCAGGCAGCAGAACAAAGCTTGTACTGCTGAGGTGGAGGGAAGCTCCTCATGCCAACAGACTCACCAGATCAGAGTCCAAACCTGGGATCTGAGCCACACATCTGAGGAGGGGAGAGGAAGGACACTTCTTCAGTGGTGGCACTACCAAGTGTAGCTGTTTTGTGTTCTGTTAAGTAAGAGTTTAATTGCTGACAGAGGAAAGCATCCTGCTAGTTGGATTTGCTTTGATTGACAGGGAATTCCAATCTTATAAAAATTTAGATTAATGGCTTCTTTTATCTGCACTTGTGGAGAAAAAAGTACTGAGCCTTTTTTTTTAAGAAATATGCTGGCTTGCCCACAAGGAAAGGGAGTAATTTACAGGCAGAGACAGCTGAAGATTTCATTCTCTACATTGCAGGGCATTTGCTTCAACTTAAATATATCCTTTGAAATATTACATAAGCTTATGGTGCATTGACAGCAGCACTTTCCTAAGGCAATAGAATATATGTTTTAAGTTGACTTTTGAAACTAGGGCAGTGAGTATAACTGTACATGTTGGGGTTTGCATAGCTATTTTTGGTATTCTTTGGTATTTTTTCTTTAAAAGAACCAACTCAGGTAGTTCAAGCTCTTCCTGTGGGCTCTTCCATGGACTCCAGCCTGATGGGGGTAGAAAGAGTCCTCCTGCAAGTGTTGCCTGTTTAAATGATGGAGGGCTGTAGACATTGATTTTAATCATGACTTCAGAAGTACTCAGAATGAACTGGAAGGCAACTTCCTAGCTGTGTTTTGAAATATGGTGTTGAATGTTCCTAGAGATTAACATCTCTAGGGTAGAAATTCAGGCTAAGGGTATGTAAATGATTCTCAGACTGCAGGGCAAGTGGAAGTTAGGGCATCTCTTGATGTATTGGCTGTATGGATTTATCTGTCAAAATAGACTATCTGTATTAACTACTGGCTGCTTAATGAGTTGATAACAGAAGAATGAACTCTCTTTTATTAACTCAATGTTGTGTTTTGCTTTTGCTGGTTAAGGGGCAGTAATTGTTGAGAAACACCTTTGCTAATATTGTGGAAATTAAAGTGCAGGAGTTAACTCATTCCTTTTTTTAAGCTTTTATTGCTCAGTTGCTTGCTTTCCAGTGGCTTTTGAGGAACTGGTATTTCAACACTTTTTCTAGAACTCAAACTGTCATAAAAGACTTTGAATGACTTCCAGATGGCACTGCCAATACGAGTCACAATCAGAATGACCCTGGAGTTAATGGCAATAAATTTTCACAGAAAGGAGCCCTGAAGCAAATGGGTACTTCAGCCAACCAGTCTGATCTCTCTGTGTTAAATGCTCCATTTTTGGCACATGCATGCATCTCTAAGAAACTACACAAAATTTTAAAATAATTCAAGAAGTGGGAAAAGCAACGTGGTGTGGTATGAACGATGAGCCAAGCTGGAAACAGCTTGGAAGGTGTGAGGAACACGAGGCTGAGAACCGGTGTTCAGGGTTTGGATAGTGAGCTGCTGGAGTTTATTTGATCTGTTCTGGATCTGGGTGCAACACTAAGTTTATATTAAGATTATTTTTATTCAGTATATGTTTCAGCTGAAGGGCACCTGAGTGCCAAACTGGAAGGAACATGATGGATGCAAAGAGTGTGCTGCAGAGAAGTGGGAAAAAGTGGGCATCCTGTGAATCAATCCTTTGTGTGGCTGTACTTGCCTTGCTCCAGATGAGGTTTCCAGGACCACAGAATCCCTCTGCTGAGGGAAGAAAAGTTATGGAAAAGGAAGTGGGCTAAACTTACAGATGAGGTTTATGGATTATTTTGAAAACTGATTTGGGTTCAATAAGGGAGCAGTGGGAAGGTCAGACTCCACTGGGCTCCCAGTGTTTTGTTCTGTGTTATTTTATTGAAGATCACTGCACCTGCTGCTAATTACCATGTCAGTTATTAATAATGAAAGAATTTGCAAAATCTAATTTATTTTTCATGTTCCTGTCTGTTCTAACAATGGCTATAGATTAATCATGTTGCTGAATCAATTAGTGAGCTGTTTATTCTCTCCACTTATTCACTGTTGGGTTTTTTTTTTAAATATCTTCTATTTTAATGTTCCTTCACTGTGTATTGATTCATGCGTGGTTACAGATAACAAAACTGATTTGTTCATAGACAGATTCCTGTTGACTTTACCTTCAGGGTCTCATTTTTATTTCCAAAGGTGGCAAGTGTTGTTTCAGATGTAGAAGACTACATGGCTTGTGCCCTTCTGAAACAGCAGAAACAGTGCTTTAGCTTTTGAGACATGATGTATGGGAAAACTAATGCCAGTGACTGATACCTAGGGTTGTTACTTCCACATGTCTTTGATTGTTGGATTAAAGATTAAAATGTGTAGTTTTGGTGTAGTACTTGTGAACAGGTAGGAATGACTGGGGTTAGTGGGATGGTTCTCCAGCCTGCTGGGATGTCTGAACCCAAGACCTGGCAGGGCAGACAGCTGGGTTTAAAGCAGTTTTCCAGTCACACACAGGACTGTTTTATACTTACCACTATTGCTAGTAACAGCTAAGAGAAATGTCAGTGAAGGAAGATGCTGCTCTCTGTATATATGTATATACATATATATATATATTTTACCATCCTTGTTTTGGTTTATGCTCTGTATTTGACAGCACTTTGTCTTCTCACTCACTGTGTTTCCCCCATATTGTCAGTCAGCCTGTTTCCCTGTTGATGATGTAGGTATTTCACACCTGACAAAGAGAAGAAGTGTTAAAAAATGGGGAAATACCATTTTAATTCCCCAGCAAAAAATTCCACCCACAAATGAGAGAGAAAGGAAGTCCAGGGCAAGTTGCTGCCTCTAATTTGTTAAAAATGCATTTTTCATTTGTTAAAAAACAGCAAAACAAACTGCAGGTTGACAGTGTTGGTTCTGTAAGGCCTGCCAGTGAGTAAATAATGTTTTTTTCTCTTTTAGGATCAGACTCATGCACAAGTTTCCCAGTACTGCCAGGATCACTCTCTGATTATGAGATCCATTGTCCACATGACGGATGCTGCACACTCGGGGATTCTGCCTCCTTCTCAGCTAACCACCATTAACCAGTCTCAGCTAAGTGCACAGCTGGGGCTAAATTTAGGAGGCACTAATTTGCCACACACTTCTCCCTCCCCTCCTGCCAGTAAATCAGCCACTCCTTCCCCATCCAGCTCCATCAATGAAGAGGATGCAGATGAATCCACCCGAGTAAGTGATTCCATACCCTGCCTTGAGTAAGCTCTGTGTGTCTGTGTGCTGTATTTTTGTGAACTGTGGAGTATCCTCTCAGCTGCAATGTGCTCATATAGCATACAAATACATGACATACGAATATATATATAATATACAATATTCTCTGGAGGAGAATAGCATTCATTTGCTGTTTCACTTCATTATAGAATCATAGAATGGTTTGGGTTGGAAGGGACCTTTAAAGACCATCTAGTTCCAACCCCTCTGCCATGGGCAGGAACATCCTGCACTGGATGAAGTTGCTCAGAGCCTCATCCAGCCTGGCCTTGGATGTCTCCAGGCACTGATGTGGCCTCCACCACCTCTCTAGTGCATCCTCTTCCAGTGCCTAACAATGAACACTCAAGTCCTTCCATTTTTCCCCCCAGTTTGCCTCTAGGCAGGTTCCACACTCCCCCTCTTTCCTCCCTTTGCCCTACACCAACCCTTTCCCAGCCCATTTTCCCACAAATCCCCCACACCTGGGTTCCATTGGAGACTCCTCCCCTCCCCACCTGTTCCAAGTCAGCCCACTCCACCCCCTCTCCTATTTAACACCAATGGGGAAGGGCAGCAGCCACCATTTGCTCCT